>OZ024694.1:4533826-5084851 GCA_964016905.1 Perithous albicinctus | reverse complement strand
CTGACTGACTGACTGACTGACTGACTGACTGACTGACTGACTGACTGACTGACTGACTGATCTGACTGACTGACTGACTGACTGACTGACTGACTGACTGACTGACTGACTGACTGACTGACTGACTGACTGACTGACTGACTGACTGACTGACTGACTGACTGACTGACTGACTGACTGACTGACTGACTGACTGACTGACTGACTGACTGACTGACTGACTGACTGACTGACTGACTGACTGACTGACTGACTGACTGACTGACTGACTGACTGACTGACTGACTGACTGACTGACTGACTGACTGACTGACTGACTGACTGACTGACTGACTGACTGACTGACTGACTGACTGACTGACTGACTGACTGACTGACTGACTGACTGACTGACTGACTGACTGACTGACTGACTGACTGACTGGACTGACTGACTGACTGACTGACTGACTGACTGACTGACTGACTGACTGACTGACTGACTGACTGACTGACTGACTGACTGACTGACTGACTGACTGACTGACTGACTGACTGACTGACTGACTGACTGACTGACTGACTGACTGACTGACTGACTGACTGACTGACTGACTGACTGACTGACTGACTGACTGACTGACTGACTGACTGACTGACTGACTGACTGACTGACTGACTGACTGACTGACTGACTGACTGACTGACTGACTGACTGACTGACTGACTGACTGACTGACTGACTGACTGACTGACTGACTGACTGACTGACTGACTGACTGACTGACTGACTGACTGACTGACTGACTGACTGACTGACTGACTGACTGACTGACTGACTGACTGACTGACTGACTGACTGACTGACTGACTGACTGACTGACTGACTGACTGACTGACTGACTGACTGACTGACTGACTGACTGACTGACTGACTGACTGACTGACTGACTGACTGACTGACTGACTGACTGACTGACCTGACTGACTGACTGACTGACTGACTGACTGACTGACTGACTGACTGACTGACTGACTGACTGACTGACTGACTGACTGACTGACTGACTGACTGACTGACTGACTGACTGACTGACTGACTGACTGACTGACTGACTGACTGACTGACTGACTGACTGACTGACTGACTGACTGACTGACTGACTGACTGACTGACTGACTGACTGACTGACTGACTGACTGACTGACTGACTGACTGACTGACTGACTGACTGACTGACTGACTGACTGACTGACTGACTGACTGACTGACTGACTGACTGACTGACTGACTGACTGACTGACTGACTGACTGACTGACTGACTGACTGACTGACTGACTGACTGACTGACTGACTGACTGACTGACTGACTGACTGACTGACTGACTGACTGACTGACTGACTGACTGACTGACTGACTGACTGACTGACTGACTGACTGACTGACTGACTGACTGACTGACTGACTGACTGACTGACTGACTGACTGACTGACTGACTGACCTGACTGACTGACTGACTGACTGACTGACTGACTGACTGACTGACTGACTGACTGACTGACTGACTGACTGACTGACTGACTGACTGACTGACTGACTGACTGACTGACTGACTGACTGACTGACTGACTGACTGACTGACTGACTGACTGACTGACTGACTGACTGACTGACTGACTGACTGACTGACTGACTGACTGACTGACTGACTGACTGACTGACTGACTGACTGACTGACTGACTGACTGACTGACTGACTGACTGACTGACTGACTGACTGACTGACTGACTGACTGACTGACTGACTGACTGACTGACTGACTGACTGACTGACTGACTGACTGACTGACTGACTGACTGACTGACTGACTGACTGACTGACTGACTGACTGACTGACTGACTGACTGACTGACTGACTGACTGACTGACTGACTGACTGACTGACTGACTGACTGACTGACTGACTGACTGACTGACTGACTGACTGACTGACTGACTGACTGACTGACTGACTGACTGACTGACTGACTGACTGACTGACTGACTGACTGACTGACTGACTGACTGACTGACTGACTGACTGACTGACTGACTGACTGACTGACTGACTGACTGACTGACTGACTGACTGACTGACTGACTGACTGACTGACTGACTGACTGACTGACTGACTGACTGACTGACTGACTGACTGACTGACTGACTGACTGACTGACTGACTGACTGACTGACTGACTGACTGACTGACTGACTGACTGACTGACTGACTGACTGACTGACTGACTGACTGACTGACTGACTGACTGACTGACTGACTGACTGACTGACTGACTGACTGACTGACTGACTGACTGACTGACTGACTGACTGACTGACTGACTGACTGACTGACTGACTGACTGACTGACTGACTGACTGACTGACTGACTGACTGACTGACTGACTGACTGACTGACTGACTGACTGACTGACTGACTGACTGACTGACTGACTGACTGACTGACTGACTGACTGACTGACTGACTGACTGACTGACTGACTGACTGACTGACTGACTGACTGACTGACTGACTGACTGACTGACTGACTGACTGACTGACTGACTGACTGACTGACTGACTGACTGACTGACTGACTGACTGACTGACTGACTGACTGACTGACTGACTGACTGACTGACTGACTGACTGACTGACTGACTGACTGACTGACTGACTGACTGACTGACTGACTGACTGACTGACTGACTGACTGACTGACTGACTGACTGACTGACTGACTGACTGACTGACTGACTGACTGACTGACTGACTGACTGACTGACTGACTGACTGACTGACTGACTGACTGACTGACTGACTGACTGACTGACTGACTGACTGACTGACTGACTGACTGACTGACTGACTGACTGACTGACTGACTGACTGACTGACTGACTGACTGACTGACTGACTGACTGACTGACTGACTGACTGACTGACTGACTGACTGACTGACTGACTGACTGACTGACTGACTGACTGACTGACTGACTGACTGACTGACTGACTGACTGACTGACTGACTGACTGACTGACTGACTGACTGACTGACTGACTGACTGACTGACTGACTGACTGACTGACTGACTGACTGACTGACTGACTGACTGACTGACTGACTGACTGACTGACTGACTGACTGACTGACTGACTGACTGACTGACTGACTGACTGACTGACTGACTGACTGACTGACTGACTGACTGACTGACTGACTGACTGACTGACTGACTGACTGACTGACTGACTGACTGACTGACTGACTGACTGACTGACTGACTGACTGACTGACTGACTGACTGACTGACTGACTGACTGACTGACTGACTGACTGACTGACTGACTGACTGACTGACTGACTGACTGACTGACTGACTGACTGACTGACTGACTGACTGACTGACTGACTGACTGACTGACTGACTGACTGACTGACTGACTGACTGACTGACTGACTGACTGACTGACTGACTGACTGACTGACTGACTGACTGACTGACTGACTGACTGACTGACTGACTGACTGACTGACTGACTGACTGACTGACTGACTGACTGACTGACTGACTGACTGACTGACTGACTGACTGACTGACTGACTGACTGACTGACTGACTGACTGACTGACTGACTGACTGACTGACTGACTGACTGACTGACTGACTGACTGACTGACTGACTGACTGACTGACTGACTGACTGACTGACTGACTGACTGACTGACTGACTGACTGACTGACTGACTGACTGACTGACTGACTGACTGACTGACTGACTGACTGACTGACTGACTGACTGACTGACTGACTGACTGACTGACTGACTGACTGACTGACTGACTGACTGACTGACTGACTGACTGACTGACTGACTGACTGACTGACTGACTGACTGACTGACTGACTGACTGACTGACTGACTGACTGACTGACTGACTGACTGACTGACTGACTGACTGACTGACTGACTGACTGACTGACTGACTGACTGACTGACTGACTGACTGACTGACTGACTGACTGACTGACTGACTGACTGACTGACTGACTGACTGACTGACTGACTGACTGACTGACTGACTGACTGACTGACTGACTGACTGACTGACTGACTGACTGACTGACTGACTGACTGACTGACTGACTGACTGACTGACTGACTGACTGACTGACTGACTGACTGACTGACTGACTGACTGACTGACTGACTGACTGACTGACTGACTGACTGACTGACTGACTGACTGACTGACTGACTGACTGACTGACTGACTGACTGACTGACTGACTGACTGACTGACTGACTGACTGACTGACTGACTGACTGACTGACTGACTGACTGACTGACTGACTGACTGACTGACTGACTGACTGACTGACTGACTGACTGACTGACTGACTGACTGACTGACTGACTGACTGACTGACTGACTGACTGACTGACTGACTGACTGACTGACTGACTGACTGACTGACTGACTGACTGACTGACTGACTGACTGACTGACTGACTGACTGACTGACTGACTGACTGACTGACTGACTGACTGACTGACTGACTGACTGACTGACTGACTGACTGACTGACTGACTGACTGACTGACTGACTGACTGACTGACTGACTGACTGACTGACTGACTGACTGACTGACTGACTGACTGACTGACTGACTGACTGACTGACTGACTGACTGACTGACTGACTGACTGACTGACTGACTGACTGACTGACTGACTGACTGACTGACTGACTGACTGACTGACTGACTGACTGACTGACTGACTGACTGACTGACTGACTGACTGACTGACTGACTGACTGACTGACTGACTGACTGACTGACTGACTGACTGACTGACTGACTGACTGACTGACTGACTGACTGACTGACTGACTGACTGACTGACTGACTGACTGACTGACTGACTGACTGACTGACTGACTGACTGACTGACTGACTGACTGACTGACTGACTGACTGACTGACTGACTGACTGACTGACTGACTGACTGACTGACTGACTGACTGACTGACTGACTGACTGACTGACTGACTGACTGACTGACTGACTGACTGACTGACTGACTGACTGACTGACTGACTGACTGACTGACTGACTGACTGACTGACTGACTGACTGACTGACTGACTGACTGACTGACTGACTGACTGACTGACTGACTGACTGACTGACTGACTGACTGACTGACTGACTGACTGACTGACTGACTGACTGACTGACTGACTGACTGACTGACTGACTGACTGACTGACTGACTGACTGACTGACTGACTGACTGACTGACTGACTGACTGACTGACTGACTGACTGACTGACTGACTGACTGACTGACTGACTGACTGACTGACTGACTGACTGACTGACTGACTGACTGACTGACTGACTGACTGACTGACTGACTGACTGACTGACTGACTGACTGACTGACTGACTGACTGACTGACTGACTGACTGACTGACTGACTGACTGACTGACTGACTGACTGACTGACTGACTGACTGACTGACTGACTGACTGACTGACTGACTGACTGACTGACTGACTGACTGACTGACTGACTGACTGACTGACTGACTGACTGACTGACTGACTGACTGACTGACTGACTGACTGACTGACTGACTGACTGACTGACTGACTGACTGACTGACTGACTGACTGACTGACTGACTGACTGACTGACTGACTGACTGACTGACTGACTGACTGACTGACTGACTGACTGACTGACTGACTGACTGACTGACTGACTGACTGACTGACTGACTGACTGACTGACTGACTGACTGACTGACTGACTGACTGACTGACTGACTGACTGACTGACTGACTGACTGACTGACTGACTGACTGACTGACTGACTGACTGACTGACTGACTGACTGACTGACTGACTGACTGACTGACTGACTGACTGACTGACTGACTGACTGACTGACTGACTGACTGACTGACTGACTGACTGACTGACTGACTGACTGACTGACTGACTGACTGACTGACTGACTGACTGACTGACTGACTGACTGACTGACTGACTGACTGACTGACTGACTGACTGACTGACTGACTGACTGACTGACTGACTGACTGACTGACTGACTGACTGACTGACTGACTGACTGACTGACTGACTGACTGACTGACTGACTGACTGACTGACTGACTGACTGACTGACTGACTGACTGACTGACTGACTGACTGACTGACTGACTGACTGACTGACTGACTGACTGACTGACTGACTGACTGACTGACTGACTGACTGACTGACTGACTGACTGACTGACTGACTGACTGACTGACTGACTGACTGACTGACTGACTGACTGACTGACTGACTGACTGACTGACTGACTGACTGACTGACTGACTGACTGACTGACTGACTGACTGACTGACTGACTGACTGACTGACTGACTGACTGACTGACTGACTGACTGACTGACTGACTGACTGACTGACTGACTGACTGACTGACTGACTGACTGACTGACTGACTGACTGACTGACTGACTGACTGACTGACTGACTGACTGACTGACTGACTGACTGACTGACTGACTGACTGACTGACTGACTGACTGACTGACTGACTGACTGACTGACTGACTGACTGACTGACTGACTGACTGACTGACTGACTGACTGACTGACTGACTGACTGACTGACTGACTGACTGACTGACTGACTGACTGACTGACTGACTGACTGACTGACTGACTGACTGACTGACTGACTGACTGACTGACTGACTGACTGACTGACTGACTGACTGACTGACTGACTGACTGACTGACTGACTGACTGACTGACTGACTGACTGACTGACTGACTGACTGACTGACTGACTGACTGACTGACTGACTGACTGACTGACTGACTGACTGACTGACTGACTGACTGACTGACTGACTGACTGACTGACTGACTGACTGACTGACTGACTGACTGACTGACTGACTGACTGACTGACTGACTGACTGACTGACTGACTGACTGACTGACTGACTGACTGACTGACTGACTGACTGACTGACTGACTGACTGACTGACTGACTGACTGACTGACTGACTGACTGACTGACTGACTGACTGACTGACTGACTGACTGACTGACTGACTGACTGACTGACTGACTGACTGACTGACTGACTGACTGACTGACTGACTGACTGACTGACTGACTGACTGACTGACTGACTGACTGACTGACTGACTGACTGACTGACTGACTGACTGACTGACTGACTGACTGACTGACTGACTGACTGACTGACTGACTGACTGACTGACTGACTGACTGACTGACTGACTGACTGACTGACTGACTGACTGACTGACTGACTGACTGACTGACTGACTGACTGACTGACTGACTGACTGACTGACTGACTGACTGACTGACTGACTGACTGACTGACTGACTGACTGACTGACTGACTGACTGACTGACTGACTGACTGACTGACTGACTGACTGACTGACTGACTGACTGACTGACTGACTGACTGACTGACTGACTGACTGACTGACTGACTGACTGACTGACTGACTGACTGACTGACTGACTGACTGACTGACTGACTGACTGACTGACTGACTGACTGACTGACTGACTGACTGACTGACTGACTGACTGACTGACTGACTGACTGACTGACTGACTGACTGACTGACTGACTGACTGACTGACTGACTGACTGACTGACTGACTGACTGACTGACTGACTGACTGACTGACTGACTGACTGACTGACTGACTGACTGACTGACTGACTGACTGACTGACTGACTGACTGACTGACTGACTGACTGACTGACTGACTGACTGACTGACTGACTGACTGACTGACTGACTGACTGACTGACTGACTGACTGACTGACTGACTGACTGACTGACTGACTGACTGACTGACTGACTGACTGACTGACTGACTGACTGACTGACTGACTGACTGACTGACTGACTGACTGACTGACTGACTGACTGACTGACTGACTGACTGACTGACTGACTGACTGACTGACTGACTGACTGACTGACTGACTGACTGACTGACTGACTGACTGACTGACTGACTGACTGACTGACTGACTGACTGACTGACTGACTGACTGACTGACTGACTGACTGACTGACTGACTGACTGACTGACTGACTGACTGACTGACTGACTGACTGACTGACTGACTGACTGACTGACTGACTGACTGACTGACTGACTGACTGACTGACTGACTGACTGACTGACTGACTGACTGACTGACTGACTGACTGACTGACTGACTGACTGACTGACTGACTGACTGACTGACTGACTGACTGACTGACTGACTGACTGACTGACTGACTGACTGACTGACTGACTGACTGACTGACTGACTGACTGACTGACTGACTGACTGACTGACTGACTGACTGACTGACTGACTGACTGACTGACTGACTGACTGACTGACTGACTGACTGACTGACTGACTGACTGACTGACTGACTGACTGACTGACTGACTGACTGACTGACTGACTGACTGACTGACTGACTGACTGACTGACTGACTGACTGACTGACTGACTGACTGACTGACTGACTGACTGACTGACTGACTGACTGACTGACTGACTGACTGACTGACTGACTGACTGACTGACTGACTGACTGACTGACTGACTGACTGACTGACTGACTGACTGACTGACTGACTGACTGACTGACTGACTGACTGACTGACTGACTGACTGACTGACTGACTGACTGACTGACTGACTGACTGACTGACTGACTGACTGACTGACTGACTGACTGACTGACTGACTGACTGACTGACTGACTGACTGACTGACTGACTGACTGACTGACTGACTGACTGACTGACTGACTGACTGACTGACTGACTGACTGACTGACTGACTGACTGACTGACTGACTGACTGACTGACTGACTGACTGACTGACTGACTGACTGACTGACTGACTGACTGACTGACTGACTGACTGACTGACTGACTGACTGACTGACTGACTGACTGACTGACTGACTGACTGACTGACTGACTGACTGACTGACTGACTGACTGACTGACTGACTGACTGACTGACTGACTGACTGACTGACTGACTGACTGACTGACTGACTGACTGACTGACTGACTGACTGACTGACTGACTGACTGACTGACTGACTGACTGACTGACTGACTGACTGACTGACTGACTGACTGACTGACTGACTGACTGACTGACTGACTGACTGACTGACTGACTGACTGACTGACTGACTGACTGACTGACTGACTGACTGACTGACTGACTGACTGACTGACTGACTGACTGACTGACTGACTGACTGACTGACTGACTGACTGACTGACTGACTGACTGACTGACTGACTGACTGACTGACTGACTGACTGACTGACTGACTGACTGACTGACTGACTGACTGACTGACTGACTGACTGACTGACTGACTGACTGACTGACTGACTGACTGACTGACTGACTGACTGACTGACTGACTGACTGACTGACTGACTGACTGACTGACTGACTGACTGACTGACTGACTGACTGACTGACTGACTGACTGACTGACTGACTGACTGACTGACTGACTGACTGACTGACTGACTGACTGACTGACTGACTGACTGACTGACTGACTGACTGACTGACTGACTGACTGACTGACTGACTGACTGACTGACTGACTGACTGACTGACTGACTGACTGACTGACTGACTGACTGACTGACTGACTGACTGACTGACTGACTGACTGACTGACTGACTGACTGACTGACTGACTGACTGACTGACTGACTGACTGACTGACTGACTGACTGACTGACTGACTGACTGACTGACTGACTGACTGACTGACTGACTGACTGACTGACTGACTGACTGACTGACTGACTGACTGACTGACTGACTGACTGACTGACTGACTGACTGACTGACTGACTGACTGACTGACTGACTGACTGACTGACTGACTGACTGACTGACTGACTGACTGACTGACTGACTGACTGACTGACTGACTGACTGACTGACTGACTGACTGACTGACTGACTGACTGACTGACTGACTGACTGACTGACTGACTGACTGACTGACTGACTGACTGACTGACTGACTGACTGACTGACTGACTGACTGACTGACTGACTGACTGACTGACTGACTGACTGACTGACTGACTGACTGACTGACTGACTGACTGACTGACTGACTGACTGACTGACTGACTGACTGACTGACTGACTGACTGACTGACTGACTGACTGACTGACTGACTGACTGACTGACTGACTGACTGACTGACTGACTGACTGACTGACTGACTGACTGACTGACTGACTGACTGACTGACTGACTGACTGACTGACTGACTGACTGACTGACTGACTGACTGACTGACTGACTGACTGACTGACTGACTGACTGACTGACTGACTGACTGACTGACTGACTGACTGACTGACTGACTGACTGACTGACTGACTGACTGACTGACTGACTGACTGACTGACTGACTGACTGACTGACTGACTGACTGACTGACTGACTGACTGACTGACTGACTGACTGACTGACTGACTGACTGACTGACTGACTGACTGACTGACTGACTGACTGACTGACTGACTGACTGACTGACTGACTGACTGACTGACTGACTGACTGACTGACTGACTGACTGACTGACTGACTGACTGACTGACTGACTGACTGACTGACTGACTGACTGACTGACTGACTGACTGACTGACTGACTGACTGACTGACTGACTGACTGACTGACTGACTGACTGACTGACTGACTGACTGACTGACTGACTGACTGACTGACTGACTGACTGACTGACTGACTGACCTGACTGATTGATTGATTGATATTTATTAGCTTTCTCAGCTATTAATGTTACATCAGATTACATATTTCTCTTACAGCTACACGGCACTTATTTTACTACTGATACTATATACTCCTTTAACATTCTCTTACCCGGGAAAAACGGTTCATATATAATCATATATAATTGTATATAATTTCATGTATAGTTGTATATAATTATATATAATTGTATATAACGTAATATATCATTGTATATGGAAACATATATGAGCATATATGAGTTTATATGTACATATACAGTGGTATACATGATCATATATAATACCAAAACCGCCAGCTTGCGATGTCATATATGAACAGATATGATCATATATAGTTATATACAACTATATATCGCCCATTTTTAGCGCATATATGATTGTATGTGGATCCATATACAAATGTATATGAGCGTATATAACTTTATATGTATATATACATTGGCATATATGACCCTATATATGACCATATATAACACCAAAACTGCCTGTTTACCATGTCATATATAAACAGATATGATCATATAGGATTGTATATGAGATCTATTCTGTGTGTCGACTGTGCAATATATGATCATATACAATCATATATGACTGCGCACAGAGAACTGACAGCTCATGTATGATCGTGCACGTATGATTATATGGTATTCCATAATCTATTGTTATATAATATTCACGAATTATTTCGATGTTCACGTCTTATTTATATACGGATGTAAAATTTGTTATATGGTTATATAACTAAGCATTTAATATCCGTTTTGTAAATGCGTGAATCATCCGGTTTTGTTTGAAGCGCTCAAGTTATAGGTATTTTTGCATATGCGGTTCTTTTCTTTATAATCACATGCTCATTCGCAACGATTAATGAAGATATTTGGCTTTCCTGGACAGAGAAAGTAGTAGAGTGTGAACTACAGTTTCATGATTCGCCTTAACGTTCCTAAAAATAAACTTACCGTGCTTAATAATAATACTTTGCGTTCCTATCAGATTATAGTCTGTTGCTGATCTCTATAAATGTATATCCATTCATAATACATGGATATCCAACTTTACGAAAATATGTATTATTAAGGTAATAAAAATATGAATATTAAGGGTTCAATAATTTGTGTTAGTCTACATGTTACTAAATCTATATGAAATGAAATCGTCGGACGATTTATATAATTATGGGCACGATTATATATGTACAATTACATTGTAACAATTGTATATGATCATATATAATCATGACTGACCTTATATGCTTCAGAAGATTATATCTATTTAGGCATCGTCTTATATAATCAAATATAACTATATATGATTGTATATGCTCAGATACAATTATACACAATTATATTTTCTCATATAGGATCATGTATACCCAGATACAATTATATATGATCATACATAGTCATATATGATCATGCATGATCATATAGAGACAAAATTCATATACAATCATATATGAGCAGTTTATATATGATTATATATGATTATATATGAATCGTTTTTCCCGGGTAAATTGAACAATTCGCTCACAATTTTTCACTTCGGTTGGTAGCTCATTATACATTTTCACTCCTTCGTAAAACAGACTTTTTTGTGCACCTCGCGTTCGTCTAAATTCGATCGCGATATCTCCGGCTTGCCGTGTTACTCGCCCGGTCGTTGATTTCACTACAGTCATTCTCGTATTCAATTCTTTCGACAGTATATTGTGAACAGCTTTAAAAACGAATATACATACATTAAACCTGAGCCTCTGTCTCACAGACATAAACTGTGTTGCCTGCAGCATGTCGTCCACTTTGGTGTAGCGGTTGCATTGCAATATGACCCGCATCGCTCTGTTCTGCGCTATCTGCAGTTTATTCAATTCAGTCTCACCCATGCTCACTAATAGCGTTGCACAATACTCAAAGTGTGGCGCGATTATTGACTTATACACTACGCATCTCGTATACGCTGATAAATATTGTCCAACTCTGTTTAAGAAACTTGTTTTTTTACCTATTTTCTTTAACATATATTCGCAGTGTTCGTTGAATCGAAGCTTATCGTCTATCATTATACCTAGATATTTCATTGCTTCCACACGTTCCAATTCCGTTCCATCTAAGCATTTAACTACAATTTGTCCTCGCATTTCTTTCCTAATACTCCGTACAGTCATGAACTTAGTTTTCCCCGCATTCATTTTTAATTTGTTCCTATTCATCCATCCCTCCACAATGGTCAACGCCTCATTCATTTTCCTCTCCAGTTCTGCACTGCTCTCTCCAGTCACATATATTAATGTATCGTCTGCAAACATTTTTATTACGCAGTCTTCTGGGCATATATTTACTATGTCGTTGATATATATTATAAACAGTAGTGGTCCCAAAACTGACCCATGCGGTACTCCGTATGTCGTTATATATTTCTTTGAATATTCCCCACCGATTCGGACCATCTGTGTCCTTTTCGTTAAATACGATCTGAACCATTCGAGAGCCTTTCCTCTAATTCCATACTGGAACAATTTCACTACTAATATTTCCCTATCTACTGTCTCAAATGCTCGTTTCAAATCCATGAATATCACTCCTACCATTTTTCCCTCGCTAATGCTCATTTTCCACTCATCTATAGCTGTCTGTAACGCCGCCTCACACGAGTATTGTTTCCTGAAACCTGACTGATGTTCCGTTATAATATTATTTGTTTCTAAATATGTTTCGATCTGGCTCTTTACCGCTAACTCAAGCACTTTCTCGTACATTGGTAACATATTTATCGGTCTATACTCACTTGCTTTTTTGGCTTTATCTACCTTTGGAATTGGTACTACCGTAGACATTTTCCATCCGTCCGGGCAACAGCCCTTTCTCATTGATTCGTTGATTATCTCACTAAACTCCTGCTTTATTGCACTGAACCCAATTTTCAGTATTTCACTAGTTATTCCCTCATCCGTACCCTTTTTTGTCGGGAGTCCCATAACTATTTTCTGGAGCCCTTCCAGCTCAATAACCTCGAAATTATTCATAACTCTTTCATCTTCCATACCACGTCCAATCAGAATTCTTCTTCTATTCGGGCTTTCATTGATATCCTGCGGTATTGAATTTACAATCTCGTTAATACTTTGTATGTAAAACATATTAAATTTGTCGGCCGTATTACCCCCCACGGTCTCGTCTAGAATCTCGAAATCTATTCGCGCCGTCTCTTTCTGGCCTACTGGCTCACCTCTGATTATTTCTTTCAATGTTTTCCACATTTTGGTCGGGTCATTTTTATTACAATCTATCATATTTTCGTAGTATTCTTTCTTCTTTGCCCTCAATAATTTTACAACTGCATTTCTTTCTAATTTAAACTGTTCCCAATTTTCATCATTTCCAATGGCTATTGCCTCTCTGTATGCTTCATCCCTGTTGCCCGCTGCTATTCTTATTTCATCACAGTACCATTTTTTCCACTCCCATGCTTTCGGTATCTTGACTATCTTTTTTGGCGCAATTATGTCTAATGTATCTACAATGTCATCAATGAACATTTTTGCCCTCTGATTTAGTTCTAAGTTTTCCCTACGTTGCATCTTATTTTCTAATATATTCATAAACTCATTCGCATCGATTTTATTGTAGCTTCTGCCTTTAAATTCTCTTTGTTTATTATCTGCGCATTTCTTACCTAATGAAACTTTTATCCACGCATGGTCCGTTATTTTCGGCTCATATTCCACTTGCATCTGTACGTCCGTATTCGCAAATAACAAGTCAATCGTTGTGCGGCTGTCCGGCATTATTCTCGTTGGCCTATCGACATATTGCTTCATCCCCAAGCTTATCATTTCTGCTAATAATTTCTTTTTGTAAAACGATTCAACCGTGACATCTATGTTAAAATCTCCGATTATTAAACAATCTCCTTTCACCGTTAATTCTTCTGCTAAATCTTCTACATGTCGTACAAATTCCGCATCCGATGAGCTAGGCGAATGGTACAATACCATTATCACCCCTTTATATATTCTGTCATTCACTTCTATCGCCACACTCCAACAATTCGACTCGATTTTATACACTCTTAGTAATTCATATTTAATACCGTCTCTTACGTATAGCATCGCACCACCAGTGTTTCTATTTTCCGCGTCACATCTGACTATACTATAACCCGGCAGGCATATTTCACTGTCTCCGATTTCTTCAGTCACTCGAGTCTCCGACAACGCGATAAACGCCGGCTTCCACCTATCCACTACCTGGTGTCGTATTTCATCCTTATGCGCTACCAAACTTTGTGCGTTTGTGTACCATATCGTCTCTGCCTGCTGTCGTTGCTACTCTCTCCATCCTGCTCTCTTTTTTTCCTCTTGCATCGCCCTCTTATACGTTGGACACTCCCGATCCAGTGCACTATGGTCAGTGTTTATCTTCAGATTGTACGTCTCATTTTTAAACGTACAGTTTACGCACTTGTATTTCTTCGCTCCACAGTCATTTGCCTTGTGATTCCGTGCGCACTTGTAGCACGTCACTTCTCTGTTGCAGTTTTTGGCTATGTGGTAGTAGCCCCAGCATTTAAAGCATCGCTTTACGTTGACGTGGTTGTAAACCGGGCATTTTCTCCATCCAACGCTGAGTCTTCCTTTATTCAGTAATTCCTCATGGGTTTTTTCATCCACCTCTACTATCACCGTACCTTCGTCTCCTCCTCTAGTCTTCCTTTCCCGATCTCCTCTTTTGGTCAGTCTTTTCACGATTTTCATCTCTCTTCCTTCGATTTCCTCCATACGTTTCTGTGTCTTGATCGTCTCAATTAGGTCGCCGTCCGATAATTCGAATTCCTCTTCATCTATATTTACGATCTTCAGTTTCGGATTACTTTTCGCCGGCTCAGTCACCTTGAAGTTTTCGCCCATTTGCTCTTGTACTGCAGCCCTCAGCGTTTCTATCTCCTCTCCCTTGTCACAGCCCAAAATCACAGTTCCATTGCTGCCTTTTTTTAGTTTCGATACTCCCACTGCCATGCTTTTTATGTCAACCTTTTCTTTAATCGCTTTTTTCGTGGCTTCACTTTCCTGCTGCACATTTGGCTTGACGATTATAACCCTTTCCTTCTTCTTTTCCTTGACTGCTCTGCTGTATGTTCCTTTGCTCTCAGTCGGTTGACTAATACCCCGCAGGTCCCGTATCATTCCTCTTAATTCTTCCATATCTTGTCTCAAAGGTTGCACTTCAGCTTCGACTATTTCCCTAATCATGGCTTTAAGTTCCTTCTTACCCGCGGATTCATCTTTCATCTCCCTCACTGTTCTCACTAACCAGTCTATTTTCGTCTCCAAGTTTACCGATACACTTCTATTTCCATCGCCTGATCCGATTGATCCCAATCGATCTCTGCTGCCACTGGTTCCTGGTGCAGGCGTCGTTGGTTTCCTCAGTTCACCTTCATCTGGCATAATATTCTTGAACGGCCCCTCGCATGCTACAAGTTCACGATTTTTATCGTATACTCGATGCTTACTCACACAGCCCGGGTGGTAAAACTGCTTCGGAAGACACTTCTTACATCGCACTACTTGGGTCTTGATCGCTTTTTTGCACGCCGAGCACACATACTCGTCGTATTCACGTTCCATTCTTTCGGTGTGTCCGAACAGGCGGGCAATTTACCAACGCCTATATCGAAGCATACCGACAGTCATATATGTCACTTGCTGCAATATCTTCCGAATTCACTTGCTCGACTAATTGTCTTCGTGGCAGCTATAATGGCCGCCCACACTTCGTTCGACAGGTGAAAAATTCTGTCAAACTAAAACGTCGATATCACTATGTTTTCCAATAGCTACCAGTTTCCTTAATATCTCAAAATGTTCTCCACAATAGCGCGATCACATGGTTGTACTTTTTCCACTATTATGGCACTTTGTTCCACTGAATAATCGGCTCGGAGACGGAGCGTCACCAAACACGTCTGACACTCAAACGAGAGAGGGAGAGCTAATTTGCTCTAGCAAATAAAGATAAACAAAGAAAAAACTAATTTGCTGTAGCAAATTAATTTTTTCTTTGTTTGTCTTTATTTCTTAGGTTATCAGCAAATTAGTTTTCACTCCGTCGTAGATAAACCTAATTAGCTTTTGTCGGAAATATTAATCGGCTCTGAGTAGATTTTATTACAGTTTTCGATATCGATTGCAGTTTTCGAACATGTGTCACATCACCTTAAGCGCCCAAATATTTTTCGTATTTTAATGTATTTTTCGCATTTGTCAGTAGACGTCCTCTCTTATACGGATAAAAAGCGTCTGCTTTCTATACATATAGCTATGTTCAATCACAACAACATTGCTCTTCGCAGAAAGGACAATTGAACGTCAGTTAGAATGGTGACGTATGAGAGAACGGCCATGGATAAATATGAGAAAAATATTGTGAACATCCCCGAGGTACTGGGGCGATTAATCGTTGCATTGAGCAAGTAGAAAAATGTTTTAAAAGAAGGAAAACATCTGTCGATAAGCAATATAAGGTCGATCACTCGAATAATATATAAGAGGACTTTGACGGACAAGCGGCGCGACCATTACCGCTGCTTCATTTTTCGGAACTGTACTTTCCTCTACAATTTTATTATTGAACATAAAATTGCGGAGGAAAGGTCAATCGATTCAGAATTGTAAGTAATCAATAAATAATATAGTGTTAAAAATCATTTTCGTGTTAGAAAAAATATATATATATCTCTACGCATATATATTGTGACCTATCCTCTTTACCTGTGGAAGGGGAGAGGGTCAACAAAGAAATGTCACCAGGCGAAATAATAAAAGAAAAGAAATTAACAAAGTTTATTTCAGCTTGGCTGCTTCTATATAAAAAAAAATAACTAATACTAAGCAAAATATAATAAATGAACAAAATGGATTACAACCGGGAACTCGATATAAAATAAAATAATTCGGGAAATAGACGATGAATAATACGGGGGGGGGGGGGTAGAGGGGAGGGCTAAAAAGGGCGGGAGGTCTTAGAAGGGTCAAAACTCCAATAATATAATAAAAGATGAGCGCCAGCTACCTACGGGGTAGCACCGAGAAAAAGGGGGAAAATTTTCTAAGTCCAAAGACTGTCGAAAATTTTCAGAGTCCAATGAGGGCGAAATTTTTCTAAGTCCGAAGACTGTCGAAAAATTTCTAAGTCCGAAGAGGTCGAAATTTTTCTAAGTCCGAAGACTGTCGAAAAATTTCTAAGTCCGAAGAGGCCGAAATTTTTCTAAGTCCAAACCTAGCGAAAAATTTCAGAGTCCGAGAGGAGCTGAAATTATTCTAAGTCCAGCCGACGTCGAAAATTTTCTAAGTCCAACGGGTCGGGAATTTTTCTAAGTCCGGCACGGGCTGGCGGGGGGGGAAGATGGTGGGGATTACTGCCAGTTTGCACCCGGGAAAAACGGTTCATATATAATCATATATAATTGTATATAATTTCATGTATAGTTGTGTATAATTATATATAATTGTATATAACGTAATATATCATTGTATATGGAAACATATATGAGCATATATGAGTTTATATGTACATATACAGTGGTATACATGATCATATATAATACCAAAACCGCCAGCTTGCGATGTCATATATGAACAGATATGATCATATATAGTTATATACAACTATATATCGCCCATTTTTAGCGCATATATGATTGTATGTGGATCCATATACAAATGTATATGAGCGTATATAACTTTATATGTATATATACATTGGCATATATGACCCTATATATGACCATATATAACACCAAAACTGCCTGTTTACCATGTCATATATAAACAGATATGATCATATAGGATTGTATATGAGATCTATTCTGTGTGTCGACTGTGCAATATATGATCATATACAATCATATATGACTGCGCACTGCGTATTATTAAGGTAATAAAAATATGAGTATTAAGGATTCAATAATTTGTGTTAGTCTACATGTTACTAAATCTATATGAAATGAAATCGTCGGACGATTTATATAATTATGGGCACGATTATATATGTACAATTACATTGTAACAATTGTATATGATCATATATAATCATGACTGACCTTATATGCTTCAGAAGATTATATCTATTTAGGCATCTTATATAATCACATATAACTATATATGATTGTATATGCTCAGATACAATTATACACAATTATATTTTCTCATATAGGATCATGTATACCCAGATACAATTATATATGATCATGCATAGTCATATATGATCATGCATGATCATATAGAGACAAAATTCAGATACAATCATATATGAGCAGTTTATATATGATTATATATGATTATATATGAATCGTTTTTCCCGGGCAGGCTAGATATTCGGGGAAAAATTGAACGATTTTAGGGGAAATTTAATAAAGAAAAATCAACAAAAATCACGGAGGAACTCGGCTAGCCAAAAAGTAGAGACACGATCAGAGGGGGGGGTTCCCGAACTCTACGGCTACTTATTAATTACCTCGGATTTTATTTCGGGGGGGGGGGGGGGTGAAGAAGAATAACGGCCGTTCTCGCCTTTGAAAATTAAGGAGGAATAGAGAGAAAAAAAACAAGAAAGGGAAAGAGAGAAAACAAATACACTAAAAATAAAAGTAAAAGAAGGGGGGGTGTAAGGACGTAAAAAAAAAGGAATATTAATAATAACAGATAAAACGGGCGAAATGTTTAAGAGGGTTGAGCACTAGGGGAAAACGACAACAAACGGGGCAACCACCACTCACTGGTTCACGCAACAGGTTTTTCGATACCGGCTATGGTGACCACGCGGCGGCGGATTTTTCACGACGCAAAAAGACACGATAAAAATGATAATACGGGGCTAAAGGGTTCGGAAAAGGCAGGGAAAAATAACTGTACTCAAGTACTCACTTATTTTGTTGGCTCGAACGGCTTATCTCGCACAATTTCTCTCGCAAAAAGCAAATACAAATATCGAAAAATAAAGAGATATAAAAGAAAATATGGCGTCACTCTCATATGGCAGTTCAGCTGAAGTGAAGCTTTTTCCCTCGCGAGCCGGCTTCTTCCCTAGCTGTCACGGCGGCCTCGCTTATTGGCCGAAACGGACGACCAGGCGACCAATGCCCGCCGGCTACGGTCGGCGAGTTGCTGTGCGAGTAAGTACTGGCGGCGGCTGGCAGGTGGCGGCAGCGGTATCGATGATTCTTCGCTCGATACCGGATCGATGCTGGCGAGGCATATATGTCACTCAGGCGGGAGGCAGGCCTGTCGAGCGAGGTGACGTCGGGACGGCGGCGTATCCCGAGCTTTCCTCACTCACACCCTTCCCGCTTCCCTTCACCACCGAGCACGGCCCCTGGTCGCGCGAACACACACACATACTCACACACACACACACACAATTCTTATGTACCGGCTACTTGAGTACTATTACTAAAAGAAACAGGGGGGGGAGAGGGGGGTGGGTGTACGCATAATAATACTAATAAATAAAATAATAATAATAAAAAAAACTCTAGATAATTCAAATTCTGTCCTACCTTTGGTGAGTGGTGGCCTCCAGCTGAACTGGGGCACGCTGAGCGTGCGCCGTGTTACAATATTGAAACGTTAGTTCTTTTATTTCATTATATTTATTCGGAGCTCTAGCAGGTAGGAAAATAAAGTTGAAAAAATATCTGGTAAAACTAAGTTATATTTTTTAAAAAAGTTAAAAAAAAATAGCGTTTCTGGTAGCTATCGACCTCACATATGGCTTCCCGGGCCTCGAGCAGGCAATTATAATCGTTTCCGCAATCGGCATAAATTCATGGTGATCTTCCGTCTCGGGGCTACAGGATTCTAGCTTATCTGATAATTTCCGTTATCTGACGATTATTTTAATTATTTCCTTTGGGCGAGTTCGTAATGACTAAAATGGGACGGGGGTATCGTGGTTTAGAATTCGACTTTTCGACTTTTCTCCGCCTCGCCTGTTATCGGTGTACCGGATGGTGCTGCCCTCTTGGCTTCTCGGTGGTGGAAATCACCAGTCGGGAACGTTGAGAATCTGACCGGCTAGTTGACCGCTCGATCACCGCTTGATGCTCGTCCGCCTGAGTTGTAGGTAGCGCTTCGATCGACTTCCCTGTGTTTTTGACAGCTAGCCAGCTGTTTCCCCAGTGCAGTGTGCTTGTAATATAGTGCAGTGTTCGGCTCGCTGAGATATCTTTTGATATCCCAGCCCTTTAATATCTGAGTGGAGTAAACGAGAGCCCGTTGGCTAGCCCTTGGCGGCACCCCTCGATCGTACCCTGGATATGCGGGATTCTCTCTGCGAGACTCGATTTTTCGGTAAGTCTGTCAGAGATGCGGTAGAACTGCATCGCTTGTAGTTACCTCCCTTACGGTATTTCCTTGACTTCATCTATTTCCCATCCTTTTGAGAATTTCTCTGGTGCTCCTTGTGGGGTCGGAGAGTGGTCGGTGGACTGTAACAGATAAGATGAGCCCCGACTGCTCTCTACTCTTTGTTTATATACCTCCATGCCCTCTATCCATCTCTGTCCCACTCATCCCCTATTTCCTACCCCTATGTCCTGTAGCCCTTGTATTTTCCTGTAGCCCATTAGTCGATATCGTTATACTAATTTCTGCTTTCCTTTTTTTCTCTTTAGAGTTCATCGCTCTCCCTTGAGTACAAGTGTACTCAAGGTGCCCATGCTCCGACATGATGCTCCGCGGAGAACCACTATTTTTCTTGGTAAGTTGTTAAATGTATCCTAATTGAATAACAAATAATAATACTAATTATATACTAATTTTATATTTATATTTTATAACAATATTCTTTTTTTTTTTTTTAGATTTCTCGATGGCTCTCCACAGTCCTGGGGCTCCGTCGCAATATATGTATATTTTCAACATAGCGTGATGCAGAGGAATTCAAGTAAATGTTCAAGAAGTCCCTTTTAACTCACACAATAGAACAATTCCACGAACCGTGGTTCTTTACTTAAATGATTCACCCACACACACACATATTCACATACGTGCGCGTAAAAAAAAGAAATTTACAAACAGAAAAAATTAACAATAGGTTCACTTTCTTTAGTTCGGCGCTTCAGGCCACACTCTTAACTAATACGTATCGTGAAGTTCTCTTAAACGCGTTTTGCACTATCGCAAGTGCCGTACTCTCCTACCACGTACATACATACACAACGCTATCGTTCGGCGCCACGGGCCACTCTGCCTCACTATCTTTCTGCGATCTCGCTTCATGCCCCATCTTCACCTTCTATGCGTTGCCCCCAAAAACCGATAGCGATCGTCACGCTATCTTTTCGCATCGCGATTTTATGCGCATGTCAATTGGACGCTAACATTCGGCCATCCGACTACAGCTCGTCCTCGAGCGTTTGGTCTAGTACATAATCTCGAAGATGGTGTGGTAACTTCCGGTTCCGTTTCGGTCGTATAACTTCCGGCTGTTGTGTAGCAGCCGCTCTAGGCGAGGGGTTGCTTGATGAGGTGTCGGCTTGGAAGGTATCTTCGATGGGGTGATCGTCTTCTGATTCGATGGTAGCGAACGTTTTACTCTCGTTTTTGTTGTTCGCAATTTCATTTTTCCCGTCCCCGTTGTTTTCGTTCACACTGATCCCGTCCTCGTTGTCCGGTCCTTCGTCTCCGTCTGGTACCCAAAGTTTGATTTGACTTGCATGTGCTCTCGTAACGTAGCGTCGTTTCCCGTCATTTGAGTTAAGATCAACGATCCCATACGTATCGCCTCGTAAGATTTTTGAAATGACCAGGGGACCTCGAAAACGTCGCTGCAGCTTCGTACTTTCTCCGGTGGATACTGGCACAGTTTTCATACACACAATGTCTCCGATGGCGTATTTTACTTCGCGCCGTCCTTGACCGTAATGTTCTTTGCTGCGACGTTGAGCTTGTTCGATATTCTCGCATACTTCTTGTTGTAGGTCTTTCGGTAGACGATAGTCGTTCTCGCCATCGGGGGAGAGATATCGTAGGGGTCCCTCGTCGTGACGTGCGCTGTAACCATACAATGTTTTGAACGGGCTCACACCTGTACTTTTGTTAGGGGCTTCGTTTGAATTTCGTTGAATGGTCTTAATCCGTGCGTCCCAATCCCGTCTTTCCGGATGTTTAATGCTGGTTTGTACAGCAGGTACAATCGTGCTGTTCATTCTTTCGATTTGGCCGTTCGCTTGGGCATGCCTAGGAGAGTTGAGTACATGTTCAATTCCGTGTTGCTGGCAGAACGCCGCGAATCTTCGTGACATGAAGCAGGTACCTCTATCTGTTATTATACGACGAGGAGCTCCGAAGTCTAAAAAAAAATTGTCGAGAACACGCATAGCGGTGCGTATGGAGGTATCTCGCACAGCTCTCATTACCACGTATTTGGTTAAATTGTCTATTATGGCGAGGATATATTTATTACCTCGCGTACTCGTGATGAATGGCCCTTCGTGATCAATGTTAATCGTCTCGAACGGTCGTTTTCCCGGCACGATGGGATGCAGCATTCCCGGTTGTTTCCCCGTAAGGGTTTTCGTTAAGGCGCATAGTAGACACGCGCGTATGTGTCGTTTTACGTAGGCTCGCATTCCCGGAAAGAAGTATCGTTCTCTCATTTTCGCTAGTATTCTGTCCGTTCCTATGTGGCTTTGAAGATCGTGAAATTTCACCGTGAGGCCCTTTCGCATCGCGCGTGGTATCACAAAAAGCACTTTATCGTTATCTCGTTTATATAGTAATCCGTTCATCAATTCATAATTACGCACTTCTGCTTCTTCGTGCGCGTTCCGCTCGCGCACAGGTTTCCGTAATATTTCACTTTTCCTATGTCACTTCCAATGTCACTACATTCAGTCGCATCATTCGGACAATCTGCGGGCGCTCGGCTTAGTGCGTCTACGTGACTCATCCTTTCACCAGGGCGGTGTTCAATATCGAAATCATACTCGCCTAACAAGGTATACCAGCGTACTACTTGGGGATTCTTTGTTTTATTCGCGCATAGATACACTAGGGCCTGACAATCGGTAACGATTTTGAAGTGAAGGTTGATAATTAACGTTCGTAAGCGTACAACGGCCCAAATAATAGCTAATAACTCTAATTTCGAGGAGTGATAGTTCCGCTCGGCCGGATTCGTTTGACCACTGATCGCGTATATCAATCATAGTTGATCGGAGTCGTCCGCCTGCATTAACATCGCGGCGAGTCCGACTGCACTCGCATTTGTGTACAATTCGGTACGACGTTTCGGGCTGTACATTTGTAATACCGGACTCTTAGCAACAGTGCTTTTTAAATCGACGAAAGCGCGTTCCTCATTATCGTTCCATTTAAATTCGCGATTCTTTTTTAGCAAGTTACTCAATGGTTCCGCTCGTTCGGCAAAACGTGGGACAAATCTACGAAAGAACCCCGTTAATCCAAGAAATCGTCGTACGTCGTGTACGTTAGTAGGTTTCGAGAAGTCTATTATACCTTGTAAATTATTCGTCCCGGGTTCTATGCCGTCCTTCGAAATTATATATCCGAGATACGTGATTCGTTCCATCATAAATTGGCACTTTGCTAATTTCAACGTTAGTCCCGCGCGTCGCCGGCGTCCAGTGTGTTTACAAGTCGTTCTCGCAGATCGGCCCAATCTCTCCCGGGTATAAGTACATCGTCTCGATAAAAGAGAATTGAGTTTTCCCGTAATGGACCCAGTACGCGTTGCATAAGTTTTGAGAAATAGAAGGGAGCGTTCATCAGCCCGTACGACATGCGTGTAAACTCGCCTGTGTCGTCTGGGGTGATCGAGCCTGTTTAGCGCGCGCCGTTTTCGTGAGAGGGACTTGTAGGTACCCATGAGCCAAGTCTAAGGTAATGAAGAATCGAGCATCTCCGATCTGTGTAAAATGATCGTCTGTCTCGGGTAGAGGAAAATGAATTCTTTCGGTATGCTGGTTCAAACGTCGAAAGTCGACGACTAGACGCGATTCTCCAGTTTTCTTAGTAGCGAGTAAAACCGAGCTTGCGTAAGGGGATTGCATGTCAGTCACAATTCCCTTTCGCTTCCATTCATCTACGATTTCTTTAATTTCTTTGCGTTCGGAGTTGCTCGCTTTATACGGTTTTGAATATACCGGTCTACTGTTCGGTATTTCTGTAATATCCATCTCAATCATGGTAGTACATCCTAGATCACTAATGTCCGTCGAAACACAGTCTCTATATTCATTTACCAGTTTTAGTAGATCTTCAATTTCTTCCACCGGTCGATTTGGTCTCACGATGAGTTCTTTTTGGCGGATTGGAGTGCGTAAGGGTGTTTGATTTTGTACGGGCATGACGGTGAGTTCCCCGCGTGCCAAAGTGCGTACTTTTTCCACACAATAGTGGCTTGCACCTGAGTTCAGTACAGGTAGGGTCTACTCATTCCTTCTGTCGACCACTCGAACGAAGTTTATCGAATGAGGTGGTATGTTGATGGTCTCGGTGACGTCTAGTTGTTCCATCTGCTCTTCGATCACGTCTGGATTGTGGGCAGCTTCATTTTCGGCGAGTGTGAAGATCAGCTGACCTCCGACCTTGTGATAGTTGACGTTTGGAGCGTCCGTGAACGTGCGGCCCACCAGAACAGGTGTAGTCTGAGCGTCGTCAGGTACGACTCGCAGCGCAATGTCGCGGACAGTAACGTTATTGAGTGTGATGTTAGCTCGAACAATGCCAGGAGAATATACCTTATAATGATCCGGTCCGAAGCTGCGAAGTTCGGTCGGCTCGGGCTTCATAATGAATCCTTCTTTTCGAACAGTAATGGCAGTTATCGTACAATCGGAGCTACCTTGGTCCTCGAATGTCCGTATTTCCCGTCTACTGACGAGCGCTGCTTTAATATATTTTGCCACAGTATTTTGATGCGGTCCATCGATTTGTTGCACAGCTCCGGATCCTGCTGAGTTTGATACAGTACAGTATCGTTGTATATGCCCAGTTTGTTGGAAGTTTCTACAAGTTAACGGTCGTTTAGATTCGGTGCAATCTCGAGATAAGCGTCCGTAATTATTGTAATTATAGCATTTGAATTCTCTAGCTTCGTTTTTGATTGGCGTACGATTAATGGCGTCCTTAGGTGGGGTAGACGTAGTTGAAGAGTTAGGTGTTGAAGTAGGAGTCTGTTTTAATTGGCTGCGTAAGCTTATTTTTTTGTACGTTGGCGGCATACCCACCTCGAATTCTGCTGATGCGTTGATCATCTAGTCGTTCGTAGCTGATGATTTTGTGATACAAGTAATCGAGATGATAGTGCTCACGGGCTGCCATCGTACTACATAGCTCTTTTGACCATAGACCGACCAGAACCTGCTCCTTGGTGTCACGTACTCCTAGTTTTAATTCCGAGCACAGACGAATTTTTGCGTGGTAATAGGTCTGTGTAGCTCGCCCTTCTGTTGAACTCGTCCCATCATCCGTTGCCATTTTTCGGTGTGGCTTCCGTATGTTGCAAACGTCTGATAGAAACTAGTCTGGAATACATCCCATGAATTAAATTCGTGTGAGTGCATACGATACCAATCATTTGCCCCTCCTGTAAGATTCATCCTGGCAGTCTCTAGAGCGATGCTGTCATTCCACTGATGCCTAGTTCGCATGCCGTCTAAAGTTTTAATCCATTCCCGCGCTTTTGAACCTCTTTCTTCCCCGTCATAGGTTTCGATTTGCTTCGATAGGTCGGGCTTAACCTCATAGCACATGTACTGTTGATTCTGGGGTTGAGAGCAACCCCCTTGCGCTGCCAGCGACTGGATAACCCGCTCAAGCATAGCATCACGTCGCTGGTTATCTTGAATCATCAAGTTCATAATATCGGCCATTGTTGGGGATGATTGTGGAAATGGCTGTGCATATGATGGTGGGGGGTACCCATGGTTCAGAAACGCGTTCGAATTACCTGCCATTGGAGGAGGATTTCCGTAATTATCATACCTTTGTTGTGACGATTCCTGATTTATTGTTGAGTCGCGGTGTAGATCGTTAACAAAGTTACGTCGTTGCCGTCGTCTAATTGATTCACGATCGTCTCCATTCGTGTGCAATGTTTGATTAATCCGAATTCGGGGTATCGTGCTAGTATTTCCCCCTGGGTTTCCGTTGTTTCCGGATCCTTCCCCATTGGTTGTCACATTTGCCGCTGCTGCTTCACTCGCTCCTTCATTTGCACGAATCCCATTTACCGACGGTTGCACTCCCTGAGATGGGAAAGGTATTGGTGGCGGCACGTCATACACGATGGGTAATTGACCGGTCACTAAAGGCACTACATTACCGGCTGTTACTTGAGGCGAAAGCATCGGTGGTAATTCTAGCGATCTTCTAAATTGATCGCTGCGCCATGGGTTCCGCGGTAGAGCTTCATTTAAACTATTTTGAAGTGCGCCGGTTGCTCCAAATCTATTGTTATGGCGATGTACTCCGGGATTGTTATTTAGAGGGGTAGCTAACGCCGCCTCAACACTTCGATTACTGAGGATAGGAGTCCTTTGCATATTTACGTTTATTAAATTAATACCACTTAATTTACTATTCATACGGTAACGTTCTCGCGCACTAACACTACGAGTTGTTACCGTTCTCTTTGTCCATTAGTCTTACTCACCTTTTGCTTTAGTCGAACTTCTCGGAACTGTTTGCTTACACCGCACGAATGCTCTACTTGGTATACGAATGAACGGAGAGAAAGAGAGAAAGCAAAAAAAAATATTCGTTACACGAAACGTTCGAGAACGCGTCGAAACCGTTACGCGAAAGTTTCCAAATTTTTTTCGTTTGTATTACGCAGTCTATCCACGCACAAAGAGAAAAAAAAGAAAATGTTCACTATCACACTTCTGAAATGTTAGAAAATATATATTGTGACCAATCCTCTTTATTTGTGGGAGGGGAAAGGGTCAACAAAGAAATGGCACCAAACAAAATAATAACCAAAAGAAAATAACAGTTTTATTCAGCTGGGCTGCTTCTATATAATCAAAAATAATAAAACAGTAAAATACAATAAATGCGCAATGTTAATCTCGACCGGGGACTCGATATAATGAAAAGTATTAAATAACTAATAAAAGAATAATAAGACGGGCAGAAAGAAAACCAAATATAAATTACACGATAGGTGGGCGCCAGCTACCTACGGGGTAGCACCGAGAAAACGTAGAAAATTTTCTAAGTCCAAAGACAGTCGAAAATTTTCAGAGTCCGAAGAGATCGAAATTTTTCTAAGTCCGATAACTATCGAAAAATTTCAGAGTCCGGAAGGAGCCGAAATTTTTCTAAGTCCAACACAGTCGAAAATTTTCTAAGTCCAGCGGGTCGGGAATTTTTCTAAGTCCGACACGGGCGGGTGGGGGAAGATGGTGAGGATTACGGGGAGGGTAAAGCTAGAGATTGCGGGCAAAACTATTACGGTTACAGGGGGGGAATATACATTAAAAATTAGCGAAAAGATAGGAGGAATCGGCTAGCCAAAGAAGTAGAGACACTGTCAGGAGGGGGGTTCCCGAACTCTAAGGCTACTTAATAATTATCTCGGATTTCACTTCAGAGGGGGGGGGGGGGGGGGTCGATGAAAAATACCGGGGTGTAAAGCAACAGGGAAAAAGGGGGGGGGAGTACGAGGGTAAAACAAAATATGGAGAATAAGTTGAGCAAAGGGGGCTGACTTTTTTAAGGGGGTTGAACACTGGGGAGGGCTATTAACAACAGGGCAACCACCACTCACTGGTTCACGCAACAGGTGTTTGGGACCGGCTATGGTGATCACGCGGCGGCGGATTTTTCGCAACACAAAATTATTCAATATAAGTACGAATAGGGAGTAAAAAGGGGGTCACAAAAGGGGATGAAAAATTATGCACTCGGGTACTTACGTTTTTTAGCTGCTCTGACGGGTTTATCACTCCCACAACTCACAACAAACTTAAACTAACCAACGAAAAGAAATATATATGAAAAAATGGCGTCACGCTTTGAGCGGTAGTTCAGCTGAAGTGAAGCTTTTGTCTCCAGCCGGCTTCTTCAAACTTTCAGCGTGCTCGCTCATTCGCCGCAGCTGACGGCCAGACAACCAATGCCCGCGGGCTACGTTCGGCGAGTCGCTGTGCGAGCGAGTACTGGCGGCGGCTGGTAGGTGGCGGCAGAGGCTCTGATTGTTCGCCGGTCAATAGCCGGATCAATGCTGGCGAGGCATTTTCGCTACTCAGGCGGGAGGCAGGCCTGTCGAGTAGTGCGGTGACGGGACGGCGGCATATCCCTCTAGATCCTCGCTTGCACGCTTCCCGCTCCCCTTCGCCCCTGAGCACGGCCCCTGGTCGCGCGAACGCACGCACGGACACATATTCTCGACGCTTAAATAACCGAAGCATAAAATAAATAATAATAGAAAAAGGTGGAGGGGGAGGGGATGCATAATAATTACAATAATAATAATAATACAAAAAAAAAGAAACTCAATACAATTCAAATTATCCTACCTTAGGGTGAGTGGTGGCCTCCAGCGGATCAACTGCACGCTGAACGTGCGCCGTGTTACAATATATATATATATATCTCTACGCATATATATTGAAACGTTTCGCGTTTTCTTTCCTATTAATTATAATAACAAATTGATTTTATCTAAATTTATGGTTCGTAATTTTCCGGAAAAATAGTGAGCAGGGACGCGATCGTTATGTGGTTTGATACTTTATTTTCGTTCGTACTAAGTATCGAGAGTTCGTACTCTGGACCGGTGCAATTGATAGGATTGAGGACGCTGGAATGGATGATCAGCTTTTGACCCTTGATCCTTATGGTTGTTGTAGATGAAATAAACGCCTAACATCGGGTTTGACTTTCTCTCTTATTAGCAAGAGTGCACCTCCTTCATCATTGGCACTAATTTAATAGAGCATAAGAAGGTGGGTTCAGACGGGGAAGTGTAGGGTTGTGGTCGGTCTATCGTAGCACAAGGTATTTCCTCTCCACTTGCGCGAGTCTGAACCTAAGAGTGAAATAATAATGAAATATAAAAAAAAATTGATAATAAAATTCTTAAATCAATGACTCGAAATTCGCACAGTCGGAGGTACTTCTGTACGGAGCTTAACACTCAACTTACTACAGGGTTTATTCGCGTATCAGACGATAGCATGTGTTGTGAGAGTCTTGTGAGCAGAGGACAAACAAAAGGACATCTTTTAACTAAAATATCGCGGTGTTCCGATATTGCGAGTCTTCTCGCCGCCGTATCATGAAGTCGCGTAATTTGTGTGTGTCACGCGAATTTCGGATCTTTAATTATGTCCTTATACGCAGAAGCATATGAAATAATCATACGGTTATTTCTTTTTCTGATATTTGTAATCATAGGACAGATGGAGAAAAAGAGATGTTCCGTGCTTCTTTGTGAAAGTTTGATTATTTTCTGGGATACGGATGTTTTTCAGACGTGAGTTCAAGAGAAAATATTATTGCGTTTTTTGGATAGTAAAAAAAATAATAATATCGCCGACCTATCTCCAGAGATACAATTTAATAAGCATTTCCTTGTCGCAGAATTATTATTGCAAAATTCTTTGCCGGGCGCGGAGCTCGTGCGATAGTATACGAGCTTGTTGTGGGTCGCGTGTACAGCGAGGTCGCGCGCTATAGTGCGTCGATCGTAGGTGTGTGTCTGTGTGAGTAGGCCTACTCGATCGTCAATCGTCCGTATAAGGCGTGTGTATTGTCCTCGTGATCCTACGCTGCTACCCCCGTGCGCACTATAGCTTGAGTGCGTAGAGGTACCTCTTCATTGTTCCAGCGCTCCTGCTACAGGAGACTCGAAAAAGGCCGATTTCAGCAGTCAATTTATGCTCTTAAAAAATTACAAATTGATAGCCTCGATCGTACTAACGTTTTCTACTCGGAACACTAGTGGGTGAATCTCTCGGTCTCCACACAATCCACAAATCACACCCACACACCTTACCACACGATATCTGAGAGGTTCTCTTATGTCGTGCAGGGCTTCAAGTGTGCGTGTTTATCCCATTCGACCTCCCGAGTAGGACCGTTTCACGTTACGCGAATTATTGCAGTAACATCGGTCTCTCACTCAGTAAGGAAGAGTGTATTCAACATACACGCTTATGCGAGTGTAAAAAATGAATTAGGGTCTGGCCCGTACGCAAGCTAAAGGCAGGAACATTGCCAGCCGATGCCCTGTACTCGGGGGACAATATTCTCTAAATTCATCCTCTTAACGCAGATAGCCAACGTCGCCGTGCGTGGGGACCTGTGATTAAGGGGTGACCTAGTTCTCACCAGACTAAGACCGCCAGCGCGCTGTGTGTGGGAGACTTTCGTCCAGTGGAATATCCTATCATTCTACCTTGGGACCCGATAGCAAGATCGCAATGTCAGGGGACCGGGTCGTTCAGGTGAACACTCGCTTCTACGATTAAATTTTATAGACGGTATAATATACAAAAATTTTACTGTGCTGTGAAGCAGCGATTTACTCCAACGATATGATTCGAGGATAAAAGTAAGAGTGAGCTAGTTTTCGAGGGTGCTGCTTTTATACCCTTTGAGTGGAGGATAGACGGGGAGTGGAAACGGTATAGTTGCTAATTTTGCCATAGCAGCACGATCGTGCTACGTATCAGTCACGTGATCGTTGGTCGACCTTGTTATATAAGTAATGTCATTTCTGGAGCTCGTTTTAGGAGGTTCTATGGGGGTTGATATGAGGTTTAAAATCCTTTCCCTGTGTCATTTGCCTACCCTCGGTAGGTTCAAAATATTCTATATGTTGAAATAATAACTTTTGTGTTTCATCTATTGTTAATTGTGGTGAATTAGATAATTGGTGTAGGTTTCCTATCTTCGCTTTGTTATTTATTTTGTTTGTTTAATAGATATTCAACAAATTGAGGATTTTCTATCAATTTGTTGAATAACTTTGTTATTTAAGGTTTTTTGATTGTTTTATGAAAAAAGATTGTGTTGTGGTGGCATTTTTGTTTTTATAATGCGTGATGTCTTTTAATTGTTGTGCAAAAGAAATTATTCTGGAATAAAAAATTATCAGGGTGTAGTTCCCTTGGGTTTGAGCACCTCGGATAATTGTTAGACATTTTGCCGGTGCGGTATCTCACGTAGGCTTTGTCGGTTTTCAGTGTAGGCTGGCTGCTTGAATTTTGGGGTACCGCCCTTTGGTCGGTGTCGACTTCCGTATAATTTCTGTATTCCTGTTCGTATCGAAGATATTTGGTCCAATAATTGCGCCTCTTTACCCGTCTGTATGGTTGAGAGAAAGAGGGGAAAGAGTGTGATGATCGATGTTCGCGTTCGGAATCTATAGTCGAGCGACACTTACTATACCAAAACTGGTCAGTAATGGCCGCTCGAAATTGCGAGTCATGCTTATAGATCTATCGGTCTAGATCTATAGTTCTCGCGATACCGTGTCTCGTTCGTGCGTCGTGGTATACGCACTGTCGTTTCGGCGGAAGCGAGCGCCTATAATGCTCCGCTTATCGTGTGGAGCATCCTCCTCTCGGCGCCGCGTTATCGTGTTGCGTGAGGGGTGGCCATTCGCACTTCAAGCGATGTGCTAGCGCTTATTTGTTTGTTTACGTTCTCCTTTTGACGCGTGCCTGCTCACTGCCGGCTCGTTTATCTTAATGTTATATTCATTTGAGAATTTTGTGGTTCTTTTAGTTTTTAATAAAGTTCAGATGATTGGATAGTCATCTAAATAGTAAAATGTTTAATAAAATGATAATGAAAATTATGTGGCATGGAAGTTATTTTAATAAAATTAAGATAGTTTTGACTTGGGCGTAGCTTTTGAAAATCGTGCCCCAAAAAATTCTCAAACAAAATTTTTTTTTTTTTTTTTAATATATTTCTAGAGAGGCTCTGTGACGTTCCGTCACAATATATGTACATTTTCAACGTAGCGTGATGGAGAGGAATTCAAATAAATGTTCAAGAAGTCCCTTTTAACTCACACAATAGAACAATTCCACGAATCGTGGTTCTTTATTTAAGTGATTCACCCACACACACACATATTCACATACGTACGCGTAAAAAAAAGAAATTTACAAACAGAAAAAATTAACAATAGGTTCACTTTCCTTAGTTCGGCGCTTCAGGCCACACTCTTAACTAATACGTATCGTGAAGTTCTCTCAAACGCGTTTTGCACTATCGCAAGTGCCGTACTCTCCTACCACGTACATACATACATAACGTTATCGTTCGGCGCCACGGGCCACGCTGCCTCACTATCTGTCCGCGATCTTGCTTCTCGCCCCATCTTACCCTTCCCTGCGTTGCCTCCAAAAGCCGATAGCGATCGTCGCGCTATCTTTTCGCATCGCGATTTTATGCGCATGTCAATTGGACGCTAACATTCGTATTTGCGGTTATTTATAAACTTGTCTTCCTACAGTGATACCTGTGCAGAGATCGGTAGGAGGGCGCGTATAGACATCGAGGCTTACAATCGTCTGTAAGTAGTTTTTTTTTTAGTTTTTCTCACATGATGTGCTACATGTCATCTATCCTTCTCAGATTCCTTCAAGTGTTTAAAAAATATACGAATCTCCCCGAAGTGTTATTCTTCGTCACAGCTGTTTTTTCGGATAACAGGCCAGAATTAAGTACGAACAATAATGTTCAGTACAATAATATTGCGAAACTCGATCGTTTTTGGGGAAAAAAATCTGGTACCTCATGCAGAATTAAATTCCGCGTCCGGTGATAGATTTTTTTTTCGCAATATCTACGATGTCTCAAAATTATTGTTTACAGTTTTCGTTACCGACTGTGTAGGTTTCACCTCCCCTAAAGGGGGGCGTGGCACCTGAAATGTTAGCTATCGGAAATGATGATTTGAAAAATCTGAAAAAATGCACCTACATGCCTTAAGTTCTTGTTAATAACATATCTTGGACCGAAAAAAAAAACAATTATTTTTTTAGCACTGTCGATTTTTTAGTATAGGCAAAAAATAATATAAAAAATTTGCCACGATTCAATATTGAGAAGAATATACAAGGCACGAAAAAAATTTACAGGTTAAAATATTAAAAACGGTCGGGGGAGATACTTTTTTTTCGAATCGGGGGCGATATTTTTTAATTTATTTCTGAGTACCACTGTTTTTTTCGTAAAGTACATTTAATTTAATGGAACTTAGGTCCTATAATGTTAATTGTTTCGATGCATATTTCCAAAGATATCTTTAAAAAATTTTGAAAACAATTTTTAATATTCGGGCCTGTCAATTTTTTTTCGTTTTTTGTATACTATTCTCAAAAAAATCTGTTGTGGCACATTTTTTATATAATTTTTTTTTGCCTATTCTAAAAAATCGAGAGTACTCAAAAATCATAGTTTTTTTCGGTTCAAAACATGTTATTAACAGAAACCAAAAGCATGTAGGTGAATTGTTTCAGATTTTTTTAAATCAATATTTCTGATAGCTACCCGCGCAGAAAACAACTATCTCGGAAAGAGTCTGCCGAATCACGGAAAGAGTCTCAGAAAAAATAACGGATACGATCCGGAGCAGTGCTTTTTCTCAGACTATGACCAAAACTCTTTAGTCTTAGTGATAGTCTGAGAAAAAGTACTTATCCGTTACTCTTTCTGAGACTCTTTTCCGGATATAAAAGACTCTTTCCAAGATTTGAGCGACACTTTCCACGACCCTTATGAAGACTTCTTCCAAGACTACCCTTTTCCGCGCGGGTAACTCTCCCGTTGTACCCCCCCCCCCGCCATAAAAAAATGCTATCATCCGAAAAATGACCGATCACTATGGAAAAGGGAGTTTAATATGCAAATTATATAATAAAAAAGTGTGAAATAATGAAAAATTATTCGCATATTATAATCGGGAGATTTGTTCGTTATTGCGGGTGCGGCAATCTCGCAACCATAATATGCAAATGATATTTTATTATTTCATAATCATTTTATTATATAATTCGCGTACTAATTGTATTTCTTTTATCAGTCAAAAGTTATTTAATTTTAGTAAAACTATTTTTATTTCATCCTTTTTAAAGTAATTAACTATTAACCACGAAACCAGGTGAATGAAAATAATCGCTTTTTTCATACAAAACTGACGATAGATTTTTTGGAGTTGAGTAATGGCTGTAAAATCAATATTTTCAAACAGTTTTTTTGAAAAACACTTTTATCTCAACAAGTTAACAATTTATCATAACGAAATAGATCTAATAACCATCTTATTCACTATCAGAATCAATATACTAAATTTGGTTTTCATAGATTTACATATTAATATAATGTCTTGTCTAAACAGAGAAAAAGAGAGACGAAAGGGACAGAAGGCGAGGAAGTAGAAGGCGAGAGAGAAGGAGGCAAGGGCGAAGGAGGCGATGGAGAAGAAGGCAAGGGAGAAGGAGGCGTGGGAAAAGGAAGTGAGGGAAAAGGAGGTGAGGGAAAAGAAGGTGAGGGAAAGGAAGTGAGGGACAAGGAGGCGATGGTGAAGGAGGCGTGGGAGAAGGAGGTGAGGGAGAAGGAGGTGAGGGAAAAGGAAGCGAGGGAAAAGGAGACGAGGGAGAAGGAGGCGAGGAAGAAGGAGATGAGGGAAAACGAGGCGAGGGAAAAGAAAGCGATGGAAAGGGTGGCGAGGGAGGAGGTGAGGGAAAAGGAGGCGTGGAAAAAGGTGGCGAGGGAGAACGAAGCGAGTGTCCGGAGACAGAGTAAAAGGAAGAGAGGGATTGCGGCGATGGAACAGGCGGCGCGAAATCAGGAGGTGAGGGAGCAGATAGCGAGAGGACGCGGTAGTAATAGGAAGAGAGGGGTTGCTAGGCGAGGGACCACCAGGCGTAAATAATAAAATAGTAAATCCTTTTTATGTTTTATGAAAAACAAAATAAAAAGAAGTTTGTTTGAACATTGCTTCCTTATTATTTTCCACCTTCTACATTGTCCTCTCAAATACGCACTTCTGAGTATCAAGACGAAAAACAACGTGTGTCACATCACAGCTTAATAGTGGCTCTCCCTAAATACCGTCATGTGTTAGAAGTCGAAAAACATACGAGGCATTCATTGTCAATTCAGCCACTTTTTCCCCTGAATCTTCTCGGATATTTTTGATAATTGGTCGCATTTTAGTACTACTTGAAGGCATTCTTAGTGCATTTTTTCAAATCTTTAAACGCATCCTTTAACGAGATACTCATTTTCTTTTAAATCCACACTTTTCGAAAGGGATAAGTCAGATACAAAAAGTGTATGTACAAAAAAGTTAAGTTTTTACATGAACTATTAAACATCGTATGTGGGTTATTATTGCTTGTATCATAAATATGATTTTCACCAACAAAAACATTTTCATTTTTTTTTTTGTAATTCAATACGGCATCATTTATTTTGCCATTAATTTTACATGGCATGCTGTAGTGTGAGAGAAGCTGAGTGACTTTGTAACAGTACGGTACGTGGGAATCTCTCTCGCACTTGTGACGGCTCAGTCGGTATAGCACATCTCGTTAAGATGATGTGCTACTGTTACTCAGTTGCCCAGTGTGAGTTTCTGAACGCACTCTTGAATGGAAATCCCTGCATCAACGAATATAGGCTTTAAAAACTGGTTTGAGTTTTTCGTTACCGACTGAGTAGGTTTCGCCTCCTTGCGGAGATCAAGGTAGGTAAGGGCATGTGAAACGACTCCAGTCGGCAACCAAAATCTGTAAAGAATGCGATTTAGAGACAGTAGATATTTTGGGGAAAAAGCAAAGCATTATCGGCTGTACAATTTAATACCGCGTCCGATGATGCTTCCCTTTTATCCGAAACGTTAACTGTTTTTAAATGGCATTGATTCGAAAAATGCAGCTATCTCTCTCGCATCCATATGTCACGTGGTACATCTTTCACATGGCCTTAAATCGTAACTGGCCGAAGTCAAGTGACAGACGTATTTTTTGTCTTTGTATAAAAAACAACAAAGTACAGTGTCCCTTAAAAATTATATTCACAACACTAAAAAACAACATTAGCTTATAGTTCGATTACAATATAAGCTATATTTCACTCACAGTGTAGTGTCGCGGCAACGTCTCGAAACAAGTGCCTACCTATCTTATCGACGATACAAATGAACGAAGACGGCGCTATAGAAGACTCTTTTAAGGAAGTCAACTCATTTTAACCACATTATTGTGTTAGTCACACTAGTAAGCTACACTAATATATTCATAGAAATGATTATCTTCGGTTTATAATGGGATGAATTATTAGAACAGGGTTAGAAGTGAAGCAATTTATTGCAACGTAACTGATTTTTATTCTTCTTGAAATAGAATATCGAACTCTATTTTTTATACACCACGTTTACACAATTTAAATCCAGTAGTCGGCTTGAATCAAACACGTTAATGAAATGAATATGATATGGTATCATAACATGCGGATAACAATGCGGATTTTAGTTTTATTTTTTCCCTTAATGTAACGTACGTTAAGAGTATAGTGTGAAAATTTTACTGAAAAACAATTAAAGTTAAAGAAGTTATGATTTTTAAGTAAAAAAGCGTGTTTTGGAGTAAAAACATGTTTCTGCATTTTTTTAAACGTTCGGCGCAGCTTGCATCTAAAAACAACTGATAGCTACAATAGGTGCAGCTCCAGCGTAGCAGACATTTGTTTCAACAAAAGAGTTCAATTGTTATCGAAGCAAGCTGTGCCAGTCGACATCTTCGTTTGCGATTTCGTAAATTTACATCTCGAGCAAGTTTTATGGTTGTAAAATGTATCGATATTCAATGCGGGAGTAGAATCGTATGATCGTCTTGTATGTGCGAAATAATAATATCGCGGCACGGGCAGCTTGCGCCTACGCGCACCGCTGGCCAAACCGGCATCATCCGTCCGATCGTGTTATTTTTGCGGCTTTCGATCGACTCTGGAGGACCGGAAATGTCATGCACGATCGCCACACCGCAGGAGCTACGCAAGGAGTACGAACGGTGCCGAATGAGCAACGCCTTTTTAATGCATTCGCTCGAGATCCGACACTCAGTATTTGGTAAGTGACACGACTCTTAAGACTGTCTTATGGTACCGTACAACGGACCATGCGCACAGAAAGATTTCACGCGTACCATTATACGCGTGTGCAGAGCCTCAGAATTCAAGATTATTCGGCGCGGCTCGCATTCTATCGGTGGATCTGGCGACAAAATGAACGCGATCCAGACCTCCTGGCAAATGTATTATTCACCGACGAAAGTACATTTGGACGTACAGGAAGTTAGAACTACCACAACTACCACTGGTGGGCTCAGGAAAACCCAAATATGGTGGCCGAGATGAATACTCAGCAGAGATTTTCGATAAACTTGTGGGCTGGAATTAGTGGGGGCGCCTAGTAAGTACTTTATAAAAAAGCTATTACGATAGTGACAAAACTTTGACGTCTATTTCTTTAGCGTCACCCCAGAAATTTATTTTGTGTTACGATGTGAGAAAATGCAGTTTATCGCACGCAAAACGTGTGTAAAACCGCATGTAATCGGCCGCTGATGTCGAACGTCGTGAACAACTTCCGGCGCGGCAAAATACTGCGCGTTGATTGGTCAACCAATTTTGAAATGTTAATGCTTATAATTTATTAACTAATGCGAATTCCGAAAAACGGCTAAGTGACTTTGCTCATTTCACCTGCACCTATCACCAACTAAAAAGTTCGATATTTATTTTAGATCACCCTGTATATATATGTACCTTCGGACAATTTATTTGAAGATGTATCTGTTTTTACTTCAAACGGTATTTAATGTTTGTCCCAAACAATAGTCAATGAAATTTCGCTTAATCAATATTTTATTTTAACCTAAGCAATATTCAATTTTCATTTCAACAATATTTGGTTTGAGTAGTATTTCTATTTTATTTGTCTAGATTAGGCATAATAATTAATAATATCGTCACATTTAATTTTATCTTCAGAAGTTTCATAGTTTCTCTTTTATCTATTAGATCCATTCTCTCTATTTCCTTGGGGGAAGTAAACGAAAGAAATACATCTAGACTTGTAATATTTTCTATTTCAATCATGACCAGGTAAACTATGCTATATATGGCTAACACTATCTTAGAGCAAGTGGTATCAAGGAAGTTGCCACAGATATGTTGCATCATCGTGCCACACACCCACACGTGGTTATTAAGCTGACCGCTGAGGGTCTGCTGAACCTCGATATTCACTGCAGACAGTGTGCCACCAGGTGTTTCATTTATCACCTATAAACAGCTACATTATACCGGTGGGTCATACGATTTTTTGGGTGGGTGCTTTCGCACCGTGGAACAAAAAAGATAAAAAATGTTCATTTTTATGAAGTTACGTTACGACTTAACACCTTCCAGGATGACGTAATTAAAACGCTCGTCTACCAGAGCGAGGTGATGGGTAGGCAGGTCCCCGACACAAGATGCAGGGCCTGCAAACATTCGCCCGAGAGCCTCATGCATATTCTGTCTGCATGCTCCACCTACGCAATCTCTGGCTATAACCATCGCCATAACGCGTCCCTGAGAGTGTCGTACTATCACTTTTGACGCTCTTACGGGGAAGACGAAATGCCACCGCTATTCATTTTCTACTGTCAAGCAAATAACAACGAACAAGCCTGAAATTGTCGTCTTCGATCTTAAGAATAAGGTGATATACGTCATTGAGTTCTTGGCTCCCGGTGAGTCCAATATCGCCGTTAAAGAAGACGACAAGCGGACGAAGTATAATGATCTCGTTTTCGAGTTTCGCGGGCTGTACCGAGGGTTTACGGTCAAGCTGGTGGACCTTATAATCGGCGTTCTCGGCGGAATGAAGAAAAAGTCAAGATCATCCCGACTGTCGATAGAATGCCGACTAACTAGCGGGTCGAATGCAGAAGTCGGTCATTCTGGGTTCGCTCTGTCTGCTTATGTCACACGTTTCTAGACGGACCTGACTGCCCCAGAGGTATCCGGGTTGGAGGAGCAGTCGGACAGAGCAACATTTAGTAGCCCGCCCGTCCCGTCGTTTAAATAATAACCATAATTATTATTATTATAACATTGTATTAAAAAACGCAGCTCCTTTGCTGTAGGGGTATCTGTATACCCTTGTTGAAGCAACAAACAAACAGACATTATGTCTTTGTGAGGTTAATACTTCGCCACGGATTTCTTTTCTGCTTCACAAAACTCAAATATCTCGAGAAATAGGTACTTGACAAAAGCTTCCATCAACCGTAGTGTTCTAGGCAGCGACCAACTATGTTTAACTGTGGCAGCATTTTTTTTACAATTTCTTGTTTAAAATTTCTCGATTCTGATTGTTTAATCAACTATAATTGAGCTGCATTAAAAAATTAGTATCGATATATATAAAGATTAGCAAATGCGGAATTTGATTAGGCTTTGTGTTACGCTTTTTAAAATTGCGTTCACGCGGTCGTACCATGAGTTGTGTTTGCAAGAAAACCATTACACTTGACCGAAAAATGTTGCTGAAAATTAAAAATTAAAACTATCATCAACGTTTCTGAAGATGATAATTTCTATTGACTTACAGGAAATATTATATTGATACTTAATTTTATGCAGTGGAAACTTCTTGAGACTAAAGAGATAGTGTTTGTACTTCAACCTATAGGGAGGAAATATGGTATCTCTTTTCTGTCCATGCGTGGCTTCAATAGGATGTACAATAGTAGGTCTTTCCGTAAGCCTGCGTTAGAGAAGTAGAAGTTTGTGATATCTATGCATGTGCGATTGCTCTGGGAGCATTCGGTTCGTGACAAATGTAGGGATGATTCTCGTAGTGGGGATAACTAGCCAATGAATATTTTATAAACAAAAGGAACATGAATAGTCGGAAAACCGGAGACTGCGCGTTTGCATTTTTTTTGCTAGAGGTACAACTGACAGTTGCCAGAAACCCGTGGTACAGTGAGCATCGATGGAACATAATAAAGGTGCGTGGAATATAAAACATGTCGTCGGTGAAAAGGTTAATAATTTTTCTGCACCACGTTCTTTAGGCTTTGCGTATGCCTACGGTTGGAATATTTATTACCAGAAAATATTGGGTATTTTTTCAATGAAGAACGACAGTCTGGTAGTGGGATACAGAGCTTGGGGCTGGGCATTCTTGATATTCATTTCCACTTGGTTACCACAAATATGCAGCATGCCATTACTCTGGGGCGAGCTCAATCGGATAATCAATTGTCTCTCAACCAATTTATCAATTTCCATGGCATTGATAAAATTAATAGGTCTGCAATATCAGAGAAGAGGTAAGAAACAAAACTTGCACACAATTATGGATGTGCGGTTTCCCAATTTGGCCGGGTGTCCCGACTTCTTGTTAGGGTCGCGTTCGATATTGGCATTATCTGCAGCCATTGTATTCCCAAACTTTAAACCACTGATGATTATTTTCTGGCCTCCTGATCAGAACCACTCTGGGAGGCTAGCAACCCATAGATTTTTCCAGTGATAAAACATGTCTTAGTTTTTATTTTTCAACTTTAAGTTAGGGAAATGGGTTGGTCAGTGTGTTAAGAATTCGATTGTGTAAGTCTAACGTTCCTACTTGAATATTACAAAATACTGTGAAAGTTAATGTAAACAAAGTCAAGTAAATCGGCACGAATTAGTTTTTTGACCCTTTATGTTACTTTAATATTTGCCCAAAATAAATTTAACAAATCAATATGTTTTAAAAGTAGCAGTCTTTACGTCCTGTTAAAAGAGAGTTTCTATTTAACACTTTTAGATTGTGAAAATACAGAAATTTTTTATTGTATAAATCTCATATGTTTCTTTATGAATACTATGTTTAAGTACAAAAATATACAAAGACCTATGTTGGAGCTTAGTACTTGGCGAGTTAATATGGTACCATAAACATTAAATAATGAAACAATAGATTACATTCCACAAAACCGCTAAGGGCTAAGGTCTCATTTTTTTTTGCTATAACGTTACTCAATTATTTTCAATTTCATTTGTTACCATTTTTCAATAAAAATTTGCTTACCTGCAAATGCAAGCTTTTTTGTGCACACATGTACACATGTACTTTTGACAATTCATACTACCAGTGTTTTCAGTTTATTTCATAACTTTTTGCACATATACAATGCCACTAATGTAAATGACACAAATGTTTTACACATTGTGTTTCTTCAGGCGTACACAACCATTAAAATCTTGAGGTTACTCTATAATTTAGACTTTATTGTACAGTAAGAAATCGCGTGAAACTGGCGTGCCAGATTTTTAAGTTTAGAGATCTGGAATATCTTTATTTATCTTAAATATGAACTCTTTGTTGGATTATCACCAAATTCTGTATCAAACAATGACATATTCTATTAAAGTCTTATGTGAAATGTTGGATCAGTTAATTGAGCCGTTTTCGAGTTATATGATTTTCAAAAAAATTACAAAAACGAAAATTTCTATTAAATCTCAAGTAATTTATCGATTTTACCAAAATTCAGTATCGAACATGGACACACTCTATTCAAGTTTTATGCAAGAATTTAGATTAGTCGCTTGAACCGTTCTCATTGAAACGTTTCTCCAATTGCACTGTTATATGTGTGCTAATAGAATTTAATACTATCTAACGCTTTGTGATATCCTAGAGTGGATATTCAATCTAGGTTCGTGCTCGGGACTACGAGAGGAGTTTGTGATGAGGAGGAAATAACCTCAGATATCCTTGATGCCAGTCAGCAGGGATATTGTTTTTACATTGTCGGTTATTTTTGAGTAGGAGTTTGAGATATATATTTGTATGAAGCAGGAGAACCAGGAATAATAAAAAAAAATATGAAGCTAAAGTTCACGCTATGGAGCGGATGTCCAAGCGACGAGTATCTTTTACTCAAGATAAAATGAATTTACTTAATGTTTGCATATAAAAAAAAGAATACGCCAAAGTTATATATTTTTGGTCTATGACCACGTTCCTCAGAGACAGATACAGTACAAGAACTGTCTTTTCATCATAAGGATCCTTCTACATTGAGATTGTGACCTTCAGAACTATAGGTTTTTCTTATATCAGGGAAATCCAAGGTAGCATCGAAGTAGGAATCCTAGTGATGGAAGTTAGGAACGTGGCGGAACACAAAACTAGAATTTAAGTAATTAATACAAATGCTCGTCAATAATTCTCGTTAGTTGTTGAGCAATGAATTCTCGATTAACCAAATGAGTTGGGCTATCTCCAGAAGTTCCTTTGGAAAACTTGATTAACCATCGTTCATTGAACTCAATTTCGCTGAGAACTTACATTGACATTACTCTCTATAAAAGTTATAATGATGAAAATTTAGGATGTCAAGAAAAAATAAATATTGAAAGAAAATCACCTAGCTTAGAAGTTTATTTTGAAAAGTTCTCAATTCACCAAGTGAGTTGGGCTATCTCCAGTAGTTCCTTTGGGAAACTCGATTCACTATCTCTCTTCAATATAAAGTTCGCGGAGATATTAATTCTTTCTTTTATTTTATCGAGAAATAATCGCGGAAGAAGCGAAAACAAAATTATTCTCGGTGAGCATTGTAGATTGCAGAATTCTCAAAGCTTCGAGTGAGTTGAGCTATATCCAGTAGTTCTTTTATAGAAACTCGAATTTCTATCCTTCTGTGTTCGAAATTCGCCGAGAAAAATAAATCGGGCTTTTATTTACGTGAAATAGGTGTCCAGTACCTTTAAATCCTATTCTTGCTGTCTCACAGTCTTATATACCGCTAATCTTGTTACCAGACGCACAAAAACTAGCCTCGCCCCGTTAATCTGTCTACCTATATCATAATTGTCGGATGCAAATTGTTGAGATAGTCAGTAACGTCACCCTACAGGTATTAGTGGGCCTAGATGTTTATATTGTGTCTGAATTCTTATACGTGTGAAATACACGGTACCAACGGACTGAGAGAGAGAATATGGCTTACTGTGCGAATGCGAGCAAGAGGCTATGCCTCGCGCAACGCTATAGATATAGCTGACACGGTCAAGCGTAAGCCCGATGCTCAGACTCGAGCGCAGATATAGGTGTAAAGTAGATGCGGTCGAGTGCGAGCACGATGTTCGGGCTCGAGCGCAAGTGTAGGTAGAGAGGAAGCGCAAAGGTCGGAGAGTTTGTTTACCTCGGGAAATACGAAGGTATTGAAATATGCATGGGCTTTTAAAAGATGTTGAGGCCTATGCGGCTATCTATACCAGAAATACCAGAAATAGAAGGAAAGGAAAACGAGTGACAATACAATATGGTGACTGGAATTTTTTAGGACTTTTGCGGTGAGACAATGTTACGACAGAAAGAAAGGTTGAAGGAAGGCGGCAGGAAGGAAGACGGCTGCTAAAGTAGAGTGAACTAGAGCAGGAGCTGGGCGGGCTCACGGGAAAAACCTCAAGTGTTCACACAATGTGAAGACTTGAAGGCAAGCTGGGCTGGCTTAAGGAAATAATTTGCGAGCGTTCAAACAATTTGGAAACTGGCAAATTCGGAAAGTGACTTCAGGATACGGGTTTTGGATGTAAAGTGAAGTGCCATTGTTAGGAGAGTTGGGCTTTTATACTGTTTTTCCCAATTGTCTCGGTACGCTTGATGTTTGGTAGTATGTATCAGATGTCTACTGGTTTCTCTCCCCGCTCTGCGATCTGTCCTCATTGGCTGTTTTAAATGTTCGAACGCGCAAGGTTGCAACGAAAAAAGATTCCTCTTCAGGGGTAGTCTCTTCCGTTACGTTACATACATTATATAATTTTCAACAAAGTCAAGAAAATGAAAATTTATATAAAATCTTAACTATTTTATCAGTATCGCCCAAATGTTGTATTGAACATAGATAGATTCTATTTAACTGATCTATAAAATTTTAGATCAGTTACCTGAAGAAATTTAGAAAATCAACTTTCTATTATACTTTTTTTTTAAGTCTGAAGATTTTTCAATTTTTTTAATGCTTTTAAACTTTATTTACAGATTACAAATGTTGATTGAGTTAATTACACGAAACGTATCTACAATAAACAATATGTTGAAATAACCTAAAAATCAACGATCAGAGAAACGAAATACTAACCTGATAGAAAAAAATTATAAACACTGCATTGATGATCGCATTTGAGTTATTTTATATATTCAGTAATATTATTTAATATATATTCACTTTTTATCACATCACCTATAAAAATACCACTCTATCACTGCACTAATAACTTTAAAATACCATTCTGGCCGGATCTCCGTTTATTCGCGAACATGTACTAGCAACTTTATATATTAGCATACACAAAAAATATGCTATGTGAGACACCTGATTGCGTGCTATGTACTAAGTACCCTGTGCCGTGTGCCGTGTGCCGTGTGCCGTGTGCCGTGTTCGATGAATCTGTTGACCACTGAATTGAAAAAGCTGATTTCTCAGAGAATTCGAATTAATATATCTGACATATATTTTCTTTGGTGGGTTTGTATGTCCGTAAAGGAATAATTTCCACGTTTTTAGTTTTACTCTTTTTCTCAAGTTAACAAATTTATTCAGTTTTGTTTATTTCACTCATAAGTTAAGTAATAATACCCGAAGATTACAATTAAAGATAAATAGTCGATTGAGGTTTTGGAACGGTAATACTTGAACTTATAACTGGTCACGTTGGTGATAGTTTAACTTATACCGATACGCGATACTTAAACGGACTAAATATAATTCGATATTAATTGATCGAAGATTTGAATGAGACTACTTATTTGAGAGAATAAGCTTGACCAGGCAGTCTTGGGTGGGTGAAGAGTAGGAGTTATTTTAGTGGCCGCAGGGGGGCCCAAAGGTGCTGACCGTGCATGGCACTTGTGGTCGATGGTCTTTATAGGGAATTAGAAGAAATTATTGATTGTTAGAGAGCGGAAAATTGACAGCGGAATTGTGGGTGAATGGTCGATGCACTTGAGGATTCAACATCGGATGATTTCTAGGGAGCATTGAGTCGGGGGTTGGAACGTGGGAAAAGCAAGAAGTCAGTTTATGAATATAATGCTTGGGTGTTGAATATAGCGATGGGTCAAGGAAGAGAGTTTATACGATATATCATAATATTAATAGTGACGATACATAATTGTTACGTCCCGGCTATTGATCGAGACGATACATACATTATTTGTATTTTTATTTGGATGGGTTTTTAAATCCGTAAAGGAATAAATTCCACGTTTTTGGATTTTTATTTTATCTCTTTAAATTTATATGGTTTATTTATAAAGTTTATTTCACTAAGAAGTGAAATAATAATACGCGATTACAATTAACGATTAAATATATATAACTGAGGTTTTGGAACGGTACGCTTGAACTTATAACTAGTCACGTTGGTGACAGTTTACACTTATTTAATACGCGGCACTTAAACGGACTAAATACTTATTAATTGTTTACTGTTTGAAGATTTGAATGAGACTAATTAGTTGAGGGAATGAGGTTGACCAAGAAGACTTGGGTGGGTGAAAAGTGGGGGTTAATTTAGTGATCGTGGGGAGGCCCAAAAGGTGCTGACCGTGCGTGCTCCGTGTGGTCAATGGATTTTATAGGAAATTGAAAGGAATTGCTGATTATTAGGGAGCGGAAATTAGTCAGCGGGATTATAGGTGAATGTTCAATGCACCCGAGGATTTGGCATCGGATGATTTTTAGGGAGCATTGAACCGGGGTTGGAATGTGGAAAAGGCAAGAAGGCAGTTTATGAATATTGGATATTGGAGGTAACGATGGGACAAAAGGATTTACTAGTATATAATAATATTAAGAATAAATAATAATAATTGACAAGAAAAATAGCCAGGACGTAACACCTCCCCTTCTGGTAATCCGTCGAAACAGCGTAGTGTTCGACGGGTACAAAGAAAAAGAAGCGCAAAGCGCGTACTGGCAATTTTTCTTTTAAATTAATGCAAAGTCTAATGGTGAAACGGCTCGAAAGGGGAATAGCCCCTGTAAAGTGTACTTAAATTAGCTTATTTACTTGGTTGGGGGAAATCAATTTTGTTGTGTGTGTGTGTGTGTGTATCAATTTTAAGAATTTAGGTCGAGAGGGTTGTGGCTCTTCTTGATGAGTGAAGAAGTTCATATGATTGGCGAAAAGGTAGTCGGGTGATTACGAAGATCGAAGGTTGGTTGATTTTGTGACGCCATTGCACGTTCAAACGGTACGAGATTTCGAATGACGACGAACGTTTCCTTCACGAGGCAACCTGAAACTATCGCAATAAGCATAGAAATTTCCTGGGATTCCAGAGGTAATCTTGCAACTAAATATTTAAGAGTTTCCATCTTACCTGGGGGAATAGAGAGGGTTTGGGTTAATTTTACCTATTTTTAGCTTTCAGTCCAGGTATTTTTGTGCTTACGTCATGGTGGAGATATGCATTTCTCCATGTCGAAGTACCATATTTTTTCCTGATTAATGTTCAGTAGATTACCTAAAACATGACTTAGTTTCCATTAAATACTTGGTCTTGCGACCAATAGATTTTCCATTTCACACCAGTTGTGAGGTGGTGGTGCAGGAGTGGAAATTCGGAACAAAAATTATTTATTGCGAACGTGTTTGAATCGTATGGGATTAATTAGGATGTATGTGGTGGGTCCCACACTGAAGGCAAATCTATTAATGAAGAATATATGTAGTGTCTTGAAATAGGCTTGATAATACGAACAGATATTCCAACGCTTCCCCATAACGTGATGTAAGTTACCAGAAAAATATTTTATATTTTTGGTAGTTGCATGGTCATTGCAGAAATCGAAAGTCTTAATTGCCTAATGAATTTCAGTTGGAAATATAAATGGCAGAGTATTCTCCGCTCTGATTTAGATTAAGAGAAAATTTCAAAACATAAGTAAGATTCGCTCTAGATTAAATTTAGTTCTCCTTAATAGTACGCTTAATAACTAAATTTATATTATGCCTTGTACCTATTGTTCTATACAAATCTAATTACATACAAAAGTTTCTTACTATCAATTATCTGGCTGCCTCCTATTCTAGTTTTCGATATTCCAAAATTAATCATGTTAGTACTATTCTACATTACTTATAGGCTAAAATTGACTTAGATTTATATTATATTCTAATTATAGTGTATTTTCTGTATTTTATATATTTGAAAAAGTATGTAATTGAACAGTTGTGGATTGATTTTAGAGAAAAGGAAATAACATGAAGATATAATAACAGGATAGCTGTAAGGAGATATCATACAGGAGCTTCATTATATTATTCGTCGAGAAGTTGTTATTGGTAATAGAAATTTTTGTGAGAAAATGTTTAATAATAAATGTTAATAATATTATAAAAGTAATACGGCGGGAAGTATCATTTACTCGTAGAATTGTAGTCAGGAGAATGCGGTGGTCGTAGTAATAAGACTGGAAGAAAGTCTCCTTTTCTGTTTTAAAAACAGATCTAGCCTATTCCTTTCCTAGTTCCGCTAGGCTTTGGCGTCCGTTTACCGTATTGGCAATCGGTGTTATCTTCAATTGAGACCTTGCCTTTTAAAAGTTTCCGGCGGTCGTCGAAAGAGGACTCGTGGCAGTTTTTCCGAGTTTGGCCGCGAGAATGGGGTCGCGTTACTGCCAAATTGCTGATGACTCCAGGTATCATAAATTCGTTGACCTGCTCATCTCTTGTTGGCATCGTTACGGATTGAGAGTAGTGTTGTGTCATAGTGTTTACTTCCGCTGATATGGTCGTATCGACTGTGCTTATAAAGCGCGTATTCGATGGCGTTCGGCTCACTAACGAATCGGGTTCCGATTCCTGATATTTCGTATCGCAGTTGTCGTTTCGTTCAACGGCTTTGTCCAGATTTCCTAGTTGCGACGTTGAACTGAATATTTTAATTCGGGTCAGCTGATCGCTCGTATCTACCAAGGATTGTTGAACTTTCGCATTTACTGACGGCGTGTCTTCTTCATCGACGGTCTGAGAATCGGATGACGAGCAATGAGGCTGGGGTGACGGTGATGGATCCCGAGAAATATCTAGGCTGTCCATAATTTGAGAGACTTGGCGATCGAAGGATGTATTGTAGATTGATCTCATAGTTTCAATTGTTTCGTTGAATTCCGGTGAATGAAAAGTTCTGTTGGTGTTGGGACCACCGGTCAACTTCTGTCTCCTGAATTCTGTTTTCGCAGTATTAATGGAGGTTTGTGTTGTGGCTTCTGTTGGGGGTGGGCTTAACGCCTCCCCTGCTGAAGAATAAGCGAATTTTTTCGCCTCCCCTGCTGAAGCAAACGGGAAATTTTGTGCCTCCCCTGCTGAAGCAGAAGGGAAATTTTGTGCCTCCCCTGCTGAAGCAGAAGGAAAATTTGGTACCTCCCCTGCTGAAGCAGAAGGAAAGTTTGGCTCCTCCCCTGGTAAAACAGGGAGGTCGGTATCGGGTTCAACAGGTAGATTCTCCTGATGATTGCATGGAATATCACTGTTGTTTCCGGATGTTGGTTTGGCAACATACTGACTTGTCGAACAGTTGCATATATGCCAATCTTTAGTCGAAATGCAGTTGTTTATATGATTAACTTTGGTGGCTTTCTGTTGTTTTATGTAGTGTTGAGAGCCATTTAAGTTATCCGTATCACGAGCGGAGAAAAATTCTTCAGCTCCGTGTGCGTACAAAATTGCGTGTTCGATTGTCATGGGCTTTATGCACCGGACATGGCTCGCGATTCGTTTCAGCAGTCCATCAATAAAGCATTCTAGCGCATCTGAGCAGTTTTGTACTCGTAACAAGTAGGTTAACGCTTGACTGCAATGTACATTGTTAACGATATGTTGATCGATAAGACCAGCAAGCTGTTGGACTCTTGTTGCGTAGTGATTAATGGTTTCGTTAAATCCTTGAGTAACCATTGTCAATCGTTTCTTCAGGGCCAACGTAATCTTTTGAATCGAACAAAGCGACTGAAGATCTCTAAGAAGCGCAGTGATCGATCGGTAATTATGGCGTATCGGATGGATTTTGCGTCTCACATCGCCTTGCAGTTTTTCGAATAGTTGGTTCCGAAAACTGTCGAATTCGGTGGGCTGGAGGCATCCCATTGAGTGATGAACATCCAAGATAAATTCTTCTACAGGCATGTTTATTCCGTCAAACTCAGGGATTAAACTCAAGGCTCTCATGACCCAAATTGTTCCCCGAGGTCGAGTTATGGTTTCGCAGTCTTTCTGTCGAGGGTCAAATTTTCCATAAAAATTTGGGGAAAACATTTGATGTTGTCGCGTTTCTGAGCTCGAATACATGCTATCGTAGGAATTCATTCTCCAAAACTGAGACATTTCTTCAACGTCAATTACGCAGTTTCTTTCAAAATTAGATTGTCAAAGAAAATTATTTAGTTAAATTTTGAAAGAACGGTTTGTGCGTATTACACTTGATTGTAAGTTGCATTGAACTTAGTTTTGAGCTATCGTTTTCTTATTATTTTAGATGAAAATTCGCAGGTCTTAAAATAAGTTTATCGCATATCTTAACTATTGAATTGCAACAGGATTGCTATTATTATTATTATTATTATTATTACTATTTTTTTTTGTTCTAGTGATTTTACGAAATTTAAGACATTGGATTCGATGTTTTGTTTACGAAAAGGAAAATACATAAGATGAAATCTTAAACATCAATATTTTTTCAGTTTGTTGATACTATTGAGACCAATCGAGTGAGATTAAGTCATATTCTAGTTCTAGATATTAGTTTTATTTAAAAGCTATAAATTGTTAATCGTACAATGCTAAGTTGCTTTTTAGCAGGCGAGAACTCAGCTGAGCTCCCCCTCCCCCCTCAATAAGTGAACGACCTGTGGTCGAGTACATGGTTGAGGCCAACAACTGAGTTGAGCACCTAAACGGGATTGTATAATATTCCTCATCAATGACCAAACAATAACACCCTTTTTTTTTTTTTACTAGTGGAAGCTATTCTTATATAAAAATTAATCACGTCCTGATAGAACAGCATCAAAATAGTGCTCGCGAAAATCAAACTCGCACTTAAAAATTTAGATGTATGGTTCTAGATAAGCCTTCCGTCTAGAGGGTTGTAATAATGTTCTATTCCTGTAGAATAATCAATTATTACTAAAGGGTCTTTTTCTATTTGTACGTCTGGTTCAAACCAGATTTTGAATTTCGCCGTTTCGGGTACACTCAATTCTTCCCGAACTTGACGGCGTAGGGACTTAAAATAATTTCGTAGTTTTTTTTCTGTTGATTTTCGGGGCTCGGGACTTAGCCTTTAGGGGGTAATTGACGAGGTCCATAAGCGGCGGATTAAAAATGTAGGTTTTACACGTATGAAAATTTAATGGGGAATGATCGCGAATTTTTAAGTTTTGAGTTTAAATGTTGTAATTTTATTTTATACCATGCAATCCGCGTAAGTTGCTACAAACTTATTTGGATATGCAGGTGGATTTCGATTCTTATTGACGAAGGATATGAGCTCGCGGGCCCAGTCCTACGAGATTTAGTTATGTTGGACAGTGGTTGGTGATAGCCTTGCTTCCTGCCTTTTGTATTAAACTGTGCAATCCTAAAGTGCCACCTTATTTCGGAATGCAACAGTGGGTTTTCGATTTTTATTAACGGGAGCTGTGAGCTCGCGGGCCCAGTCTCACGAATTTTAAATTTGGGGTAAGGTAAACAAGGGGAATTAATCAAATATAACGAATAAATATATTATATCTAATTATAACTAAGAGGAAAAAGTGAATAAAAGAGAAATATAAAATTTAGTGAAATAATGTTAAATTGATTTTTTTTTTCTTTTTTTTTAAAGATTCAAAAAGAAATAAAAATGAGAGAATGCAATAAAAGTGCAAGAGGTAAATAGATATAAAGGAAATATAAAGGTACTCACGTAGACCTGGTTACGATGACTGCGATGATGGTCCACAGTATCATGTTTGCGATAAGGTGTACGATACACGGCACGAGCTCCGACGAGTGCAGTGATTGTCCCGGCCTATGATGGAATCTGCTGACTCCGCAGGTCGTTGGCTGGAAGGTGTTTGCACTGCCTTTGATGCCGATGAACGCTGGTCAGCTGGTGCACGACACTTTATCACTGCTGAATAAAGTCGCGAAAAATCGGATATGTTTCACCGGTTGTGAAAATACCCAAAAACGCGAATAATCGTAGTCCGCGCGTATAAATTAACGTGAGAAACTATCAATAGGTGTCCGATGAAAAATTGATTTTATCGGTTGTATATTAATAAAGATAAAACTCCAAAAACTCAGATACCCCACACTTAGCACCAGATAATTTATGTTACGTCCCGGCTATTGATCGAGACGATACATACATTATTTGTATTTTTATTTGGATGGGTTTTTAAATCCGTAAAGGAATAAATTCCACGTTTTTGGATTTTTATTTTATCTCTTTAAATTTATATGGTTTATTTATAAAGTTTATTTCACTAAGAAGTGAAATAATAATACGCGATTACAATTAACGATTAAATATATATAACTGAGGTTTTGGAACGGTACGCTTGAACTTATAACTAGTCACGTTGGTGACAGTTTACACTTATTTAATACGCGGCACTTAAACGGACTAAATACTTATTAATTGTTTACTGTTTGAAGATTTGAATGAGACTAATTAGTTGAGGGAATGAGGTTGACCAAGAAGACTTGGGTGGGTGAAAAGTGGGGGTTAATTTAGTGATCGTGGGGAGGCCCAAAAGGTGCTGACCGTGCGTGGCCCGTGTGGTCAATGGATTTTATAGGAAATTGAAAGGAATTGCTGATTATTAGGGAGCGGAAATTAGTCAGCGGGATTATAGGTGAATGTTCAATGCACCCGAGGATTTGGCATCGGATGATTTTTAGGGAGCATTGAACCGGGGTTGGAATGTGGAAAAGGCAAGAAGGCAGTTTATGAATATTGGATATTGGAGGTAACGATGGGACAAAAGGATTTACTAGTATATAATAATATTAAGAATAAATAATAATAATTGACAAGAAAAATAGCCAGGACGTAACAATAATAATGAGAAAATAAACGATTACAAATAATAATCATACCAAAAATAAATAAGAAAAATAGCCAGAACGTAACACCTCCCCTTCTGGTAATCCGTCGAGACAACGCAGTGCTCGACGGGTACAAAGAAAAAGAAGCGCAAAGCGCGTACTGGCAATTTTTATTTAAATTAATGTTAAGACTAATGTTATAGTGAAAAGGCTCAAGAGGAGAATAGCAAAGTGTACTTAAGTTAACTTAATTACTTTATTGGGGGTAATCAATTTTGTTGCGTGTGTGTTAGTTTGAGAATTTATGACGAAAGGGTTGTGGCTTAATCTTGAGGTTCTTCTCGGTTGGCTATTTCTGAAACATTCGAAATAGACGTAGAAATTTCTTGGAGTTTTCGAACTTGGACAAGAGTTGAAAAATAAGTTTTGGATCTTACCTGTTCTTGAGGTGTATACATTTTCATTAGACAGCCGCTCTTGCGGCCAGATGGAAAGACGGATATAAAATTGAAAGTTAATATAAAGCGAATAATAAGGGTTAATGCTGTGTTGAAGCTATATGAGAAACAGCAAGAAATTAGACGGTAAATTCGATACTGAAAATCAATTTATTAGCGCGGTTTACATTTTAGATCATAAAAGAGATTATATGAGCTCTTAAACTTCCTTATGAGCTGACGCGTTTCATCAGAGAAAAAGATTTTTATGTCAGTACTTGGATAGTCCTCATCGGAGACAGGTAATTGGTTATATTTTATGAGAGTATATTTTACGGATGCGGAAAGGGAATGTTATAAGCATGCTATGATGTGTGACGTATTTTTCGTGAGCGTAACGATAATCGGAATTGTACAAAACGGGAGCTGTCACCTTCAGCTGTCCACCCTCGCTCGCGTATCCATAAACCCGGTAGGCGCCAGTCAATTTGTGTTCCACCGGTATTAACGAACCGGTATGCCCGCGGAATCGAGTGGAGCAGACTCGATTCCAATAAAATCGGCAGTCAGAGCATAACCGCCGATCGAGAACACACAAAACACAAAACACCAAAAACGAGAACATTGCTACTTTTTAGGGACGCGTTAAAGTAGCAAACGCAACGGGATGCACTCGCGGGAGCGAACGGTTGCGGAAATGCACGGCCGCTCAGGCTGCTTGGTTTTGGTAGAGAGGGTCGAGGTTGGCTCAATAAATAGCTTGTTATTCGACTAAAATCGAACCACGTGAGCTTGTATCACTGACTCAAAATCCGGGAGCCATGTATAAACAATTGTTATGCATTGAATAATGCGCGAGAACCGACAAAGCGCAGCGGGAACGCAACAGTCGCGAGGGGATCGGTCGCTGACCATATACTCGGCCAGACGAGATCTTTAATCGGCGCGATCGGCTCATTCGATTAAATAGTTAAAATTATGAGAACGACTCACCGAAAGACATCTCCAACAATCCTGAGAGTGAGAGCGGTAATCCCAGAGGATGTACGGGAACCAGCAGTGCACTAACACACTACACTGGGCACGGGAACTTTCAGTTTTTTTTTTCTAGAAGAAAACTATCGTAGCACGAGTATCCATAGCATACGTAGCACACGATACGCGAGAACACACTCTGTACTCTATAGAGTATACGAGAACTACGCGGAGCCGCGCGCGCGAATGACAGAAAAACTGTCAACATCGGAGCTGACTGGAGACTCGAGGCACTTCGGCGGTGTCCCGAGGAAGACTGATTATATCGAGTAATCATCGGGAGCTCAACATTATCATTATTCTAATGTCTCCAAAATTCCTTACCCCAGAACTGCTGCCCTCTCTCACTTGAATTTCATAACTATAACGGGAGCGCAAATTATGCCGGTAACGTTCGAAATCCACACAGCTGCCTCCCTTGGTGCTTCGCGCGAAAACGGGCCTATACTTGACACCAGGATGCTCCATACTCTGCCAAAACTTAACAACTCCACCCGTTCTCCAGCGCGATGCACTCTCGCCATAGGGCGCCGGATTTGCACCGGTCTACAACTAGCTGCAAGACTCCGGTCGGCAATTCTTGTCTGTCGGGCTGCTCGTTTCTTTGAGCTCTCATCCTCACGACAGATTCAAATGTGCCGACTTTTAACATAAAAAAAAAGAATAACAGACTCAAAAGAAACGAAAAATAACAGAACGAAAAATAATCGGTAACTGAGCCATTATTCTTGCCGAAAATAATTATTCGAGGAGGGGCAGCGGCGACACAACGACAATATCGCCACCAAAATCCTTGTGCACGCGATTTAAAAAAAATCACGTCACAACTCCCCACTCCTTAAGGGTGATTATGGCTTAGGAATTTGGGAACGGTAGCTAATCAAAACCGGACGTAACCAACAGCTTTGAATCGGTATGAGAGTTTCTGTTTCCGTCGAAACCAATAGGGAGCTAGGATCGTAATCAACATTACTGTTTTTCGGGAACAACAACACAAACTATGTGGCGGTAGCGTGTTTTAATTTTACCCATTGGTTGCAATCGGGAACTATTAGTGGTCGTGGGTAATCGAGATCAACGCGAGCGTACTCTAGCGATACGAGAAGGTACTTCAAATTCTCTTTCGGTTTGTTATTCGTTATCATGGACGGACAACAAAGAGAAATAGCGAGGGCGTAACGATACCGACAGGTTTGAGGGTCCTTCCGAGCGTCATGTCCACGCCGAGAGCGATTTCCCCCAAGGTCCATTATCGATGCAAATTACCCTGGGTTTGCGTGAGCTGAGGATCCATGTCCATTCTTTGGCGGGAGCTGGGTCTATCGACCCGAAACCGAGAGCTGTGGCCTGGAGCCCATCTTGTCGGGAACCGGGACCTGAGGTCCTTTGTTGCGGGAACTGGGTCTTGCGACCCACTTACGGTAGCTTAGGCTTGAGGCCTATTTTCGAGAACTGGGTCTCGCGACCCATTTATGGTAGCTCAGGTTCGAGGCCTGTGTTCGGGAGCTCACCCGTCGGTCTCGGTACTGCGGGGACACCTCAGGGGCCTCAGCGGGAACTGCGGGTGCGGCCCGATCCCCACGAACAGCCTTTCTTGGGCCTCGCGACCTTCGAGGCCGAGGTCTCTCCGCCCGTAAGGCCCTCAGCTCCTCCCGGGGAACGTTACGTCCCACCTGCGGAACGTAAGGCCCCTCACGCTTCCAGCCATGACTGCACGCCGGGCAGGTGCGAAGGGTTTTACCATTCCGCCCGCACCGGCGACGGAAGGTGGCTGTCGGCGGGCCAAGCGGACACTGCGAATAGCAGTGCCCTGCCTCCCCACAACTGTAGCAAGCCCTTTCCAGAGCTCATCTACGAGCCGGGGGAGCTCCCTCGGTTGGTCGGGGAGTAGCAGTTCTTGGCCCCGAAGGGGCCATGGTAGCAGTGGCGGGTGTTGGTTGTCTTGGGGTGCAACGAATCGCACCCTTCGACTTCTTCGCCGCCACGTGAGCGTAGGTCCGTGGCCCGATGGGGGGCTTGGGGGTCCTCACCGGTTCAGGCCGCTCGGGGCGCGTCCACCGAACTACCTTCCACGGTCGTGGATCCGATGGGCGTGGTCCATCGGCGACCGTTTCGGTGGGGATCGGCGTCGGCTCCTCCGAGCCGAGAGCGCACTGCAGATTCGAGGACACCGGATCGTGGGATGCGGGTCCATGGTCCAGGGGGTCCTGGGCGAATTCCCCGATCACCCTCACCGACGCCTCGGCCGCAGCGGGATTCTCCCTACCGCAGCTCCCCAGGGTGGCAGCGCACGCCTGGATCATCGCTAGCTGAGGCGATGCGGGGACGGGAGCGGGGGCTGGTGAGAGTGCTGCGGTTGCCCGCAGCATCTCATCAAACCATGCCACCTCCGGGTTCTGTGATACCTCCATCACCTCGTCGTCGGAGCCAGACATCTTTCGGGAACCTGTAACAAAACGACTGTTAGGCCGGTACCTCCGGCGATCGATACGGTTCAATATCTTGGACAGCAATTTTCCCTATCGATCGCCGATCGCGATTGGATAGCTCGTACACTACCTGCGAAATTTGTTTCCAGATCATGTATGGCCACTCGAAAGGAGGCGCCAATGCCGCTGAGATATGCCTTGCAGCTGACGATAGGACATGCGACCGGCGCAAGATGAGATCTCCGACCTCAAACATCCTGTCTCGGTAGCGGAGGTTGTAAGGTCCGGATTGCCACCGGAAGGCCTTATCGAGAGCGTGCGTAAAGGCTGTACGCAAGGTATCCAGGCGAGCCATGCGCCTCATCCACTCCTCTGGAGGACGTGGAACAATCTCGAGATCTCCTTCGGTTTCTCGCCGTAATAAGGAAGCTGAAGGTGGCTCACGGCCAAAGTTCGCGAACGCAGGCGTAGCCTGTAGGGAAGTATGGTGCGCCGTATTGTACGCGAATCGGAATTCACCTGCAGGTGACGATCCCACTCCTGGTGGTTCCCGTGAAGGAATGCGCGGATCATTGTCTTGATCACGCGGTTCACCCGCTCGGTAGGGTTAGCTTATGGGTGGTAGGGCGGTGTCGTGCTGTGCCGTATACCCACACGCTCGGTAAACTGGCGGATCGTGCGGTTAACGAACTCGTGCGGTTAACGTACCGTTGTCCGTGAGCAGGACCCGAGGTACACCCCAGCGTGTCACTACGAGTTCGTCGAGAGCTTTCGTGATCGTGGCACCAGTAGAATTACGAAGAGCGCAGCTCTACCCATTTGGTGTAGAGATCTTGAAAAACGAGAACGTACGAACTGCCTGAGGTACCGCGTGTGACGGGCCCCATGACGTCCGCTGCGATAACAGTCCAGGGTTGATCGACTACTCGATGACCCATAAGACCTACGGGAGCTTGCTGTTCGACTTTGCAACGTTGGCAAGTATCGCACTGCTTAACGTGAGCAACTACGTCTTTGAATAGACCTGGCCAGTAATAACTGGTTGCCAGGCGTCGGTATGTCTTATCAACACCCAGATGACCAGCTTGCGAGAGCGTATGACATTCCGTTAGACCCACCTGTCGAGATTCGCGAGGAAGGACTAGTTTCCAAGCGTCGAGATCCTCGAACTCTAGGTCCGCGAGGTCGAAAGGTCGCCGGTACCCGATATCCCGGGTCTCCTGAGCACATGCCAGGACGTCCGGGTGACCCTCGGGGTTCCTCGATAGCGCGTCGGGAACATGGTTCAAGGCGCCTTTGCGGTGGACAATGGTGAAACTGTATTCTAGTAACTCCAGTGCCCACCGAGCTAACCGACCAGTAGGGTTCTTTAGGTTATGCAACAATCTCAGACGACTGTGATCAGTGATCATAGTGAATGAGTAACTCTTGAGATAACAACGGAATTTCCGTATAGACCAGAGTACCGCGAGACATTCCTGTTCCGTCAAGGAGTATTTTTTCTCCGGATCAGTCAAGGAGCGACTCGCGTAAGCGATAACCCGTCCGTGACCGTCGATAACCTGCGTGAGCACTGCACCGAGGCCAACTCCGCTGCCATCGGTCTGCAGTGTGAACGGGAGTGAGAATTCGGGGCAGCCCGCGCGGAAAAGGGTAGTCTTGGAAGTAGTCTTCATAAGGGTCATGGAAAGTGTCGCTCAAATCTTGGAAAGAGTGTGCCGAATCTCGGAAAGAGTCTTTTATATCCTGGATAGCGTCTCAGAAAGAGTAACGGATATGATCCGGAGCAGTACTTTTTCTCAGACTATCGCTAAGACTTAAGAGTTTTGGTCATAGTCTGAGAAAAAGTACTGCTCCGGATCGTATCCATTAATTTTTCTGAGACTCGTTCCAAGATATGAAAGACTCTTTCCGAGATTCGACAGACTCTTTCCGAGATTCGACAGACTCTTTCCGAGATAGTTGTTTTCTGAACGGGAGGCCAGCGTAGGAGCGCTGATCAACCTCCACTTCAATTCATCGAGAGCTTCTTGTTGTCCGGTATCCCAGACCCAAGCTTGACCCTTTTTTGTGAGCTGGGTCAACGGCGCGGCAATGGTCGTGAACTCCGGTATCAAGCGACGATACCACGACGTCATGCCGAGGAAACGTCGCAGCTGCAGGATATTGCGCGGCGTCGGAAACTCGCGTACGGAAGCTGTTTTTTCGGGATCCACTCGCACGCCTTCGCTGTCCACGAGGAACCCGAGATAGCGAACTTGGGAGCGGCAAAATTCGCTTTTCTCGTGACTAATTGCCAATCCCGCTTGCGTGATCTTTTCGAGAACTCTTCCGAGCCACGTCAAGTGCTGTTCGAAAGTTTGTGTAACGATAATAATATCGTCCAAATAAACGAAAACATGCGGGTACATTTCCTCGCCGATAAGCCGATCCAGCATTCGCTGGAACGTTGCGGGAGCGTTCGTGAGCCCGTACGGCATCCGCTTGAACTGATACAAGCCTCTGCCAGGTAGAACGAAAGCCGTGATTTCTCGCGAGGCGGGTTTCATCGGAACCTGCCAATACGCCTGACTCAAATCGAGAGTCGAGATGTAATGGGCTTGCCGTAGTTTGTCGAGAATAGCCGTCATGTTCGGGATGGAGTAAGCATCCTTCTTCGTGACAGCATTAACTTTTCGGTAATCAATACAGAAACGGTATTTGCCTGTCGATTTTTTGATCATGACTACGGGACTGGCCCAGTGACTCCGAGAAGGCTCGATAACGTCTGTCGAGATCATCCGGTCATCATCCGACCGTATGATGTCGCGGATGACCGGATGATGTCCGTATACCGTTACGGATAACGGTAACGGTATACGGTCTTTGTTTGACCGGTGGGCTGTCTCCAACCTCGATATTGTGCGTCACCAGGGAGGTGATTGCCGTTTCCTCGGACTCCGGAGGCAAGCGAGCGTCGAGGAATTCGCCTAAGCGTTTTGCCTCGCCGGTATCGGGGGTGCGGAGATCACAGCGCATGGAAATGCTGGTGATTCCCACCTCGGGAACGAACGTGAACTGTTCCTCGTGTTTTTCGCGGAACCACCACGTCTGGGCGTAGAAGTCAATGACCATCCTTGCCTGACGTAGATAATCTAATCCGAGAATCAAATCTTCGGAGAGCGATGGTAGATGGTGCGTGAACGCAACAGTCAACCGACCATTCAAGAGCACCGGTATCTCTGAAGCCGTAGTTATTGTTTCTACCTGGCTGTTCGCAACCACTACGGGTCGGGGCGGTATCTGCACGGTATCCATGCCGGGATCTGCTAGGAATTCAATGAGACCAGGCCCGATGAATGTCCTGGTTGGTTCTGAATCCACGACAGCTTTTACGAGTCGACCGTAAACCAGCAAATCCACCCGGAATGCCACTGCATCCGTGTCGGAGGCTGCGTTAACAATGACTTCGTCACGTAGTGCCTTGAGCGCTAGCGTTAAGTCATCGGGAGCTCGGGGTTTGTGAGGTAACCGCCTTCGTATTCTCTTACGACCGGGAACATCTGGACGAGGCAACGGTATTCGGGAGCGCTTCGAGAAAGAAGGTGCAGTATCGGCATCGTTCGGAGGCCCGGGGGATTCACACACACGCCTCTTTCGGCGTTTCCCTGATTACACAGATTGCAGCGAACAGTGGTTACTCCAGAGAGTCCACAACGATAGCAAAAGAGACATCGCGATTCTTGATACTCTCTGTGTCGGTGCCTTGACTGGTGACAACTCCAGCAGTCAGGGGCGCGTCTATCGGCGGGAGCAGTGCGGGGAGCATTTTCCGTCGCCGGTATCGGCAACGGCAGGGCCTCGGTAACCGCTTCCGTCGGCGCAACCTTAGCTCGAGGAGAACTCGAAACTGGCCCGGCCCGAGGAGCTGAACGTGATGTTGGGGGGGCTTTAGGTCTACCCCCGGTAACGGCGGAACGCCGTGCTCGACCAGGTAGCACTGCGTCAAGCAATTCGGGAGCTATCTCGCCGCCACTGGCCGAGAGTTGGTCATCGTCAGCGACGTCGTGATCTTGAACCGCACGCAGTTCACGGCGTCGGGAAGGCGTTTTTCGCTAGGGTGGATCCCAATACGCGAACCCCGGGCAGAGGGATGCCTCTGGCTTTGGTGGAGGGCGTCGGGTACCCACGCTACGCAGGATCTGCTCCTGTCGAGCTTCCGAGCGTTCGAGATCCCGCATCGTTAACCGATCGTATATCGGATTCACCAGACGATAGGCTGGGAGCATATTTTGATGAGCGTATCGAACTCGCTCCCATTCCGTCCATGCTGGATTCAAGCGGGAGAACAGGCCATTCATAGAGCATAAATAGGCGAAAGCTGACTCATTCTCCCTGAGTCCTTCTCGAGATCTCTTCGCGAAGAACGATTTGATAATCGGGATCGGAAAAACGTTCCCGAAATGCGACCTTCGCTGCGGCCCAATCCGGTAACAATGCGAGCTTCTCGGTACCATTTCCGAGCGGCGCCTTTCAAGCAGAACGAGATCGTGCGGAGCAGATCTTTGTCCTGTATCGGGATCAGAGAGCGGCCTTCCTCGACCAGAGAGATGAAGTCTTCGACATCTTCCTCTCGTCGACCCGAGAACGAGAGGTCCCAGTGGCGGACCTCTTGGAGCACCCGATGGGGAGATAAAAATCTCCTTCGGCTTCGCGAGAACCTGTCCCCATTGGACGTCGAGAAGTCCTCCCGGTCTAACGTCACACATCGACGATTAGAGGGATTCAACGCCTCCACGCGGTTGGCAGTCGGCCGTGTCGCAACGGGATCGGGTCTGGGGTCCCAAACCTGAGCCCAACGACGTTGTTGTGACGAGAACTGGGGGCTACCACGACTGCGAGTGGTCTCATCTACCCTTGGTCGGATACCGTGGCGATCGTGAGCCGCCGCGGACTCCCTCGAGGCGTGAGCTTGATTCCGGTCATCCAGTATCCTACCCTCACCCGGAGGGTGGATTGCTAGGCTCCGAGCTACCGATCCATCGGTAGCTCGGAGTGCACTCTTGGGGAATCGGAGAACTCCGCATCCCCAAGAGCGTGACTCGATCGGTTAGCTTTCCTGACAGGATCTGACATCGCTGTAATGCGTTCGTCACCCGGAAGGTAGGCTCGGGTGATTCCCCAAAAGCCACGGGATCTTGTTCAATTGAGTTCGGGAACGCGGGTTCTAAGTGTTCCGTAGCGAAATCGTGACGAATTTGATCGTATATGAAAGGAAAGAAAAAAAAATAAATAACTGGACTAGCCCTAATTATAATAATTATAGGCGTCCGTACTCGGGAGCAAGGCACTAAGTCAAAAGACTAGTGAATTCGTTAACTCGAGAACCGAGACGAAAAGATTCGTAATATTCAGGAACAGATATTATCCGGTAACTGTCATGCACGTAAGTGAAGCACGGTAGCTAGATGTTAATCGTTAAGGAATAAATCGAGATAAGCCACGAGTGGTTTCGAAAAGCTGCTGCGTTCGACGAAGGTTCGCGACGAAGTGATCGAAGCCTCATGACGCACCAATATCGGGAGCCGTGAGAGAGAGCCATAGTGGGGGGGGGGGGGGGGGGGGTCTCCGGGATCCGAGACCGTCATTGGTTCCTCTTGAACTCGGTAGCGGAAGTCGTAACGGCCAAATTTCGAATCATGAGAATTCGTTGGACGTTACGCGCCTCGATAACAAGGGAAAGAAAAAAAAAGGATATCACCCTCTTTCGAGATCACACCGTTGGAAGAAAAAGAGAAGAAAAGGAAGAAAGGGGAGAAAAAATCGTCACGTAAGAAAACTTTTCCCTGTGGGCGGTCGAGAGCCATACTCGGTGCCAATCGGTAATTATTGGCGGACAGGGAATCCGTCATATCCCTGCAAGACCGCCACTGTTGGAACAGAAAAGAGAGTGAGCGACATTTTCCATCATACGTTGTCGAGAGCCCTACCAGATGTGAATCGAGCAATTCTCCTCGTTCCCTTAGGAAGTTGTAGTTGAGGCCGCACACGAGAATACAGGGCGAGATCTTCGAGATGGAACGTGATCGGTAACTGAAGCGTAAGTTGCTCATCGGGATCTAGACGCCAAAAGTGACTTGTTGAAACAACAAGAAAATTTTAAAAAATAAAATAATAATAAAAAAAAATTTTTAAATAAGAATTTAAAAATTTTTTAAAAAACATTAAAGAAGAACTTTTAAGCGTCTAATTACGACAGCGGTCGGTTGGAGATTTGGTACCTTCGGCGAGCAGGGAATCCGACGTATCCCTGCAAGATCGCTGGGCCCAAAATCCTCCGAACCGAAAACACGAGAATCGTTGGCAGAATGGAGTTGGATTTTTTTTTTCTCTTTTTTTTTTTATAAATACAAAAAAACAAAAAATCAACTCAAAAAGACCCGAATAATAAATAGCAATTTATTTTCGGTCTTAGGCCCCATCTGTCCCGGAATTTGCGTTTTTCACGCAAACGAAATCATAGGCGCGTCCTCTTTGAAATGCACACGCGTCTATACGTATCGTGAGTTCGTGAGAACCACCAACACGAGAACATAACGTATTCACGCGTACCGAGACCACCAAATTTTATTCGGTACCCGTACGTTCGTCTCGGGTTCTGGGCTGCATACTTTACCCAGAACGTTATGCTCCGAGAACGCACGTCGTTATCTCGGATACGCACTTTCACAGAGGGTGGTCCGAATCCGGGATCCATTTTATCTCGATGGGCGATCACACTAAAAAAAAAACGATTCTCAAAAAAAAATGAATCAAAGAAAAAATAATAATAATAAAAAAAAATAATAAAGAAATGAAACAAGAACAGTGCAATACTCACGTAAACTGCCGTAAAGTGAATCGCAGGTAGCTTAATAGTCGCACTGTGCGGGAACGTTGTGGATATATCGAGAGTAACCGTACACGGCGATAATTCAAGACAAAGTGATCTTGAAATCACCAAATGTCGGTTATCGAGAGCGAAAGTCCTTAGGTAGGAGCTTTCCGTGAACCAAAAAAAAATTGTTTGTCGAAATTCAACATCGCTCATCGTAACGGCCGAAGCCGAAACAATAGAGGGATTAACGGTACCGCCGCTCATCCGTGACCGCTTAATGAGCGTCGTGGGGGGGGGGGGGGGGGGGAGTCGGGAGCTAGAACTTTTCGAAAAATAAAATTTTTGAAATTTCACCAAAATTCACTTCGAGATCTAAAATTTTTCGAAACATAAAATATTCGGGAATTCTATACGAGATCGTGGAATTTTCGAAAAATAAAATATTCGAAAATTCTATACGAGATCGTGGAATTTTCGAAAAATAAAATATTCGAAAATCCACTAAATTAGTTCGAGAACGAGAAATTTTCGACAAAAGAAAAAAAAATAAAATATTCGAAAATTCTATACGAGATCGGGAAATTTTCGAAAAAAAAATATTCGAAAATCCACAAAATTAGTTCGAGAACAAGAAAGTTTCGAAAAAAAAAATATCCGAAAATTCTATACGGAATCGTGGAACTTTTGATAAATAAAATATTCGAAAATCCACAAAATTAGTTCGAGAACAAGAAAGTTTCGAAAAATAAAATATTCGAAAATTCACAAAATTAGTTCGAGAACAAGAAAGTTTCGAAAAATAAAATATTCGAAAATTCACAAAATTAGTTCGACAACAAGAAATTTTCGAAAAATAAAGTATTCGAAAATTCTACACGAGATCGTGGAATTTTCGAAAAAATAAAAATATTCGAAAATCCACAAAATTAGTCCAAGAGCAAGATATTTTCGAAAAATAAAGTACTCGAATATTCTATCCAAGATCGTGGGATTTTCGAAAAATAAAATATTTGACAATCCACAGAATTAGTTCGAGAACAAGAAATTTTCGAAAAGTAAAATATTCGAAATTTTTTATCGATATCGTGGAATTTCCGAAAAATGAAATGTTCGAAAGTTCACAAGTTAATCGAGAGCGAGAACTTTCGAAAAATGAAATGTTCGAAAGTTCACAAGTTAATCGAGAGCGAGAACTTTCGAAAAATAAAATGTTCGAAAATTCACAAGTTAATCGAGAGCAAATAGTCGGGATCCATTGAGTTAATTAAGAATCAACGTAACGAGAACGCGAGAAGAAGAAAAAAAAACTTTAATAAAAAGAATAAAAAATAAAAAAAGCAAAAAAAAATAAAAAATAAAACAATTAATGCACAAACACCGCACGGTATCAAGCTATTTATAGGCGTGGCCCCACGTTGGGCGCCATTTGTGACGTATTTTTCGTGAGCGTAACGATAAACGGAAATGTACAAAACGGGAGCTGTCATCTTCGGCCGTCCACCCTCGCTCGCGTATCCGTAGGCGCCAGTCAATTTTTGTTCCACCGGTATTAACGAACCGGTATGCCCGCGGAATCGAGTGGAGCAGACTCGATTCCAATAAAATCGGCAGTCGGAGCATAACTGCCGATCGAGAACACACAAGACACAAAACACCAAAAACGAGAACATTGCTACTTTTTGGGGACGCGTTAAAGTAGCAAACGCAACGGGATGCACTCGCGGGAGCGAACGGTTGCGGAAATGCACGGCCGCTCAGGCCGCTTGGTTTTGGTAGAGGGACGACGTTGGCTCAATAAATAGCTTGTTATTCGACTAAAATCGAACTACGGGAGCTTGCATCACTGACTCAAAATCCGGGAGCCATGTATAAACAATTGTTATACATTGAATAATGCGCGAGAACCGACAAAGCGCACCGGGAACGCAGCAGTCACGAGGGGATCGGTCGCTGGCCATATACTCGGCCAGACGAGATCTTTAATCGACGCGATCGGCTCATTCGATTAAATAATTAAAATTACGAGAACGACTCACCGAAAGACATCTCCAACAATCCCGGGAGCGAGAGTGGTAATCCCAGAGGATGTACGGGAACCAGCAGTGTACTAACACACTACACTGGGCACGGGAACTTTCAGTTTCTTTTTCTAGAAGAAAACTATCGTAGCACGAGTATGCATAGCATACGTAGCACACGATACGCGAGAACACACTCTGTACTCTATAGAGTATACGAGAACTACGCGGAACCGCGTGCGCGAACGACAGAAAAACTGTCAACACCGGAGCTGTCTCGGGACTCGAGGCACCTCGGCGGTGTCCGGAGGAAGACTGATCATATCGAGTAATCATCGGGAGCTCAACATTATCATTATTCTGATGTCTCCAAAATTCCTTACCCGTGAACTACTGCCCTCTCTCAATTGAACAATTTCATAACTATCACGGGAGCGCAAATTATGCCGGTAACGTTCGAAATCCACACAGCTGCCTCCCTTGGTGCTTCGCGCGAAAACGGGCCTATACTTGACACCAGGATGCCCCATCCTCTGCCAAAACTTAACAACTCCACCCGTTCTCCAGCGCGATGCACTATCGCCATAGGGCGCCGGATTTGCACCGGTCTACAACTAGCTGCAAGACTCCGGTCGGCAATTCTTGTCTGTCGGACTGCTCGTTTCTTTGAGCTCTCATCCTCGCGATAGATTCGAATGTGCCGACTTTCAACATAAAAAAAAAGAATAACAGACTCAAACGAAACGAAAAATAAGAAACGAAAAATAACAGAACGAAAAATAATCGGTAACTGAGCCATTATTCTTGCCGAAAATAATTATTCGAGGAGGGGCAGCGACGACACAACGACAATATCGCCACCAAAATCCTTGTGCACGCGATTTAAAAAAAATCACATCACAGATGTCAAGACTTATTTAAAATATATTTTTGGAAGAATACTACGTAATACTTAATTTTAGGTGCATACAAAAGAAAAGGCCGCATCGTATACTACACTGAGAGACATAATCACACGCGAACCTATGGAAATGTTAAGTTTTTAAAGATTCTTAATTTTTAGGTACTGGGTCGATTTTATTAACTTTAATAATATTCGTGTGTCAAATTTTATCAAATCGCGGAGCTAATTCTCAGCGCACTTAATAACTATTGGTTAACTGGAGGATTTAATACTAACACTTAACACTAACGCGCTAAACACTTAAAGACATACAACACTTAAAGACATACATTAACCTAATTTCAGTGGTCTTACTAGCAGTACGGTGAGACTTATTAAATATAACAATTATTTCTCTTGGTGCAGGAATAAAACGATTCATTTTTATCCCGTTTGAACATTCAATGTTTATAACACGAAGATATTCTTAAGAGTCTAATGAGAATAATTTTTGAAACAATAAAAAAATAATCGTTGCAATGTGATCATTTTTCATCGAGAATAATATTTTGATTTTAAGGAAATTTTGTTTGTGTTAGTCTGACTTATTCCCGTTTGGATTTCGCAAGTCTTTTGGAAGACTATTACCGATGCGAATGAGCGTCGTTGATTGATTGGTACAATAGGTCTATAATTATCTGCTTTCCCTGATACGAGATAGATCAACTTTTGCCATAAGGTCGAGTACTCCGAGTCTACACGGTATTTGATCAGTGTTAGACTATGTTGGCGATTTGGTGTGACACATTGAGCAGGCGAACGAGTGAAAATGGAGATAGCACATTGTACGCGCATGTCACGAATTATAATTTGTAAGGTAACCGCTTGAAGCGCTAAAGTCAGGTAAAAAACAAAGATGGCGAACGAGACGGATCGCTCACAATTTCCGTCGCTCTTAAAAGAGAATTAAACGAATATTATTTGAAATTTAAAACGGCTCAGTGTGATGTATTTGATAAACCCAACAAATCAATGGTCCTTCGAGTAAAATATTTTTAAAAACCGTGATTCGTACGTGTGTGCGATCGAAGGTGTGCTCAATAAATACGGTTGAAATACTTGTGAATAAAATGGTGAATAGCAAAGACACGAACATTACGTTCTCATAAAAATTACATGCGAATCATCGCGAAAAAGTTGTGGAAAGTCATCGTTTCGGTCCTTGCTAAAATATCAGCGAGCGGCAGCTAAAACGACGTGGCAAATCATCCTCAGTAATCGGCATTCGGATCGAGCAGTAGTAGCGGTGAATCAACGAAGCAGAACGGCTTAGCTACGAAATCGATCAACACAAGCGAGACTATACGCGACTCAGCGTCTACGAAAAGTAAACATAAGCAAAAACTGTAAGTCCATCCTTTCATTATCCCGTGAAATTTAGACATACTTCAAATATAACTTTCGTCTCGTAATATAGTTATAATAGCAAATAATTTCTCAATATGGCATCGATAACGTCCCTCAAGCGGTCCCGAGCGGCTATAAAATCGGCATTAACGTGATTTAGACAATACATCGACGCTTTCGTATTGGACAGAAACGTTGAGAATTCGAGAGATCCAGTAGAGCTAAATGTGCGGACGGGCAGAGCAGAAAATTTATTGACACAGTTTAATGAATTACAAGAAGCGATGAGAGAGGTCGATGTTGATGATGCAATGGCCGCTAATTTAGATACTGAGAACAATCTATTTGAAAGTATATTTTTTCAATTTATTTCGAAAGCACAACAGTTGATATGTTCGTTCGAAGACCGAGAAAATAGAGGTTAAAGAGCAGCCACACCAGCCAACATCGGGTTCACTCATCATAACGTTAAAATTCCGACAATAGTGTTACAGAATTATGATGGTAGCTACGAATAATGGGATCACTTTTATGATATACTTTTGGCGTTAGTAGACTCAGATGTTTCATTGTCCAATGTACAAAAGTTCTATTATTTACAGTCGGTTCTCAAGGACAAAGCAGCCCAAGTCATAAGCTCACCAGCTAAAACAGGAGCGAATTACGCTGGAGCACCGGATCTCCTCAAGAATTGATTTGAAAAGAAACGTCTGACGAAACGATTTCATGTGCGTGCTCTTCTCGATATACAGCCGCTAACAAAAGAATCAGCTGTAGCTTTGCGTGCACTGTACGATGATTTATGTAAACACTTACGAGCGTTAGTGAAATTAGAGGAACCCGTTGATCAGTGGGACACGTTAATTCTCGAGTTGATTTAAAACAAAGTAGATCCAACAACAAAACGCGAGTGGGAGCAAAAGGTTATTTCAGAAAATTGGGAAAAAACAGATGATTTGAAAACTTTCCTAGCAAATCGGTGCGAAATATTAGAGGCAATGCAAAAAAAGGACAGTCAAGAAAAATCGCAACAAAGATAAACTCAAATCGGAAGTCGGAGCAATCGACATCTCACGTTAGTACAAACAATACAAATAGTTGTCCGATTTGTGCAGCAGATCACAGAGTCTATCAATGTCAAAACCTAAGAGATCTTTCTGTTCAATCGAGAATCAACGAGGTCAACCGACTGAATTTATGTTTAAATTGTCTCGGCAAAGGTCACGGAGTCAAAACAGGCAAAGCCGGAAACTGCAGACAATGTCAAAAAAAGCATAACGCATTGCTCCATCTCGAATGTCAATCGGACAGTGCACAGCAAAAAACTAATAATTTGAAATTGAGTGTAGACGAGCTTAGCTGCAGCAACAATAGTAAAACAAGCGATACAGTACAGCCTGTCACAGCGTGCACGTTAAAGCGTCCAGCTCAAATATTATTGTCGACAGCTATAGTTCACGTAGAAACCGAATTAGGTCAGAAAATAGAAGCTAGAGTATTACTTGATAGTGGTTCACAGCCAAATCTTATCACTGAGGAGCTTTGCGATAAGCTCAACTTCCAAAACAAAAAAATTCAACAGTCGATTGGTGCGATAGCTCAGTCGAGAACAGCGATTTCAGAAGCGACAAGCGCAAGAATTACATCGAAATTCAATTCATTTTCAGTCAGGCTCAGGTTCTCAGTTCTTGAGGGCATTACTGAAAAGCTTCAACCATCAAATTTCAATGCCGAATCAATCGAAATTCTGAAATATGTGGTACTCGCTGATACTTCGTATCATATACTGCAGAAAATTAACTTGTTACTTGGAGCTGGTGTATTTTGGGACTTGTTATGCGCGGAACAAGTGCGAAGTGGAAGAAACAAACCGATCAATCAAAAAATAAAACTTGGTTAGGTCGTCAGCGGTCCGATTCGGTACGAAATCTAACATCGACAACGGGGGAATTCGACGGATTCTCAAGTGAACGTGACCTTCAGGAGAATGTGCAACGATTCTGGCAGATTGAGGAGGTCTTGACGATAAAGACTACCAATTCGAGAAAATATAAACAAACTAGGTGAGTCATATGGAAATTCGCTGAAACGACTGCGGTCTATCGAACGAAAATTCGTAGCATTTCCTTTTATAAGGCATAGATACACGAGCTTCATGGATGAATACGAAAAAATGCAACACATGACCGAAGTAAAGGACGAATCGGGATATCGCATCACGAACTACTTACCTCATCACGCTGTAATAAATGAGGAGCGAATCACTACAAAACGTCGTGTGATTTTGACGCGTCGTCTCCGACAACAACAGGGAAATCACTCAATGATTTATTAATGGTCGGGCCGACAATTCAATACGATTTAGTGGATATTGCAGTACGTTTTCGGCAGCATCCGTATGTACTCAGCTGATGTATCGAAAATGTATCGACAGGTATCTGTGAGTCCCACAGACAGAGACCGGCAACGTATTCTATGGAGAACGGAAGTTAACACACCGCCGAGAGTTTATCGTCTCAACACACTCACGTATGGAACGGGATCTGCTCCGTTTTTGGCAACACGCTGCCTCGTGGAATTAGCTCTGGAAAACGCAACGAAGTACCCTGAAGCGACTGAAATCATACAAAGAGATTTCTATGTCGACGATCTAATCACCGGAGGTTCGAACATCGAGGAGCTTCCCGAGAGAAAACACGAAATTACGCAATTATTACTATCGGGCGCATTTTCGTTAGCAAAATGGAACTCAAACTCAAAGCAAGTCCTCGAGACTCTCGAAGGTGACCCGTCGGTCTCTAACAACATCGGTGAAGACACCAAGATTTTGGATCTTGGATGGCGCGCGGATACGGATCAACTTTATTATCACGTCGACTTTTACGAGAAGGAACTATGACCGACAAAGAGATTGATTTTATCCTTTGTAGCACAACTGTTCGATCCCCTTGGTTTGATCGGTCCTGCAGTAATAAAGGCCAAAATTCTACTTCAGCATCTCTGGCAGCTGCACGTAAATTGGGACGAAACTCTTTCTACGGATATTCACACCCAGTGGATGCAATATAAAACACAAATTGCGAATTTGAACAATATCATCGTACCTCGTCATGTACTGTGCACAGAGCCAATTCGAATCGCATTGCACGGATTTTGCGGCGCGTCAACAAAAGCATATGGAGCCTGTCTCTACCTGAAATAGGTGGACTCTTTCGGATTGACATCCGAACGTTTGCTATGTGCAAAATCTCGTGTTGCTCCTCTAAAGTCTCTGACTTTATCACGATTGGAGCTTTGCGGTGCACTGTTACTGGCTCGTCTATATCTCAAAATGCACGCTGCTCTAACAGTCGAAATTCACTGCAATTGTTTCTGGAACGACTCCAGCGTTACATTGGCATGGATTCATGGAGAACCATGCAGATAGAAGGAATTCGTTCCTAATAGAGTAATAGAAATTCAAGAGCTGACTCTCAAGGACGATTGGAAACACGTACGGTCAGAAGACAATCCCGCTGATATTACTTCGCGTGGAATCTAACCAGATCAACTGCTAAATACTCGTCATGCCTGCCGGTTGATGCTGTACCGGAGGTAAAAACAATCTCAGTCGCGCTTACCACGCACTCAAGTGAAGTACAACTAATTGAGAGATATTCGTCGTTAATAAAACTACAACTAGTACTCGCGTACGTTTTGTGTTTTAGAAATAACGCGAAGGCTTGTGTCGTTCAACAGGAACTCCAAACAGGGACTAACCTAACCACCGAAGAACTGACTACATCGTTGGATGTTCTCGTGAAGATCGCGCAGCAACAATAATTCGCAGAAGAATTTGAAGATCTGAAGAAAAAACAAAATCTCAGTTCACGAAGCACACTCTTGAGTCGCAATCCATATATCGATAACAAAAACATGATGAGAGTGGGAGGACGCTTGAGAAACGCACAGCTGTCGAACGACGCGAAATTTCCAATTTTGCCACCTCCAAAACATGCCTTGACGAGACTAATTATTCTGCACTACCACCACAGAAATTTCCATGCTGGACCTTCGGCTCTACTGGCAGCATTGCGGGATCGATACTGGATAATATCATCGAGAAATTTCGGACGCAGTATCCTGCGAAAATGAGTCACGTGTTTCAAGCTTCCGTGTTAGCCCCGTTCAATTAATGGGAGACTTACCGTCAGAAAGAGTCACTCCTAGTCGACTTTTCTCAGTTGTTGCTGTAGATTATGCAGGCTCTTTCAACGTAAATGTATCGCGGAACATAACCTCAAAGGCATATCTTTGTTTATTTGTTTGTTTACCCACGAAAGCAATTCATCTCGAGATTGTGTCCGATATGACAACCGAAGGGTTTCTGAATTCTTTCAAACGATTTATATCGTGTCAAGGTAGGTGCAGGATTACTTAGTCAGACAACGGATCTAATTTCATAGGTGCTAACAATGTAATGAAAAAGGTAGCTGAATTATGAGCAAACAAGTCGCAACAGAACCGAGTAATAAATTTTGCTGCAAACGAATCTATCGATTGGAAATTTATTCCTCCCTACTCGCCTCACGTTGGAGGATTGTGGAAATGAGCAGTTAAGTCTGCAAATACGCATGCGAAAGCTGTTATCGGCGAAACGAAACTTAGTTTTGAACAATTGTATACGGTTTTTTCTCAAATTGAAGCATGTTTAAATTCACGGCCTCCTTCACCACTATCGACGGACCTAAATGAACTGGAACCTCTTACACCAGGTCATTTTTGATCGGCACATCATTATGTGCATTGCCTGAAGAAGATGTCTGAAACATACCGTTAAATCGCTGATATCGATATCAGCTTCTCACTAGAATGAATCAAGATTTCTGGCGTCGTTGATCGGCAATGTCATAAGACAAAAATTAAAAATTTGAACGAAAATATAAAAATGAATTCGGACTGTTACACTAAAAACGCAAAATGGGACGACTCAACGAACTCTCCCGAAAATTTGCGTTCTACCAGTAGATTAAGAATAATTATAAGAGTTTATGTCTTGAATAAAAATAATTGAAAGTTTTCCTTACAAGCCTGCCGGTGTGCGCGCATGTCGCGAATTATAATTTGAAAGGTAACCGCTTGAAGCGGGTGAAGTCAGGTAAAAAACCAAGATGGCAAACGAGACCGATCGCTCACAATTTCTCTTAAGTAATCTCTTAAGTAAGAATTAAACGAATATTATTTGAAATTTAAAACGGCTCAGTGTGATTTATTTAATAAACCCAACACACATCCGGCGAACAATTTCGCACGCTCGACGCAATGTGCAATACATCGCCCCCTGATACAGCATCAGTTACATCTACCTCTAAGTTGAATAATTCGGATTCTCACGAGTATCGTAGAGTGTTGTTAACTCCATTAATATGATTGACTGCAAAAGTGGTCGAGTGATAACGGACATAGCACATTCGGCGAAAGGATTTGCATGCTCGACATTATTCGCAGTCAGTGGTTGTTTCTTAAAATGAGAATCCGTGTCATTTTCGACTTGACGAATTAAAGCTGTTGTACGTAATGTATACCTTGAACGTTCTGTTTGGTAGTATGGCTCATCGATTGGTTGCTGGTTCTAATTTAAGATGGGATCCAGTAAATGTGTAATTCTGGTCTTGATGTCGGTATTTCGATGATGTATATTTCCTTTCGAAACCCAACGTTTTCGCATTGTCCGTAGTGGCCAATAAAGGTGTTGAGCTCGAACTGTGATTGCTTGGCAGTAGTGAAATCGACGCATATTGGTGACAGAAAGAACTATGAGAATATTTGAAAGTGATAGTGATGGATTACTTGCACTATTGTCTAGAGAAGGATTTTTGGGGTTTGTTAAAATTGACAAGGCTACTGCCTTTGATGGTTCATGCACCGAACCTCTCAATTGAGTGTTTTCAACCATGGTTGGCGAACAAAACACAGTCGAAAGACGGAGCCGTGATTATTGTCTTTCGTCTCTGAGGCAATGGGTATGGCACCTCCCCGGTATCTTCTTGGGGGTTCAGCGCCACCCTGGTATCAAACTTAAGGTTTAGCGCCTCCCCGGTACCATCCTTAGAGTTTAGCGCCTCCCCGGTTAATACAGGAGATACATTTTGCTCCATTTATTCTTCATCGGAGGTTTCGACCTGATTTTGCAATGGTTGGAGAAATTCTTCGTATAGACTGTCCCATCTTGTCCTTTTCTCGTCTCACCAAAGTTCGGTACTCGAATCTTCGGTATTATCATTTTTTTCCCAATTTTTTTTTCGTTCTGGGACGACGTAGTTGATCTAACGTGTCATTAGAAGAGCAGGATTTGTCGGCCACGAATAGAGAGTCGAACTCCCAGAATTGTAACTTTCGATAGCGGATACACGTTAAGAAACTAAAGTTTTTATTTTCTAATTTTTTCGAACTTAACGGGGTAAACGAGGAGTCTCTAACATTATTATTATAGCGCAAATTAATTATAGCACTTTTGTTATTAGTCCCCCCTTTTTCTTTATAACATTTTTTATTGATATAAAAAAACGAACTTAAATAAAGCGATTACTAAATGTTGATTTTGAATCTTCTTATATATATATATCCGATGATAAAATAAATTCAATTCCGTACCTACATTTGCGTATTCTGTCACGTCGCTTGCTCCCGGTCCACATTACCTTGAAGTAATAGCTTTTGCGTTCGTAGTACTCGGGTGATACAAGAACCTCGAACGCCGTAACGACTACTTCCACAGGGACAAATTCGAGAGCGATCAGCATTCTGATTCTGAGAGAAAATTCTCGATATCCAGCATATCGAGTTTACATTCCCTCGGAATACTCGATGCGCCAAACACAGTCGCCGAAGTGAAAATGGCATTCTTGGACCGCTGTTTCAAATCTTTTTCGAAATCAACCATTAGCAATTTCAGATTCAATGGTATCTCTTTTTCTCCCAAACGGTTTGTATTATTCCTCACGTTTATCTGTTTATGATGGGATATGAATTATCGATTGATCGTAATTTTATTATGATTAATTATGATAAGTACATAATTAGTTTTAGTCGAATATTTTTTTATTAATGAAACATTCCATATGACTTCCGCCACCAAAAAAAAGAAAAAAATTGCCGTCGAAGGAAACGTTGAATATAAAGCGATATTCTGCGTCGACCGAAGATTATTATCTTTCCGGAACAACCAAACAAAAAGTTGGTGCGTAAGTGACACAGTGAACGAAACATCTAAAAAAAAAAATGAAAACATGAAGAAAAGCAATTAAAAAAAAAATCTAATACATAAAGAAAACTAATATAAAATATTGAAAGCTTAAGTGTGAAAATAAGTAATACGTATATTGGGCAGATAATTCTCAGTACCCCCTCGTCAAGTGCTCAGTATTATAATAAAACCAGTTATTTATTTTTTTATCGATAATTATTTTTTTATTCCTTCAATTATAACTTAATTACTTCCCAAACTAAAAAATGTCGACTTTAAACTGCTGTACCATTGCGAAGACAGCATTTTCTACACACTAGGCTTTATCATAAATATTCGTCTGATCGCGCAACATGATGAAACAATTGATATCGCCGATAATGAGCATCCTGACATTGAAAAAAGAATATTTTTTAGTTTTTTAAAATTTCAAGCTGTTATAAGTTATAAACGTTTGGGAATTCCACGAATAGAAAAATACCCAAAATTCGGCGATCGCTTACAGACTTCGAGGGAACTATCCCAATGACGAAACCAGAAGTCCTACTATTAAGAAAAAAGTTTTTGTTATTTTTGCTATAAAATGTGGCCCGAAATTACACAGTTAATGCTGAATCATTTTTTTCTTGTTTGCCATGAAAAAATGCACATTCTCGTTTTTTAGTGATTTCGATACGATTAATCGTTTCCGGAATATTACAGATTAAACAAAACATGAAAAAAGATTGGCATATTCCAGCAATTTTGTTTTTCTTTTAATTTCGCAATTTGGTGCATCTGTTGATAACACTGAACCTAATTTTTTGAAAAATTTGAGAATTTTTTGTTTTCGGTGGCGAAAGTCTTATGGAATGCCTCAAATATTTTATCGTATTCTTTTTTGGTATTTTCTGTCATGGGTTTTCTTGCCGGGATAACTGCAAAACTGTTAAAAATCACGTGCACCCGTTAATTCAGTCCGCGCCATTACTGTAAAACGAGAGACGCTCCTCACTAAGCTCGATTAGAATTCAAATAAGTCGATAGAAACGCTCGATAGCTACGGTGGAGCCAGCAGCGACGGGTGGGGTGAAGGGAAACGATACGCGTTAGAGTGAGATGCGAAATAGAGAGAAAGCGAAGGGGCTGTGTAGAAAGAGAACGCTTCGAGCCATATCGCATGGACCAGATAAGGACAGATATAACGCAAATGGAAATTCCCTGACCGTTCGAGATTTCTTTAATCTCACACGCGAGTCTTCGACGATTTAGATGCAGGGACGATTGTAGAGATGCGGATAGAATGCCTTCAGTGGGAAGTTCCGGTATGTGGGGTTCTCGAGAAGGGATTGATGGAAATAACTAAGCTAAGGTAGTAACTAAGGTCGGGATGAGCCAGCAAAGAGACGTCTTCGTAATTGAGAACCTTCTTCGGTTTAGGTAAAGCTAACCGGGTCAACCGTTGGGTGCCATACGGCCTCCACCCCGCATAATGAGGGTGTTTCTCGTATCGCCAAAATCTGTCAACCATCTCACCCAATGTTCCGTCAGTGTTGAACACCGGGCGATCGCAAAGCCGAAGTATGTCACTAACGTTATGAAGGCGTTTTAAGTCACTTATTTTTTTAAATTGGGCCTGGATTTCTGGGGTTAGCGTGGGGGGTAAGGGTGCGATAAAGGAGGGCCAGGTGCAGTGGTTATAGCGCGGGCAGTAGTACCAGACATCGTAATGCCGGAAGTAGTGGAGGTGGGGGCAGAAGCAGCGATAATCGATTTCATGGCAAAATATTGTTAACTCCACCCACACTGTAAATATAACAATAATAATAGTAGCAGTACCATTCGTTCAAGAACCTTGATCACGCCTGTCAGACGACGGGAAAAACACAATAGTAATAGAAAAAAAACAGTAATAAAAAGAACACGATGCATAGTGGTTTGTAAGGTGCAAGCGCGTCCTCGTACTTATCTATAGCCGATACTCTATCGACCGCGAGCGTAGTAGATCTATAAGGATTGTATCGTAGAAACTTGTATGTGAGTTCACGGTAGTCTACCTTGTATATCCTTGGAACAACGAGGAGGAAGAGCGAGTACTCCCACTCTTCCCAGTCGTCCGCGAACACGCAAGCAAACGTGAAGCGTGAAATCCGTGCTCCAATTGTGAAAATTTTGTATCTAATTCTTGCGGTGCAATTCGCCATCGAAATCTACGTCATTATATAAAAATTTGAGCGTGCTAGTGTGTTTTCGCGAAAAGGTAGATTATTTTTATTTAACTAAATATAATTCATCGTGAAATCTTTATTTTTAAATCGACATGCCCTGCAATCAACCATAATATATAGGTCGGCTGGGTGCATGGTGAGCGTGCCATTTCACATATTCTTTGCGGATAATCCGCTTCCGCTGTATTGGCGAATCATCAAGGAATAATCCCCTGTCTGTTTTTGGAGCCAGGGGCGCTTTTTATCCGAGCGAAGTTACTGGAATAATTATTTCAAAACTATTCAAACGGAGATCGTCTACCTTTCAATGCGCGTGTGCCGCAAAGCGCTCACACTCAGCCGTGACGTCAAAGGCGTTCCGGCCTCCCACCTGTGCTACCACCGACGCAGTTGAGAGAGCGAGAGACCACAGTAGCAGCGCATCAACGGGTTAGCCCTACGCTTCAGACTTAGATGAGTAACCGCCCGTCAAAATTTTGTGTCTTAATAATGAACATTTAAAAAACGAATAGTCACGCTACTCGCAAAGCCCACGGCGTATGCGGGCTATTTTTCTGGAAAGTCATGAAGTGACTTATTGGTATCTGGGATATTAATTGAGGATTAAAGACTGAAATTGTATTGGCCATAGAGATCGAATTTATTCGTGATTTCAAATGAAATCAAATTGAAGTAATACATTTTTTTGCCTATGAATTGAATCTGAATTATGAAATGAAATTGAAATTATGTTTGAATGTTATGTCGTGAAATAAAATGAGAGTGATGACTTAATGTTTCTTGTATGAAGTGAAACTGAATTTATTATTTAATGCTGTTTTGGTAAAATTTCCATTAAAAAAAATTGATTTAATCAGATATCTATGAAATGAAGTTGAATTTATTATTTAATGTTGTTTTTGGTGAAATTACATGAAAAGGTCGGTTTATTGATATTTCTATGAAATGAAACTGCATTGATTATGTATGCTATTTCCGTGAAATTAAATGAAAATGGTGATTTAATTATGTTAATATGAGATGAAACTAAATTGATTATTTGTAGTTATTTCTACGAAGCTAGATGCGGTTTATAATAAATTTAAATTACAGCAATTGTTTAAATTGTCAATCGATCGTTTGTTCGAGATTGTGAGTGGACGGATGTATCTTTATTGAATGTATTTCTTGAAGGAAAAGCGTAGATCAATGTTATGCGTATGATATATGTATTGTAATGTAAATTTCCTATACCCCAGACACTACAAGCTAAAGTCCCGAAAACTCTTCCCTTTATTTTATATGGGCGCCAGGCGCTTTCGCACCGGTAAGAATTATAGATCTTGGAGGGACCAAGCTGCTTTGCCAGGCTAGCCGCAGCCGTAAAAAAAATGTATAGTAGCGGGATTCTGGTAATGGACTCGTGTAATTTATAGAGGAAATTAATAATTAATTGTGAAACGACACGAATATACGGGAATCACAAAACAATAGTTTAAAGGTCTTCAAAAGGCTATTTTCCCAAAAAAAAAAACTGACTCGATCTACCCGACAATCCCGGCTTCGATCAATCGATACGAGGTACCGTATGAGACGGCTCTCGTCACACAATTTCACAAAAATATATAAAAATTAAAATATCACACACACAGAATAAATAAAGAAATAATATACGGACGGACGAGACTGTTCAATTAATAATTAAATAAATAAAGATTACATTCGCGCCCAATCGGATAATTCCCGTCTCCCAAAGCGGTAACAATTTCACGAATCCGCATAAATTAACGGAAAAATATCGATTCTACGGTATTTGCGAATACAAAAGAAAAGAAAAAGAAAAATAAATAAAATAAGTAAAATATGAAATTAGCGCACGCTAGAATCTATCGAAATTAATAGCGACACGCTCAGTCCCGATGTTAAATAAACCGCACGACGGTACAACGGGAACAAAACATACACGAGGTTAAATATTATTAATAATTTGAACAAATGAAAGCACAAAAGAAAAAGAGAAACGCGGCACTCATGCTCTCCCAACGGTTAAAAACGGCTACTCAATTCACCGACAAAATTTACTCACGATTCACACTAAAAAAAAACACTCGGTCGTTCCCGAAACCCGTAAAATTAAATCTAAAGTTTTTGGCTGAACCCGGGAAAACTCGCGGCACGATCCACAAAATAAAATTAAATACTCGTTAAATAAACGGGAGATCTAGTCACCCAACAAAATTTCCGACAAAGTCCCGCGGGACTATACGACAATCAAACAAAGAACTCTCGCGATCCTACACGTACGGAAAATTGTCGTCGTGGCTAAACACTACTCGCGAATTAACGGTGCACAAAATAAATGAATAAAATTAATATAAAAAAGGAATTGAGAAGAAAAACTGAGCGGCAAAACTTATCCAGACGACGGGAAGCTTCTCAAAGCGTTCTTTCTCCTTCTCTCTCTTTCTCTTTCTCTTTCTTTCTCTCACTCCTCGCCCCACGACGATCCTCGGGAAACAGACTCGAGATCGGTAGCGCACGGAGACACGAGCCCTCTGATCCCTACCCTTACCAAAAATTAGGCGGCGAGAATTCAGGCGGCCAACTCTGAATCTACGCAATACCCATTAGCGCACGCAAATATGGTGGCGCTTCTGGCGCGCGAGATCCAAATTGAAATTTCGCAGCGCAGCGTAACGGGACGATGGGTAGCATCGGCTGTAGATTTTTAAACGATGCGGGACGGTGCAGCAACGTCGTTGTTAGGGTAAGAAAGACCCCTCGTGACCTCCGATCTCTCAACTATGCGAGGTGGGGAACGCCAACGTCTATCCCTCGTTTCGGGAAATTTCTCCGCTCGGTACATAAATAAAAAAAAATAAAACAAAAGGAATTAAAATTATTCCTAAATACCTATCGAACCCTGTGGATCTGCCGGGAGTTGTCACGCTGCGAGGAGCTTTTTATCAAACTAGGAGGAGCCTGAATTTTACCACGTTACAGTATAAAAACTAAAAATTGTTCATGTCTCTTGTTAACTGCTCTCGTGTCACGGACCTAACAATAAACATTATAGTTATTCTTGTGTCAATCAAATAAATAATTGTTGTTCAGCTTTGGGACATGTTTTATTGAAAAAGGCGATATATATTGAAACGTTTCGGAAATTCGTTGGATTAATTATAAATAATTAATTCGTTCCCGACAACCTTTTTGCTCCCCGCGGCTACGCGAAAAGACTTTTTTACACGGGATCGTGCTCTGGACCGGGATGAAAAATAGTTGGAGCTTGTGGATTGTTATAATTTCTCTTTTTTTTTGTTTAGGAGGCCTCAGTGGAGTATTTTTGTTTTTATCTCAAATGTCCGCAGACGAGATTTACCTTCCTCATCATAGGCTCTTGGTGAAACGAGGATTTTAAGGTGAAGGTTAGGTTGCGGTGGTAAAGGGATTTATTTGGGCCTTCCTCAAATAAACTCCCTTTATCTCGCGAGAGTTGTTTTATATGAGTTGCCTCGGTGAGTTTACTACAAAATAGAAAAAAATGACTCTACAAGGTTACCCAGCGATCTCATGTCACTGTGTAGTACTCTTTTTGGAAAAATGATTTTACTCCTCGTTAGAAAACGGGAACTGAATGAAAAGATAGGTTCATATAATGGAGATGAACTCCGTTCCATTAATTTGTGAAAATTAAATGGGTTGACTCTACGAGGTTACACAGCGATCTGATGTCACTGTGTAGTACTCTTTTTGGAAAATGATTTTACTCCTCGCGATTATATACCGCGCGGCCCTGTAATACCCCCGAAGGGTTATCCTCATCCGCGATCTCGATAAGAAATAATCGTGCGCTTATTTCCGAGTCGGTGGGATAATCAGTGGACAGCGAAATATGGTGTTTTAATTATCGGAATTCATTCGTGTTATTGTAATTCTCGTAAGGAGTATTAAATTACGCTATTTAAATTATTTCCCTTGGATACCCCGAAATTTATTCACAGGTGGCTATTACGCGAGGAATGCCCTTTACGCTATTCTCACAAGTCGAGCAGAGTTTGTTTTCGTCGATGCTCATCTACTCGAGGTGTCGGGCGCTCTCGCTCGCTCCTACGCTAGAAGCTAGCTGTCGCACTCCATTATACGGCGCGGATAGCGATACCTCTACGGCCTCACTGTCATCCTGATCTCTCTCTCGGGCTGACGCGCAGCCAGAACAGCAATTAATTGCTCGAAAAATAGCAATAATTGTCGTTATGACCCAAGAGAGTAATCGTAGGAGGAAGTTCATGGGCAGTGGTGGTATTGCTTCTCCTCGTTTGATAAAACGTTAGAGAGATGGGCCGCACAATGCGTGAGGCGAGTCCGCAAGCCGATGCGCTGTGCTCGGGGTACGAAATCTCGCCAATTTTCACCCTTTTTTAATTCTGGATAGCCACGACGCTGTGCGTGGGAACCCAAAAAAAAAGAATGCCCTAACTTCTGAACCGCTAGATAGCCACGGCGCTGTGCGTGGGGATCGTCGTAGTTGAGAAAAGTCTCCTATTAATTTCGTATCTCGGGTTCTGACGGCCACTGCGCGATGCGTGGGAATCAGTAACCGAGGTTGAAATTCTGAGGTATGATCGACGATTAAAATAAACTAATTGTAAGCTTGCTGATCTTCAGCGCTATGTGCTCCCGTCTATGTTGGTGACAAAGGACAGAGTGCCCTGTCGGGGTGGCTTCGCCAATTTATACTGCTGCTGCGTCTTCCTAGAGGGAGAAATGTAGGGGTGCTCGCGTGGTATCGCGTGATTCACGGGGATCCCTGTGGTTCGCGGGTCGCCGTGTGGCGTCACATCACGTGACGTCACGCGATCGAATGATTTTGAGGGGAAGTGTGGCGTGATGCTCTGCTCCTAATATTCGGAAGAGGTCGCCTGGTTTTCTAAAATTTCACGCGTATTAATTTTTGCTGAATTTCGGTCATTATCTGCTAAAAAAAAAGTATTTTACTTGAAAATCAATCGGATGTTGAATTTTAATTGATTTGGGTCATATTTGGATCGGCAAAGTTTTTTGAACGAGCTCGCATCGTCTTCGTTCTGCTCGGAGCGCTGACTTGCTTCTCGAAGGGTTGTTCCGCTTTAATACGCGTAATTACGAGGTTTCGGCCAAGTAACGTCCGAAATCTGTCACATGTTTAGTTAAGAATTGGTTCCTGTGTTATTATTTCTAACTCGGGAATTTTGTTGTTTTTGTTATTAATTATTAATTTAATTTTGTTTCGAATTTATTATTGTTGTTGGGTGTTTTTGGCATTTTTCTGTTGTTAGGTGGTTATCCTTGTTGTGTGGACTTTTCTGTTGGTGGTAGTAACAATTGTTTCTGTTGTTGTTGGAATTGTATTATTGTAATTACGTTGAATAGTAGAGCGCGGGCAGACCTAACTCAGCTCGCTCGCGATCTCCATTTCGGCGGGCGTGGGGAGGCTCGTCTTAGAGAGACGATAGGTAGGCTCTCGCGCTAGCGACCGGCCCAATTAGTAATGGCCGCGCCGCGGGTGTCTGCGGGTGGTCCGAGCGTCGCGTAGTAGGCTCCGCCCACTGACCATCGGCCCGCATCGGAGGCCAACTTACCTGTCCTGATCTCCTGTTATCTTGGGGACTTCGCAACGCTGCGAACTGTGTTTTATTTATTAATTAAATTTTGTTTGTTTGTTAATTAATTTTTCAATTGTTTTTTAATAAGGTAACGGACGTCCCGTTACAATATAATGGAGTTTCTTTTGTTTATTGACTAATGACTGATAATTAAATAAATATACTATTAATAGTATAGAAATAGGACACTTAAAGATAATTTATTACAGGTTACTAATGCCTTCACATAGTATGCGAGGAATATAAAAACAAGGAGTGCGTAAATAATTCACGAGTCAGTAATTGGGCTTGTGATGTAATATTGTACTAAAATAGAAAGGCGACTCTGAATAAATAATCTTTATGAGGAACAGAAACGACGAGTTATAGTGAGGTAGTATAAAAATAATAATAATAAAGAGAAAAAAGCGGAATTGTGAAAAGGGGTGTCATTTTGGGAAAATTTATCAAAAACAAATGGATCAGTATCAACTAAAAAAAGGAATTTTAGAATCGGGTGTGACAGTCGGGATAGCCGATGATAAATTATTAAACAAGAGTCCATTGTTTCACTATTGAATGTATTTCAATCGTAATAATTAATATGCGATGTGAGCTCGATGGTGGTACAATAAGAAGTGCTACAGAGTGGCGGTTGGTCCCATTGTCTCGGGCCTTATAGAATTAGTGCGCCAGCGATAAGACAGCCGTCGCGCGCTTGGTTGCTGCGCGGCGGTCATCCCCGAGCGTGGGATCGCTGACGCAGCTAGTCCCGAGAAATTATATGTGTGAGAACTAAAGAGGGCCGTTCACTCCCCCGCTTATAAAAAACAATGCTCCCGCATTGGAGTTATTGACATTATTTCAATTTTAATGTGAGTGTATACAATAAAAAAGAATTTTCCAATTTTTGATAGTCGAATTTGTGTGTGATTCTATATAATGAAAAGAGAGAAAAAAAATTTTGTTTAGGTAGTGAAATTTGTGTATTGATTTATATCTTCTTCTTTTGCGCGATTGATGTTCAAGTTGGTGATCGATGATTTCGGCAGGTCTTGTCAATCTTTTCCCCCGAGCTTTGAGTCTTCGTGGTTTCATTGCCAAGTTTCCATCCTTTAGTTGAATAGGAGTGTATGTATTTGTTCGGGATTCCGTGTCGTCTGTAAGCGATGCGGGAGCTCCCTACTCACTCACGCCGCGGCAGCACCTTCCGGGCATCACCTCAAGCGTCGCAAGGCCTCGTGGAACGATCTAGAATCGACCACGAGGCTCTCGCAACGGCGGGCCGGCCGGCGGCAGCCATCTTGATAGTCAGTCGTTTTTGAGAAATCACGCGCACCGCACCGTCGCTTACGCGTTTCGAAATTCACCAGTAATTCTCTCGGGAAAACTCAATGTAACTCACTCAGTGGTTACACGAAGTGACAATCAACGGAAAACTCGAGTTGTCGCACCGGGCGCAATTCTCACTCACCGTGCATCAACATTTATTATTATTCATCTCAACACGTGGTACCGCCATACCCGTGCTTTTTCGTTTAGTACGAACTCATTGGCGCACTCACCAGTAGCTGCTGCTTGCATTAATACAATCTAGCTTCAGTGAACAACTCAACCATTAACCAAAGACATTGTGTATAGTTCTTAACTTCATCGCTAAATAAAGGACAAGTGTTTTTTCTCACTTCTTTTTCATGCAAAGTGTCGAATATTAATTTTACCAACCTGTATCGCGGTCACCCTCCATCCAGGCAAAATAATTAAATGGCATTTCTCAAACATTTGGTCCTTCGAGCCGGATAGTGATAAATTGTGAACACAGTGAAAAATTAGTGTGGAAAAATCATAAAATTGTGCTGCTCATCGGTTGTGCTGCGCAACAAGTGTCTCAGCAATCTCTCTCGCGCAGCGTTCGGCATACTCACCGGTGCAGTGACTGGCATACACTGCCAATCATTGTCCCTCTCAGCAATCTCTCTCGCGCAGTGGTCGGCATACTCGTCGGCGCAGCGTTCGGCATACTCACCGGTGCAGTGACTGGCATACACTGCCAATCATTGTCTCTCTCAGCAATCTCTCTCGCGCAGTGGTCGGCATACTCGTCGGCGCAGCGTTCGGCATACTCACCGGTGCAGTGACTGGCATACACTGCCAATCATTGTCCCTCTCAGCAATCTCTCTCGCGCAGTGGTCGGCATACTCGTCGGCGCAGCGTTCGACGTACTCACCGGCGCAGTGACTGGCATACACTGTCAATCATTGCCTCTCTCGGCAAACTCTCTAGTGCAGTGTCTAGCACACGCTACGGTTCGCGGTGCAATTCAATTCGATTCCTTTGACTCGTACTTAATTTGTGAATTTGCGCAAGCAAATTTCTCAGCTGTTTCATTCGGTTCAATTTGGTGAATTCTTGTGGTGACGTGTCATCATGTCAAAACAAACTTCCGGTTGTACCACGCCGGAGATTCGCGAGGAAGAGGCTTCTCCTCCTCAACTCACTCAAGAAAAACTCAACGAACATCAATTCCTGTCCGGTACTTCGGGGTTGCAAATCACTGGCAAAGGGCGTTGTAGTACGCGTTCTTCAAGGCAAAATTCACCAGCGCGCCTGCCCACCGAATTTGCACTGAAATATCAAACTCAGCTCAACCGTCTCGCGTGCATCGAAGCCATCGCCGACGATCTGCCGGATGACAGCACTGAATTAGCACTCAACGACATTGAAACTGAACTTGGGCAGCTTGAAGCAGTCCACTCGGAATTTACTTCAACTCACGAGTATTTTGAACTCAACTGGCCTGCTACATTCATTGATCATGAATATTTTTCAACGAACGTATATCAACAGGAGGCTAAACTGCATCGGCGCACTCTTAGACTCCTCTCAACCGCAAAAACAGCTGCTCTCGCTCGTCTGCCACAACTCAAGCCAATCTCACCAAACTCACAAGCCGAACCCAAATTGCCGGACATCAAGCTCAAGCCATTCACAGGAGAGTATGCTGACTGGCCGCGCTTCAAGGAAATGTTCGAAAGCCTTATCATCCAAAATCCACGCATTCACGACATCGAGCGCCTCCATTATTTACGAGGCTGCTTGACAGGAAGCGCGGCTGAGCTCATTGCAAATTTCCCACTCACGGGGAGTTCGCTACAACCTTCATGGGAAACACTGAACTCAAGGTACGAGAACAAGCGGCTACTCATCCAGGCGCAGTTGGACAAGTTGTGCAAGCTCGAGCGACTCAACAAAAAATCAGCAAAAGGGCTCGAAAAAATCATCTCCACCGTCGCTGAGGCCCGTAAATTCTTAGAATCGATGGGGATGATCGAACAACTCGGTGATCTCATGCTCGTGTATCACGTCTGCGTTAATCTGGACCCCTCAACGCGGGAAGCTTGGGAAAACTCAATCGGCTCATCAAAAGAGTACCCTGCGTTCAAGACACTTGAAGACTTCGTCAACTCACGTGTTCGAGCTCTGGAGCGAATCGAGGCAGCCGCTCCGCAGCAAACGCAATCAACCTCTGGAAAACCTCAACAAGTAAAGAAGTCAGCCACGGCCCATCAAGGAACGACTCAACAAGGTGCAGCGCAATCAAGTTTAAAGGACTATGAATGTGATTGCTGCAAGGGCAATCATTTCATCGTGTCGTGCCCGAACTTCAGGAACATGGACGCTACTAACCGACGATCAATTGTAAAAGACCACCGGCTCTGTTACAATTGTTTAGGAAGGCATAGTGTGAATTCATGTAAGTCCTCACAAAAATGCAAGACGTGTGGTGGCAAGCATCACACGATGTTGCACGAAAGCCGACCTGCAACAACTCAACAACTGGAAGCATCTCAACCATGGAACTCAACGGCTCCTCATTAGGAATTGGGTGCAATCGTCAACTCATCCGCTGCTCCTCGCACTCGCCAAACAACGCTGCTGGCCACAGCGATTTCAAAAATTCACTCAGCCACTTGTCGCACTCATCAGGCTCGCCTACTCATCGATCCTGGATCGGAACTCACCTTCGTATCAGAAGCACTCATCCATCAACTCAATGTTGATCGACAGCAATCATCTATACCGATCATTGGAATTGGAGGGAAAAGGACAACTCAAACGCGTGGTATCGTAACACTCACACTCGAATCATTAAGCATAAATTCACACGTTACGATACAAGCACACATTCTCAAAACAGTCTCCTCAATTTTACCATCCTTCCAATCACCAGTTCAATCATGGCCTCATCTCGAAAAATTAACACTGGCCGATCCCAAGTTCCTAGAACCTCGCGCCATTGACATCATCATTGGCGCAGACTCATACGGTAAAATAATTAAGCCAAATATTATCAAAATATCTGAATCAATGCCAATTGCTCAACTATCCATTTTTGGCTGGTTGGTTCTCGGTCCAGTTAACTCATCCAATTCATCGCCTTGTGTTTCATACCATGTTCACACTCAACCAGATTATTCTGAGCTGCAGGAATTACTCACAAAATTTTGGGTCCAAGAAGAACTCACAACGGACACTGCGAGCACACTCTCACCAGAAGAACTCGAGTGTGAAGAACACTTCAAGACAACACATACACGAGACTCTACTGGTCGCTACATTGTTCGACTACCGCTAAAATCTTCAACAAAGTTGTTGGGAAATTCACACATAGCAGCTCATCATTGTCTCAACAGAACACTCAAAAAATTCCAGAAGGACAACTCATACACGGAACTCTACAAGAACTTCATGAAGGAATACGAACAGCTTGGTCATATGGTTCGAATCTCACACAACTTATCAGTGACCACTCAATCAGGCAAGTTCACCGCATGTGTTGCTGGAGGTGAGATGACCTTAGCACCAGATGCCTCAAAACCATCCGGAGGGTTGAGGGTCTTATCCAAAGGCACACAAGCACGAACTTCGTCCTGTGCGACATATTACTTGCCGCACCATGGAGTACTCCGACCAGGAAGTAAGTCGACCAAGCTGAGAGTCGTTTTCAACGGCTCTTGTCCAACATCATCAGGACACTCTCTGAACGACATCATGCATACGGGGCAGAATCTCCTGCTAGACATCACGGACGTCCTCACCTGGATTCGACATCATCGCCACATCTTCGCGACAGATATCACGAAAATGTATCGGCAAATCAACGTACACAAGGACGATTGGGACCTACAGAGAATTCTGTGGCTCGACGAAGAACTCAACGAGGCTCATTATCAGCTCACCACAGTGACATATGGCACCAAAGCAGCTCCATATCTCGCTGTACGAACTCTACTGCAGCTCGCCGAAGATGAAGGCCACCGCTACCCTCTAGCAGTGCCTTCTCTACTCAAAGGAAGATATGTTGATGACATATTCGGCGGTGCAGACTCAGTCGATCAACTCATAGAAATAGCAACTCAACTGAAGGATATGTGCAACGCGGGAGGATTCCCTCTCGCCAAGTGGCAATCAACTCACAAGGACTTACTCACGGCTGTAAACTCAACCAAGGAGACAGCACCAACTATCACATTCGACGATTGTGCAACCAAGATTCTCGGATTACAGTGGCTTCCTCAGTCTGACGACTTTGCATTCACGGCACAACTCAATGAGAACCCTGGAAAACTCACGAAGCGACTCATCTTATCTGAGGTAGCGCAGATATTCGATCCACTAGGCTTCATCTCACCCGTCACAATTCGAGCCAAAGTTCTTCTCCAAGAGCTCTGGTTACAAAAAATCGGTTGGGACGACTCATTACCATCCTCTGTGACAGCACGATGGATACTCATTCGAGAAGACTTAAAAAACTTGGCCAAGATCTCAATCCCCAGGTGGTTCAACACTTGGAGTGACTCAACGGTAGAACTTCATGGCTTCTCTGACGCATCGCAGCTCGCAATGGCGGCTGTTGTCTACATTGTAACAAACTCACCGTCCACTGGCGCCAAATCAACTCTCGTTTGCGCAAAGACGAAAGTCGCTCCACTCAAACAGCTAACCATCCCGAGGTTAGAACTCACTGCAGCATTATTGCTGTCAAAACTCATCGGTCAAACTCGGAGAACTCTTCAGCTACCAGTCACCTCGACACACTTGTGGACGGACTCTCAAGTATCACTCACGTGGATCAAGGCACCTGCTTCACGCTGGAAGGACTACGTGAGAAATCGAGTCTCACTCATCCAGCAACTCACAGCTCACGCTCAGTGGAGGCATGTTCCAGGCACGTCAAATCCAGCAGACGGCCCCTCACGAGGATTAACCACTCAGCAACTCAAGGATCATCCCATCTGGTGGACGGGACCACCTTGGATGATAAAACCTCAGAACTCTTGGCCACGTCAACCAAAAATCTCAAGCGACTTCGACGCACCTGAAGTTCGTCCGGGAGTAGCACTCCTCGCAGCTACACCGAAGGTTGACTATCACTGGGATTTGATTTACAGATTCTCATCATTGCAGGAACTCATTCGGATAACTGCGATCTGCTTCAAGGTGGTCGCGAAACTAAAGAAGCAACGCACCTCAACGCCTGTAACCATCATCTCATCACGTGAGATGGAAGCAGCAAAACTCTTCTGGATAAAAGCCACTCAAGCGGCTTTCTTTGCACAAGAACTCAAGACTCTGAGGTCAAACTCAACCTTCGGGAAAAGTCACGCATTCTCTCGATTAACCGCCTTCCTTGATCACGAAGGAGTTATCCGAGTAGGAGGAAGACTCAACGCTTCAACGCTCTCACCAGAGACCAAACATCAGGCTATCCTGCCTCGCCACTCACGTTTGTCAGAACTCATCATACGCGAATCTCATCACAGAATGCTCCACGGCGGCACTCAACTAACTCTGGCCAACATTCGAAACTCATATTGGATCATCGGAGGTCGAGCACCAGTCAAGACTCATATTCTTCATTGCGTCACTTGTGCAAGGCAGCGAGGAATACGTGCTCAGCAATTGATGGGACAGTTACCAAAGGCCAGAGTCTCACCATCGAGACCGTTTTCTCACACTGGCATAGACTATGCCGGCCCCCTTATTATCAAAACGTGGAAAGGCCGTGGAGCGAAGACATCAAAGGGTTGGATCTGCGTTTTTGTCTGTCTCACAACCTCGGCAGTCCATCTCGAGGTCGTGAGCGATTACTCAACTGACGGATTCATCGCAACGTACAGACGATTCATCTCACGACGAGGAATCCCCAGCACTCTCTACTCCGACTGTGGAACAAACCTCATTGGAGCAGATGCATCTCTCCGGAGGATGTTCACGCAGAGCACTCAAGAACATCACCGAATCGCTTCACTACTGTCGAATGACAGCACTCAGTGGCAATTCAACCCCCCAGCAGCACCGCACATGGGCGGTAAATGGGAAGCTGCAGTGAAGTCGCTCAAATTTCACCTCAACCGCACCGTCGGTGACATCAAGCTGACGTTCGAAGAACTCACCACGCTTCTAACGCAAGTTGAAGCGACGCTGAACTCACGACCTCTCGAACCTCTCAGCGATGATCCTGACGACGTGTCAGCACTCACACCAGGACACTTCCTCACTGGAAGCGCACTCACATCATTGCCGGAAGCGTCACTTATGGATATCCACGTCGCTCGCCTAGATCGATGGCAGTTCATCCAGCAGAGGTTCCAATGCTTTTGGAAGCAGTGGAGCAATCAATACCTGCAACAACTGCAATCGATCTCAAAATGGCATCACCCATTACACAACATCGAGATCGGAACGCTCGCACTTCTCACTGACGAGCGCTTCCCCCCCAGCAAATGGCCACTGGCCAGGGTAACGGAGCTTCATCCAGGCAAGGACGGACTCACCAGGGTGGTTACACTGAGGACAGCAACCACCACACTCACCAGGCCTATCACCAAACTCGCACCGCTTCCAGTGCCACATTGATCACCTCATCTCAGGACATCATCAACTCTGTGAGGATGGCGGGAGAATGTTCGGGATTCCGTGTCGTCTGTAAGCGATGCGGGAGCTCCCTACTCACTCACGCCGCGGCAGCACCTTCCGGGCATCACCTCAAGCGTCGCAAGGCCTCGTGGAACGATCTAGAATCGACCACGAGGCTCTCGCAACGGCGGGCCGGCCGGCGGCAGCCATCTTGATAGTCAGTCGTTTTTGAGAAATCACGCGCACCGCACCGTCGCTTACGCGTTTCGAAATTCACCAGTAATTCTCTCGGGAAAACTCAATGTAACTCACTCAGTGGTTACACGAAGTGACAATCAACGGAAAACTCGAGTTGTCGCACCGGGCGCAATTCTCACTCACCGTGCATCAACATTTATTATTATTCATCTCAACACGTGGTACCGCCATACCCGTGCTTTTTCGTTTAGTACGAACTCATTGGCGCACTCACCAGTAGCTGCTGCTTGCATTAATACAATCTAGCTTCAGTGAACAACTCAACCATTAACCAAAGACATTGTGTATAGTTCTTAACTTCATCGCTAAATAAAGGACAAGTGTTTTTTCTCACTTCTTTTTCATGCAAAGTGTCGAATATTAATTTTACCAACCTGTATCGCGGTCACCCTCCATCCAGGCAAAATAATTAAATGGCATTTCTCAAACAGTATTCTTTCCTTCGATTTCTAAGTTTGCTGGTAAATTAATTTACTGTGGGGGATCTGGAACTGATTGAATCTGTTTTATTATTAGTCAGTGTTAGTAGAGAAAGGTACACAGTTATGTGAAGGTGGATTGGCTCGGGAATTAGTATGAAATGAGAAAAAAAAATGTCCTCTTATAGTTTTCGTTTTAGTCTTCAAAACGGCTTTCCATTCATCATTGATACTTTGTCGAAATTGTTATTTCTGGTAGTTATTTGAATTCATGCAGTTCTATTTTGTAGTTTCCACATTTTTTTTTAAATTTGTTTGTGAGTTTAATATCCTGATTTGCCTGGAACAGTCTAAATTTGATTAGTTTTCTTGGGAAGTTAGTGGGAAAGAACCTGTTAATTTGGATGTGGTAGAATTGGAATCTGAAAAGGTTGAATGTTATTAGAAAGCAATTTAAGCAATTAAGCGTTTGTGGAAAAAATTATAATGTTGTAAGGTTGGTGAAAATTTTATCGATTAATGATATGGCGTGATTTTAAACTTCATATGTATGAATACTTTTTTTTTAATGTACATATGTATTTTTGTACATATGTACATTAATTGTTTTTTTTAATGTACATATGTTGAAACGTTTCGGATTTTCTCGAATTTATTATTAATAATTAATTCGTTCCCGACAACCTTTTTTGCTCTCCGCGGCTACGCGAAAAGAATATTTTACACGGGATCGTGCTCTGGACCGGGATGAGATATGATTGGAATCCGTGGATCGTTCTGAATATATATAATTTTTGCTTTATTTCTTTTTTTTTTAATTTTATTTATTTATTATTTTTTTTTTTTTATATATGAGGCCTCAGTGGAGTATTTTTGGTTTTATCTCACATGTCCGTAGACGAGATTTACCTTCCTCATCATAGGCTCTTGGTTAAACGAGGATTTTAAGCTGAAGGTTAGGTTGTGGGGGTCTATGGATTTGTTTGGGCCTTCCTCAAACAAATCTATGAATAACAAGATAGATTCATATAATGGAGATAGACTCCGTGTGATTAATTAGCGAAAATTAAATGGGTTGACTCTACGAGGTTACCCAGTGATCTGGTGTCACTGTGTAGTGCTCTTAAAAGAAAAGATTTTATTGACGATTACGGGTCCAACCCGCTGGGAGTTTTCCTTGTTGGAAAATGTCGCAATGAATGGAAAGATGGGTTCATATAGGTGAGATCAACTCTATGTGTTTAATAAGTGAAAGTTAAATGGTTTGACTCTATGAGGTTACACAGTGATCTGGTGTCACTGTGTAGTGCTCTTAAAAGAAAAGATTTTATTGACGATTACGGGTCCAACCCGCTGGGAGTTTTCCTTGTTGGAAAATGTCGCAATGAATGGAAAGATGGGTTCATATAGGTGAGATCAACTCTGTGTGTTTAATAAGTGAAAGTTAAATGGTTTGACTCTATGAGGTTACACAGTGATCTGGTGTCACTGTGTAGTGCTCTTAAAAGAAAAGATTTAATTGACGATTATATCTAGCGCGGCCCTGTAGTATCCCCGAAGGGTTGTCCTCATCCGCGATCTCAATAAGAAATAATCATGGGCTTATTTCTGAGTCAGTGGGATAATCATTGGACAGCGAAAGGTGGTGTTTTAATTGTCATACTTCATTCGTGTTATTGTATTTCTCTTAAGGAGAATTAAACTACTCGATTCGGATTATTCCCCTTTGGTACCCCGACATTCATTCCATGGGGCTATTACGCGAGGAATGCCCTTTACGCTGTTCTTATGAGTTGAGCAGAGGTTGTTTTCGTCGAAGCTCGCCTACTCGAGGTGTCGGGCGCTCTCGCTCGCTCCTACGCTAGAAGCTAGCTGTCGCACTCCATTGTACGGCGCGGATAGCGATACCTCTACGGCCTCACTGTCATCCTGATCTCTCTCTCGGGCTGACGTGCAGCCAGAACAGCAATTAATTGCTCGAAAAATAGCAATAATTGTCGTTATGACCCAAGAGAGTAATCGTAGGAGGAAGTTCATCGGCGGGGTTGGTATTGCTTCTCCTCGTTTAATAAGACGTTGGAGAGATGGGCCGCACAATGCGTGAGGTGAGTCCGTAAGCCGATGCGCTGTGCTCGGGGTACGAAGTCTCGCCAATTTTCACTCTCTTTAATTTCGGATAGCCACGACGCAGTGCGTGGGGACCCAAAAAAAAGAGAATGCCCTAACTTCTCAACAGCTAGATAGCCACGACGCTGTGCGTGGGGATCGTCGTTGTTGAGAAGAGTATCCTACTAATTCCGTATCTCGGTCTCTGACGGCCACGGCGCGATGCGTGGGAACCAGCAACCGAGGTGGAAATTCTAAGTGGTGATAAATGAGTAAAAAATAAAGTAATTCTAAACTTGCTGATCTTTCAGCGAAATATGCTCCCGTCTATGTTGGTGACAAAAGAGAGAGTGCCTCTGTCGGGGTGGCTTCGCCAATTTATACTGCTGCTGCGTCTTGCTGGAGGGAGGAATGTAGGGGTGCTCGCGTGATATCGCGTGATTCACGGGGATCTTTGCGATTCGCAGGTCGCCGGGTGGCGTGACATCACGTGATGTCACGCGATCGAATGATTTTGAGGGGAAATGTGGCGTGATGCTCTGCTCCTAATATTTGGAAGAGCTCGCCTGGTGTCCTCAAAATTCCCGCGTATTAATTGTTAGTGAATTTTGGTCATTTTCTGCTGAACAAAAAGGTATTTTACTTGTAAATTAATCGGATGTCGGATCTTAATTAATTTGGGTTATTTTGGGATCGGCAAAGTTTCTTTAGCGAGCTCGCATCGTCTTCATTCTATTCGGAGTGCTCACTTGCTTCTCAAATAGTCGTTCCGCTTTAACACGCGTGCTTGCGAAGTTTTGACCGAGTAGCGCCCTAAATCTGACATATTTTTAATTAAGAATGAATTCCTGTTTTGTTATTTCTAACTCGGGAATTCCGTTGTTATTAATTATTAATTTAATTTTTGTTAGGAGTTTGTTATTGTTGTTGGGCGTTGTTGGTATTTTGTTGTTGTTAGGCAGTTATTCTTGTTGTATCGATTTTCTGTTGGTGGTAGTAATAATTTTTGTTGTTGTTGTTGTAATTGTATTGTTGCAATTACGTTAAATAGTAGAGCGCGGGCGGATCTAGCTCAGCTCGCTCGCGATCTCCATTTCGGCGCACGCGGGAGGGCCCGTCTTGGGAAGACGACAGGTAGGCTCTCGCGCTAGTGACCTGCCCCATTAGTAATGGTCGCACTATGGGTGGTCTGAGCGTCGCGTAGTAGGCTCCGCCCACTGACCAGTGGCCTGCATCAGAGGCCGGTAGCCTGCCGAATTCTCGCCCCGTCCTGCGACCAACTTACCCGTCCTGATCCCCTGTTGTCTCGGGGACTTCACAATGCTGCTAAACGTGATTTATTTGTTAATTAATAGGTTAATCAATATCTCGATTGGTTTCCTGTTATGTAATGGACGTTCCGTTACATCGCCCTTCCAAGAATAATTAAGAACAGACTTCCTTTTTTATTTTTTTTTTTTTTTTTGTTCTTTATTATTATTATATGTGTTTTGTTTTTTATGGTTTTTTTTTGTTTGTTGTATTTTCAGTTGTTTTTGTTGTTTAGAGGATACTCTTGATTAACGTGTAATTCTCGACTCTTTCGCCCTTTATTATGGCTTGCTTGATCATTTTTATTGCGTTATTTTTATCTTGTAACATCGCGAGTTTTCGTAGCAAATCTTCGAACTCTTGAGGCATTTCCTCGGCGAGTTGAGATATGATAATTTCTTTAATTTTGCAACGATTTTCAGGTCGACTCAGCAGATCGGCGACGTTGTTGCTTTTACCCTCGCAGTGTTGGATCGTTGGATGATAATCCTGTATTGCTAAGGACCATCTAGATAGTCGAGCGTGTGCCAATCGACATTCACGCAGGAACGTTAGAGCCGCATGATCGGTGATGATGTAAACTTTTGCACCGAACAGATACGTACGAAATTTGCACAACGCCCAGACAATTGCCAGAAGTTCTTTTTCCGTCGTATTATATCCGACTTCTGCACCCTTAAGAGTGCGGCTTGCGAAGTACAGAACTCGATGGTCGCCATTCGAATCTTTTTGGAAGAGTATTGCCCCTAGCGCGAAATCGCTTGCATCGGTCTGGACGAAAAAGGGCTGGTTTTTGAGCGGGTAGTGCAGTATAATGCTTTCGCAGAATTTGTCTTCGACGTTTTTAAATGCTGCTTGCTCTACTTCCGTCCAGGACCACCTAATGCCCTTCCGAAGCAGATGTAGCAGCGGTATCGTTGATTCACCGTGTTCGCGAGTGAATTTGCTGTAATAATTTACTGCGCCTAAGAAACCCCGTAATTGTTTTAAGTTTTTCGGGACAGGAAAATTTTTAATCGCGCTGATTTTCTCCGGATCTGGCCGAATTCCCTCTGGTGATAGAATGTGTCCTAAGAATTTTGCTTCTTCGCGGAAGAAATTGGATTTTTCGAGGTTTAAGGTTAGTCCGTGTTCCTTAAAACGCGTCAATAGTTCGTCGAGGTTATCGATGTGCTCCTCGAAGGTCTCAGACGTGCAGAGCAAGTCATCGACGAAATTGATCACATAACCGAGTCCTCGCAGGACGCTTTCAAGACCTCTCACTAAGCTGGCTGTACTCGTTCGTAGGCCGAATGGTGTTACCCTAAATTCATAACAACGTCCTCGGTGCATGAACGCGGTGTACTTCATCGATTCGTTAGTCAAGGGAATCTGCCAGAAGCTTGATTTGAGATCCAGCGTTGAGATATATTTAACGCTGCGGCATTCCTGGAATAGTTCGTCTGCTGTCTGCATCTGCTCGTTGTCAGGTTCTAGAATTTCGTTTATTTTCCGTGCGTCCAGACACAGTCGTATTTGCCCGTTCTTTTTCCCCACGACCAACAGCGGACTATTATAAGGGCTTTTCGATTTTTGTATGACTCCCTGGTCCGTCAACGCCTCGATTTCGCGGTCAACACTGTCACGATATGTTAACGGCACAGGGTAATTCATAGCCTTGAATGGGACGTGTGGTTTGACACGTAGTTCGTGCTCGTATGAATTGAGTAGACCGGGTCGTTTGAGAAAGACGTCCCGATGTTTGATTAGTATTTGATGGAATGTATCCCTTTGTTTTTGGTTTAACCCAGTCGTTGTATCGATCTTTTGCTGGATTTCCTCATCGGTGATTCCGTATTTCTCGTAATCCTGTGTTGATATTTGGCGGATTTGTGGCGCTTGATTGTCAGTGACCACGTACGGATTCAGGAATTTGAGACGTCTGCGAACGTCTGGTTCACTCGGAAGTACGTAGGAAATCTCATACTTTTCTAGGTCAATATGTGTTTTTATTTTTGTCAGAAAATCTATGCCGATTATGCAGTCACTCGTTAGTCGAGGTACCACAATTAGGGTGTTTTGCGCTCCTCTTTGCACCATTAAAATATTGGCAAAAATCTGTCGTGTTACTTTTACAGCCCTTCCGGACGTCGCACCGCGCACCGAGACCCCAGTCAGTGGAAGGGTTGGGCATTTGCCGAGAATGTGCTCGTTATCGTGCATAAGTTGTTCGGAGATGGCGCTGACCTCGCTACCTGTGTCAATTAGGGCGCAAATCGTGATCCCGTGAATTTCGATCAATAGTATTGGACATTTGGGACGGTTTCGCGGCAATTGATGATTGTCCTCTTTTAATAGGAATTCCCTTGTGTCCTGTCCATATCCTAGCGTCACCTCTGCGATTGTTAATTGCTCAGAGGTGACGCCTCCGTGTTTTCCGAGTTATCGACCTCGGTTATGAGCTCGAGCTCCTCTGAGACACCTTCTTCGATCTCAAGGGCTCGAATGGGGCGTGGATTTTCGCGGTTTTTCCATGGAGGTTTCGACTCATTTGTGCGCTGGATGGATTCGTTTTTAATTGATCGATTGTCTGGTTCGCGTGGCGCGTTGGAACTTACGTACTTGGTATTTGTGATGTTTTGATACGACTTATTTCCGTTATTGCTAGAACTATTATTCGTCGCAAAGTTGTGACTCATCATTCCCCTATCCACGTTGTTTCTTGCGTAATTGTTGGTTGGCGCATGGTATGGTTCACGAGGGGTTGGTCTCATACGATCGCGGTTGCTTGGTCCCTCTTCATCATGTGCAGAGAGCAGGTCGAGCAGTCTTGACGTTGTTTTTATGCCGAGAGTCCTGATCGTAGCACGCACGTCATCTGGAAAGTGACGCTTAATCTTCTGGATCGTTTCCTCCTCCGAAAGGGCCGGTCTGATGTCTCTTGCTAGTCCGATATAACGAAGCGCGTATCCCAATCGTGTTTCCTTCTTGGATGGATCGTACCAATCATAGTCGAGTTTAATTTTTATCGTGTTCTGGATTTCCTCGCTCCAAAAACGTCGACAGAACTCGTTTTCAAATTGTCCCCAGTCTCGAATTGAATCGCGGGTTATGTTCCACCAGGCTCTTGACAACCCGGTGAAACACTGATTGAGAATCAGCTTGAAATGATATCGAGGCACATATGCGTCCCTATACGCGCGTAAGTCAGCCAAGAATTGCATGGGCTGCTCGGCTGTTGTCCCTTTAAAAGTAGGTGCCTCAAGCTTCAAGCTCCCACTCGATGCCGTTGTGTTGCTTGGTCCCAGAGGCATTGTCGTCTCTCGCGGAGGAGGTTGATTTCTCTCTTCGCGGATGGTTCTCTCGCGTCGTCCGATTGGTGAGATCGGAGTTACATATGGGTCTGATGAGGGCACATTTGCTTGACCATTGATCGTGAGATCAATCGGAGCGTATTCGGAAGCTGGCGCGAGTTGATGCGATGATGGGTTCGGCATGAAACCTTGGGTCGTGTTTTGCACCTGCTGGCTTGACGAAATGTGCGTTGTTGTATTAAGACGCGTTGCGTGGGAGGTTAAATTGTCTAATTCGCTGTAGATATTTTCGATCGAGTTAGTGACGTAACTTTGAACGTTGTCGATTTTTCGTGTTAAGTTCCGATCGAGCTCTCTGAAGCTTTGGGCCTGCGTTTCGCTATCCGCGAGCTGTCTTCTTTGAATGTCCTCGAGAATAGCCATGAGTGATTGCATCGCTAGTCGTTGCACTGATTCGTGAGGTGGGGGAGTCAGCTGTGGCATGTTTCGCGTTGTGAAGCTGTCGTTGTTCGCGGCGGCGGCTAGCTGTCGCAAACGCTCGCGAATCGATTGGTTTTCCGACTGGTTGTTCTCAGAAGAATCGTTGTGTGGCTGAGGATTAGCGAACGCGTGGCTGATCGGAGTCTGTTCGGTGTGTCGCATTGCATGCATGGCTTGAGTCATTGCTATGGTGTGAGCCATTGATGGTACGAAGGAGTCGTCTGGATCTGGTCCACTTGCTGCTTGAGCGGTTGTTGTGATGGGAGTGGACACTCCGGTCGTCCGTCCGGTTGTTGTTTCCGCCATCCTTTTGTTATCGCGGTTCCTTCCAGGCGTTTTACGCGGAGATTTCCCTCCCCTCGGTCTCCTTGGTCGATCCACGATTTTTTTTATTTCCTATCTACCCGGCCCCACGTTGGGCGCCAATGAAACGTTTCGGATTTTCTCGAATTTATTATTAATAATTAATTCGTTCCCGACAACCTTTTTTGCTCTCCGCGGCTACGCGAAAAGAATATTTTACACGGGATCGTGCTCTGGACCGGGATGAGATATGATTGGAATCCGTGGATCGTTCTGAATATATATAATTTTTGCTTTATTTCTTTTTTTTTTAATTTTATTTATTTATTATTTTTTTTTTTTTATATATGAGGCCTCAGTGGAGTATTTTTGGTTTTATCTCACATGTCCGTAGACGAGATTTACCTTCCTCATCATAGGCTCTTGGTTAAACGAGGATTTTAAGCTGAAGGTTAGGTTGTGGGGGTCTATGGATTTGTTTGGGCCTTCCTCAAACAAATCTATGAATAACAAGATAGATTCATATAATGGAGATAGACTCCGTGTGATTAATTAGCGAAAATTAAATGGGTTGACTCTACGAGGTTACCCAGTGATCTGGTGTCACTGTGTAGTGCTCTTAAAAGAAAAGATTTTATTGACGATTACGGGTCCAACCCGCTGGGAGTTTTCCTTGTTGGAAAATGTCGCAATGAATGGAAAGATGGGTTCATATAGGTGAGATCAACTCTATGTGTTTAATAAGTGAAAGTTAAATGGTTTGACTCTATGAGGTTACACAGTGATCTGGTGTCACTGTGTAGTGCTCTTAAAAGAAAAGATTTTATTGACGATTACGGGTCCAACCCGCTGGGAGTTTTCCTTGTTGGAAAATGTCGCAATGAATGGAAAGATGGGTTCATATAGGTGAGATCAACTCTGTGTGTTTAATAAGTGAAAGTTAAATGGTTTGACTCTATGAGGTTACACAGTGATCTGGTGTCACTGTGTAGTGCTCTTAAAAGAAAAGATTTAATTGACGATTATATCTAGCGCGGCCCTGTAGTATCCCCGAAGGGTTGTCCTCATCCGCGATCTCAATAAGAAATAATCATGGGCTTATTTCTGAGTCGGTGGGATAATCATTGGACAGCGAAAGGTGGTGTTTTAATTGTCATACTTCATTCGTGTTATTGTATTTCTCTTAAGGAGAATTAAACTACTCGATTCGGATTATTCCCCTTTGGTACCCCGACATTCATTCCATGGGGCTATTACACGAGGAATGCCCTTTACGCTGTTCTTATGAGTTGAGCAGAGGTTGTTTTCGTCGAAGCTCGCCTACTCGAGGTGTCGGGCGCTCTCGCTCGCTCCTACGCTAGAAGCTAGCTGTCGCACTCCATTGTACGGCGCGGATAGCGATACCTCTACGGCCTCACTGTCATCCTGATCTCTCTCTCGGGCTGACGTGCAGCCAGAACAGCAATTAATTGCTCGAAAAATAGCAATAATTGTCGTTATGACCCAAGAGAGTAATCGTAGGAGGAAGTTCATCGGCGGGGTTGGTATTGCTTCTCCTCGTTTAATAAGACGTTGGAGAGATGGGCCGCACAATGCGTGAGGTGAGTCCGTAAGCCGATGCGCTGTGCTCGGGGTACGAAGTCTCGCCAATTTTCACTCTCTTTAATTTCGGATAGCCACGACGCAGTGCGTGGGGACCCAAAAAAAAGAGAATGCCCTAACTTCTCAACAGCTAGATAGCCACGACGCTGTGCGTGGGGATCGTCGTTGTTGAGAAGAGTATCCTACTAATTCCGTATCTCGGTCTCTGACGGCCACGGCGCGATGCGTGGGAACCAGCAACCGAGGTGGAAATTCTAAGTGGTGATAAATGAGTAAAAAATAAAGTAATTCTAAACTTGCTGATCTTTCAGCGAAATATGCTCCCGTCTATATTGGTGACAAAAGAGAGAGTGCCTCTGTCGGGTGGCTTCGCCAATTTATACTGCTGCTGCGTCTTGCTGGAGGGAGGAATGTAGGGGTGCTCGCGTGATATCGCGTGATTCACGGGGATCTTTGCGATTCGCAGGTCGCCGGGTGGCGTGACATCACGTGATGTCACGCGATCAAATGATTTTGAGGGGAAATGTGGCGTGATGCTCTGCTCCTAATATTTGGAAGAGCTCGCCTGGTGTCCTCAAAATTCCCGCGTATTAATTGTTAGTGAATTTTGGTCATTTTCTGCTGAACAAAAAGGTATTTTACTTGTAAATTAATCGGATGTCGGATCTTAATTAATTTGGGTTATTTTGGGATCGGCAAAGTTTCTTTAGCGAGCTCGCATCGTCTTCATTCTATTCGGAGTGCTCACTTGCTTCTCAAATAGTCGTTCCGCTTTAACACGCGTGCTTGCGAAGTTTTGACCGAGTAGCGCCCTAAATCTGACATATTTTTAATTAAGAATGAATTCCTGTTTTGTTATTTCTAACTCGGGAATTCCGTTGTTATTAATTATTAATTTAATTTTTGTTAGGAGTTTGTTATTGTTGTTGGGCGTTGTTGGTATTTTGTTGTTGTTAGGCAGTTATTCTTGTTGTATCGATTTTCTGTTGGTGGTAGTAATAATTTTTGTTGTTGTTGTTGTAATTGTATTGTTGCAATTACGTTAAATAGTAGAGCGCGGGCGGACCTAGCTCAGCTCGCTCGCGATCTCCATTTCGGCGCACGCGGGAGGGCCCGTCTTGGGAAGACGACAGGTAGGCTCTCGCGCTAGTGACCTGCCCCATTAGTAATGGTCGCACTATGGGTGGTCTGAGCGTCGCGTAGTAGGCTCCGCCCACTGACCAGTTGCCTGCATCAGAGGCCGGTAGCCTGCCGAATTCTCGCCCCGTCCTGCGACCAACTTACCCGTCCTGATCCCCTGTTGTCTCGGGGACTTCACAATGCTGCTAAACGTGATTTATTTGTTAATTAATAGGTTAATCAATATCTCGATTGGTTTCCTGTTATGTAATGGACGTTCCGTTACAATGTATGTAACTTTTTCAAAGTTTATGGGCTTTTTTAATCTAGGTGAAACACAATTGTGAGAATCTGGAATTTAATGTAAAATTGTGGGATTTAATTCGTGGTGTATGAAGGAAACATATTTTTCAGAGAATGGTTATTTCTTATTTTGAACAAATATTTTGTGGGATTATTTTACATATTATAATTCGTATGGAACTTAAACGACTATGACTTAATATAAGGCTTAATATAAGGTTTTAGGTTTCTTCCTGATTTTTGTTTATTTACCTGTTGATTTGAATTTTATTTTCATTTATATTATTTCCGTCATTTCATATGTATCAATATGAGAATAAGCATAATAAACCTTTTTCTTTTCGCTAAAATTATATTTAAATATCTAATAACATATCTAATTAATATTGCTAAATCTATTACGAAACATATAGACTTTCTGAAAAATGAATATTTCTAAAGATTTTTTTTGTTGTATTGTTTAGATGTTATCGGATTAAATTTTTTTTGTTCTTCGTGCAAAGATCAGTTTTTCAAAAAGGGTATTTATGATAGTGTAAAGGATATTTATGAATTATTATATGTAGATGAGCAGATGATTAATTGAAGTCGAGATATTATTGCGTTGATGATTTGGAAAAAATGTATTGGTTATTTTGAAGTTCTTGTAAGAAAGTTTGTAAAGTTGCAGCATAACATCAAGTAGTGATCGAAGATTCGGCTGTACTGTTCGTTGTACAGTTTTGTAGTTGCACTGGAAGCTCAGTGTCAATTCGTTATTGATTGTAGACGGTGACCTGAAATTCGGTTGCACTGGTAATGTTTGTTTGTTTGTACTCTCTTGTACGACATTGTTTGATTTGATATATTTCACAATTTGATGATCATATGATAATATTGTTGGTGATCTGAAGTTCGGTTGTACCCTTATTTTGCTATTGTCATCAAGACATAGTAAAAATAATCTGACGATTGATTCAATTGAGTAAATGTCTGACTGGGAGAACGGTAATGGTGAACGGAAATTTGGTTGGACCGGTGGCTCACCAAACATCTCGTCGGCGTCCATTTCTCTGTTCGGTATTGTCGGTGATTTGTAGCTACGCTTAGTAGTTTGATCCTCGCTCACTGTGTCGTCCATCATACATTTTTCGATTCGCTGAGTCTTTTTGTCATCGTTCTCTTTTGGACTATTATATAGTAGCTGAATTGCGCTGTTTTCAACAATGTTCACTGAGCTATTTTGTTTGTACCTCGTTGGGTCTTTTTCGATGAGCTTCGTTGAGCTATTTATTTTTTCTTCGTCGAGCATGTACACTTTTGTTATGAACTTCGTTGAATTTGTTTCTATTGAGCTTTCTACGTTGGTCTCCAATGAGCTTTGTATTTGTTTTTATTTCGATAAACTTTTTGTTTGCTCAGACTGCGATGAAGTATGAATTTGTCGAGGCTGTGACGAACATCTTTTTGTTTTTCTTGGCTGCGTTGCATATTCTTCTTCTTCATTTTCTTTTAAAATTTGTTCTTCTTGGCTGCGTTGCATATTCTTCTTCTTCATTTTCTTTTAAAATTTGTTCTTCTTGGCTGCGTTGCATATTCTTCTTCTTCATTTTCTTTTAAAATTTGTTCTTCTTTTGTCGACATTTCTTCCTCTTCTGTTTCCTCTGATATATTTTCGTCTACTTCTCTTTTTTTTAATGAGTTTTCTTCTTCGTCATTCAGCGAGATTTCCTTTTCCTTTGCTTCCATCGACGAATTTTCTTCTTTTTGATTGGATATACCTTCTTCCTTTTATTTTCATATATTTTCTTATTTTTCTTCTATTGCATTTTCTCCTTTTTCTACTTCCTTTGGTGAAATATCTTTGTTTTCTTTTTCTTTTAATGGGATACTTTCTTTTTCCTCCTCTTTCGATGATTTTTCTTTTTCTTCCTTTACTTTCAATGAATTTTTTCCTTGTTCCTTCGATCGACTTCCTCTTTTTCCTTCTTTTATTGATGAATTTTTTTCTTTTTTCTTTTGCTGCAATGAGGATATTTTATTGGGTGCCATTAGACTTCTTTCTTCTTTGACGAATTTTCTTCCATCGTCGTTTCCATCAGTTGTACTTGAAATTTGTCTTGAAACACACGAATGAGCAGAGCTGTCATGAACTGTTCCAGATTGGTTTTTCAGACTCGAGAGCATCTGTGCTAAGCGTTGTGTCATTCCAGACAATTGTGACTCTACATAGCTTAAATCTTGCCAGCCATTGTTTTGGTTGTATTAAAAAAAATTCCGATCCCGTGTATTATTTCTCTTGTTTCCGCGCGAATAATTGTTTGTTTCGAAATGTGAATCATTTTTGTATGTATTTTTGCGTGAATAATTATCATATTGATAGTCATGTGAACAATTTTTATCTTGATTTTCGTACTGATTTCTGTGTAAATAATTATCGTACTGATTTTCATGTGAATAATTTTCGTATTGACCTTCGTGTGAATAATCATCGTATTGAGTTTTGTGTGTATAATTTTCGTATCCGTTTTGCGAATTATTTTGATACTGTAACGAGTTTTGAGCGAAGTTTCGCCGATTGTTCTTATGATTTCGTGGGCTTGGTGTAAGATTTCGTGAACTATTTTGATAATTCCGAGGATCTTGGTACTCTTGCGGATTTTCATAGTTTTGGTAATTTATCGGGTTTTGATAACTTTGGTTTTGAAAATTTTGTGAGTTTTGTCCGTCTAGAAAATTTTGTGAATTATTTCCAACGTTGTATGAATTTCGATTCTGGAAGTACCTTTCGCGAGAAGCATCTCTATTTACGCCATTAAATCTGTTTTCGCGCAATCTTTGTAGCGTAAAACATTCCGATGTTACATGTGAGTTGTTTTGGTGATACTCGCAACATTTGACTGTGAGTGTGTTAGTATTACTATTACTTTGTGCAAATTGCACTTTTGCTGTTTCTAGCACATTTTCTTTTGTCGATGGTTCTTTTCGTTCTCTGGTTTGTTGGAGCGAATCGCGTCTTTCTAATTCCGCCTCGATATCTTTAGCTTTATCAATCGCTTCTTTTAAAGTTTTGACGTCTTTTGGATGTAATATATTCGCAATTTCATCGACTAGGCCACGGATAAAAGTTTTGATTATTAATTCGTTCGCTTCTTTTTTTCGTTGTATCAGATATTGTGCGTCTGCTTCTAAGCTATAATCTTCGTCTAATTTTTCAATAATTCTTTTTGATATTTGCGGAAATCGTACCACATAATCTAAGACAGGCTCGTTGTATTTTTGCACAATGTTTGTTAATTCAAATTGCAAATCCAATAATTCGACTGGATTCTCAAAATCGCCCCTAATATCCTTCAAAAATGCTTCAACACTTGCGTATTCTCTATCTTCTATTCGGTCTCTCACATTTTCCGGTAACTTAGTAAATGCTATTTTCCCAACAATTCCGTCGTTTTTACTGAAATTTACCGCGTCTCTACATTTGCGTGCGAACTCGTTGTACTTCACATTAATTCCATCAATTTCAGGTATCATGTGATACAGATCGATAAAACTTATTTTCAAAATAACATTCTCATCATTACTCGCCATTACTGCATTTCTTTCATATGTTAAGTGAAAATTTATATAGAAATGATTACTCGTAAATTTTTTATTTATTTATTTATTTATTTATTTTTTAAATATTCAAATGCGTCCAATATATGATATGATAAGCACGTTATTTCTATTTTATTTATTTTTTTTTTTATAAAAACATTTCTTTTTATTATCATAATTTTTCATTATTCACTTTATTGTTTTTCTTTCTCATAGATTTTTTTTTTTTTTAATAGGATAGTGCAGACTTAAGTTTAATTGTATACATGAAAGCTTTTTTATTAAATTTTTTTTTTTATTCTTTTATTTTATTTTTATTTTTTGTTGGGGACTCGCATTTTTATTATTAAAACTCTATATATCAGTTGAATTAATATTCCTGTGGACGTTTTGTATTAGAAAAGCAATTATCTTTTGTTAAGTCGATTGAGAAAAAGCATACATTTGCGGTGTCCATATCTCTCGAAGTGAAGTCGACGTGTGCCTGAAGTTTATTGACGGCTTATAAGCGTGTTCCACAATTTATAGGATGAAAAAATTAAAACATACTTACTGTAAATTTTTGTGGCAAAACGGCAATTACTCTTTTTGAACAATCTTCCAAACTTTCTTCTTATCATTTGGTATTTATTTTTGGGCATCCTTCCTTTTACTGTATTATTCGTGAACTTCCTTCCTTCTATTATATTCCTTCTGATTCTTGGATTCTAAATGCGTGAGAATGTTGGATGATCTTCATGTTGGTAATTGAAAAAGTGGATGTTGCGCAATGTTTGTTGAGTTGTCAATTATTATAGATTTTAGCGCATTGAAATTTTTTTTTGTTAAATTTTTATTGTTTCGTGATTTTCTATTTAAGGATTTTACTTTTTTATTGCAAATATCAAATAATGTCACTGTCGATTGTTGGCAAAATATCTTACACTCTTTTTTCACAATTTCTTTATTTATTTCACTTTTATTTACGTCATCTAATAAACATTGTATTTAAATTTGATTGACTTTCATTTTTATTTCATTATCGCTATTTTTTGGCCTGAACAGAAAAAAAAAAATTTGTGTAAATTTCCAAGTTTTTAATGATCGATGGTTTCACTGCTGGTTCTTAAAATGTTTTTTCGACACCTCACATTTTTTCCGAAATATCACGATTTATTATTATTATTATTATTATTATTATTTTTTTTTTTAATTCAAAATTCCCGACCGGCCCTGCAGGGCTCCGATGCACCTGCAGGACGGGCGGGCTAATAAAAAATCGCTCTGCCTGACTGCTCCTCCAACCCGGAGGTAAGCAGTCAGGTCAGTCCAGAATCGTGTGACCTTAGTAGACGGAGCGAACCCAGAATGACCGCCTTCTGCATCCGACCCGCCAGTGAGTCGGCTTTCTGCCGACAGGCGGGTATGATCTTAATATTCGTGACAAACGACGGTTTCATTCCGCCGAGAACGCCGATTATGAGGACCACCAGTTTGACCGAGTATCCTCGGTATAGCCCGCGAAGCTCGTAAAGGAGATCCTGATACTTTGTCCGCTTGTCGTCTTCTTTTGTAGCGATGTTGGTCTCGCCAGGAGCCGAGAACTCGATCACGTAAATCGCATGGCTCTCGTGGTCGAAGACGACAATGTCAGGCTTATTAGCTGTTATACGCCTGACAGTGGGAAATGAATAGTTCCAGTAGATCCGGCACTTCTCATTTCCCACGACGGACTCAATATCTCCAGGGGCGTAGGGCAGCAGTGGCGTCTCGTCTACCCCGTAAGAGTGTCGAAGGTGGTAGTACAACACTCTTAGGGCCGCGTTATGGCGATGGATATAGCCAGAGACCGCATAGGTGGGACATGCAGATAATATATGCATGAGTGTCTCTGGCGATCGTTTGCAGGCCCTGCACCGTGTGTCAGGGACCTGCATACCCATCACCTGGCTCCGGTAGACGAGCGTGTTAATTACGCCATCCTGGCAAGCAATGATGAACCCCTCGGTCTCAGACATCAGACCGGCTGACTGTAAGAATGCAAAAGTCAGCCGCGCCGACAAGTCCATGCTGTCGATGTGTCGGAAGAACTCTCCGTGCATGGCCTTGCCGACGTGCCGCTCGAGCAGGGTGTTATGCTCGGCGGCTCTGATGGTGTTCCTACGCCGGGGCGGTTCCAGGTCTGTGATGGAATTAATCGACCTTCTGCCGCCCCGACCAACACGAAATTCTAAGCCGAGGTTTTCTGCTGCCTTCTCTGCCGCCCTGTACAAAAACGCCCCAACTCCCGTCCTTTCATGTTCGTGCACGAAGGACAGGAGAGGATTCGCACTTTCTAATACTTCGCAGGCTACACCGAGGACCAAACGGTCATGCAGGCACTCCAATCCAAGTAGGCCCCTTCCACCCATGTGACGTGGGAGGTATATACGGGGCACGGAAGATCTGGGATGAAGACTTCTGTGGATGTTCATCATCTTGCGTGTGCTGGTATCGAGTTCACGCAGCTCGTCTCGTCTCCATTTCACTACTCCGAAAGAGTAGAGAAGGACTGAGACGGCAAGCATATTGGTAGCAGCAATCTTGTTCCGCCCAGACAATTCGGAACTCCAAATTTGCCTGAGCCGCTGCCTATACTTGCCGCGAAGAGTCTCTTTGACCGCCGCAGCGTCCTGTAAAGGATTCTGCGGCACTCCGAGGTATTCATAAGACTCTCCGGCGTCAAGGTGTTTAATGACGCTCCCGTCCACGAGCTGCGCATCCTCCGCAAGATGCCCTGATCTTCCGCGTACTAAATGGACCACTGCGCATTTGTCCAATCCGAAGGCCATGCCAATATCTCGCGAGTACGTGTTCACCACGGTGAGCGCGAGGTTGAGATCGCTCTCACTGGAGGCATAGACCTTCAGATCATCCACGTAAAAAAGGTGGGTGATCTTATGCCTCCGGTGGCCGACAGGTCCACACCTGTACCCGCGAGTTTGGCGCAAGGCGAGAGATAGCGGCAATAGTGAGATGCAAAATAGGAGTGGACTTAGGGAGTCTCCTTGAAAGACTCCCCTCCTGTACTGAACCAACTCTGTGGACTGAGTTGCCCCACCGATGGAAATGGTGAAGCGAGTCCTCCAGAGCGGCAGTAGGTGTTCTATGCATCTCACTATGCGGGGATGTACCGCAAGGCACTCGAGGAGCCATACAACGAGCTGGTGCGACGTTGTGTCGAATGCCTTGCGGTAATCGATCCATGCCATGGACAGGTTGCGTTTGTACTGGACTGAGTCCTGTGTGACGGATCGATCAATCAACAGATTTTGTTTGCAACCTGCCACGCCCCGCTTACAGCCGCTTTGCTCGTAAATCTCTCGCCATATTGGATCCCCCGTCTCAAGTATTCGCTCGTTCAAGATCTTCGTGAATATTTTGTATAATACATTGAGACAGGTGATTGGCCGATAGTTTTTCGGATCGGACAAATTCCCTTTTTTCGGGATCAGCACAGTGCGCCCCTCCACCAGCCAGCTCGGAATGGGCATCTCTTCGTTCAAAAACGACGTAAAAATCCGGGCCAGATATCGGTGTGTTGAAGAAAATTTCTTCCACCAAAAGCTATTAATTCGATCTGGCCCGGGGGCAGAGAAGTTTTTCATGCCCGAGATTGCCTTCTTGACTTCTTCCTCGCTGACTGGTGGACACTCTCCATGCCTTTGTTGAATTCGTTCACATAAGGCGGAGAAGAGCCCCAGGGCCGGAGTGTCCTGCTTGAACGAGGGTTTCTGTCCATATAACTCCTTCCAGTAAGCTTCGACTTCCTGAATCGATGGAACCTTGTCCGGCGGCTGCGTTTTTTGTTGGAATAAGCGCGAGGGAGAGTGGCGAAAAAGGTTGTTGTCTCGCCACCGCCTCAGCCGCTTCTCTAGGGACTTTTTGATTTCCACTAGAGCCCGCACCCTGTCAGAGCAATGCTGCTTTATGGTAAGCAGCATCGCCTGATTGAGTGTGTGGTGTTGGCGACGCAAGGTGGCGCATATGCGCCGAACCTTGGGCGTGAAAGCCTTGCCAGTTGATATATAATCCACCACACACTGGATGCGGGACGCATGCCGCCGGGCCATCGATATCTTCTCCTGGAGCTGCTGTATGCGTCTTTGTGTCTTGGCCTGATGAGCCTCATCGGTTGGACGATGAGGCGGCACAAGAGATGTTGCAGCGTCATACACAGCCCAGTTGATATCAAGGAGGTCGTCGCATTCCGGAATTCGTCGAGACAGATCCTCGTTCGCGGCCTTAAGCTGTTCTGGCCGCAGGGAAACTTTGAGGTGGATATGTTTCCGCCTTGTCCTCATATCTCTCGCGGCGTTCTCGGCTCTCGGCGGGTCACCCGGAGGTGGTGGTGGTTCGGGAGGTTGGACCGCATCTTCGGGTGCGATCGCAATCTCCGGTGGCAGCGCCATGTCGAAACCTTTCCCACGCAGATAGGCTACATAGTCTCGCAACGCCTGTGGCGAGAGGTGGGCGAGATCGGGATGTATCTCACACCACCGATCGTGCATCCTGCCCATGTATCCCATCTGCGTGGGGTCGCTGTCACGATAGCAGACCATAAGGTCATATCTGAGTTCGTCCGTCCACTTGTGTCGTCCATTTCTTGCCAAGGTCGTCGTAGCGGATCTGGTCATTGAGTCCCCTCCAACTGATCCGTGGCCGCCATCCGAGAGCGGCCGATTGTGAGGGGCTCCACTCGATCTCGTTTGAGGAACCGAGGTAAATAAGGGGTGTGTCAGGTGGTTAGCCTAACACACCCCCCGACGGTATTAGCCACGGGCCGAAGCCCGCGCCCAGGGCACGCCACGTGGAGGCTACCGTCATTCCCCAGCGAAGATGTTCTGCTGGGGTGTGCCCCTTATTATTATTATTATTATTATTATTATTATTATTATTATTATTATTATTATTTTTGATACGCCAATTGTTGTTGAAAACTCGATTCTTTATCGAAAATATGTATTTTCACTGTTTGCTGTTTTTAATTGTCAGTCGAAACAAAAAAAAAATCACTCCACTTTTTTTTATTTTTCACTTAAAACTTCACTTAGAAGGAATTCCATCTTCATTTTTTTTTTTTTTTTTTTAATGTGGTGCATGGTTTGAGTGTTCGCACACTTCTGACACCACGTGACAGTCGGGATAGCCGATGATAAATTATTAAACAAGAGTCCAGAATATTGAATGTATTTTAATCGTAATAATTAATATGCAATGTGAGCTCGATGGTGGTACAATAAGAAGTGATACAGAGTGGCGGTTGGTCCCATTGTCTCGGGCCTTATAGAATTAGTGCACCAGCGATAAGACGGCCGTCGCGCGCTTGGTTGCTGCGCGGCGGTCATCCCCGAGCGTGGGATCGCTGACGCAGCTAGTACCGAGAAATTATATGTGTGAGAACTAAAGAGGGCCGTTACACGGGAAAGGGGTTTATACCGATGTGAGTACTATTGGGAGGGGGAGTACGTAAAACAGAGGAGAGTGTTATCATGTCTTGTGTTTTTCGGACCCCAAGACAACATAAGAATTGCGAACCAATGAAGTTATCAAATTTATTGTGGATTGCCCAATATAAAAAGAAATAAAAGGGCGATATAGAATAAAGTAAAATAGTAGAATATAAATTGTGAACAATAACAAGAAATATTCGAGGACTCGATAAATAAATGAAAGAATTAAAAAATAAACAAAATATAATCACCAAATAATAATAATATTATAAATCGGGTAAAATACTACAAGAAAAAAGGAATAATAAAATGCACTCCATAAGAAAACAAAGAGAGAAGGGCGCCTGCTATCTACGGGATAGTACTGTTATGTTTACCACCTGATGACCGACAACACGAAAATATTCTAAGTCCAATGAGATAGTTATTTTTACTTTCTAATCACATACAGAGTACGTAAAGGAGAAAGTATTGTAATCCAAAAAAATTCGACATCCGGATTTTTTTGGAAATACGGGTTTTGAGTGTCCTAGATTCCAATAAAGACATTCACTTATTTCTGTCCATTTGCCAGTCTGTCTGAAATATGCTTCAAGCAAAATATGAATCTTGTTGTAGACTTAAAAAATAAATGATGATGAATGATTTTCGGTTACTGGCGGTCAGGATAAAGAAGTAAATTCTTTAATTATTTTTTTCTTGATACGTTTCGACCCTGGTCTGGGTCCTGTTCACTCTTTTTTGCTACCTCATAGAGGAAGCTTTATTTTCATAATCAGTATATACTGAGAATGGTCCAAAACGTGGAGAAATGTTATTTAGAAAAAATGTTCGTGTGTGTGTGTGTGTGTGTGTGTGTGTGTGTGTGTGTGTGTGTGTGCGTGTGCGTGTGCGTGTGCGTGTGCGTGTGCGTGTGCGTGTGCGTGTGCGTGTGCGTGTGCGTGTGCGTGTGCGTGTGCGTGTGCGTGTGCGTGTGCGTGTGCGTGTGCGTGTGCGTGTGCGTGTGCGTGTGCGTGTGCGTGTGCGTGTGCGTGTGCGTGTGCGTGTGCGTGTGCGTGTGCGTGTGCGTGTGCGTGTGCGTGTGCGTGTGCGTGTGCGTGTGCGTGTGCGTGAGCGTGTGCGTGTGCGTGTGCGTGTGCGTGTGCGTGTGCGTGTGCGTGTGCGTGTGCGTGTGCGTGTGCGTGTGCGTGTGCGTGTGCGTGTGCGTGTGCGTGTGCGCGTGTGCGTGTGTGGGTGTGTGGGTGCGTGCGTGCGTGCGTGCGTGCGTGCGTGTTTGTGTGTGTGCGTGCGTGCGTGCGTGCGTGCGTGCGTGTGTGTGTGTGTTGTGTTGTGTGTGTGTGTGTGTGTGTGTGTGTGTGTGTGTGTGTGTGTGTGTGTGTGTGTGTGTGTGTGTGTGTGTGTGTGTGTGTGTGTGTGTGTGTGTGTGTGTGTGTGTGTGTGTGTGTGTGTGTGTGCACGGCTTTGAAAATTCAATCGCCTCTCACTGAGTAACCGTTTGAGCGACCAGGCTCAAATTTGTCACGTAAGAGTATTTGTCCCCCTTTGAATGTTGCGATTTTTTAAACAATATATATAGTCATTAAGATTTTATGTAGGTTTTAATTTGTTGAAAAAAGGACGTGGTCGCTCTAACTTTCGTAAAAGTTCGCCAATTCAGCAAAATAGTTCTTCATTACTGGAGATACGTTCAATGTTGTTTGGTATTGAATTTGGATGAAATCGGTAAAGCCGTTCGGATTTTACTGCACTTTGACATTTTCGGAATTTTTTTGAAAATTCTATAACTCGAGAACGGTTCAAGTAACTAATCTAAAAGTAGTTCTTAAATGGAGTGTGTCAATGTTTAATACCAAATTTAGGCAAAATCGATAAAGTAGTTCAGATTTTATAGAAATTCGCATTTTCGTATTTTTTATAAAATGCTATAACTCGAGAGCGGTTCAAGTATCTGGTGTAAACATTTGCATTAAAGTTAAATAAAATGTCTCGATGTTTAACATTACATTTAGCCGAAATCGATAATGTAGTTAAGATTTTCTCGGAATTTGTATTTTCGTAATTTAAAAAAAATACTATAACTCCAGAACGGTTCAAGCAACTGATCTACATTTTTTGCATAAAACTTAGTCGAACTTAACTCAGAGGAAGCAATTTGCAAAATTTTATTATTAATTTTCATACTGTCTTATGTTTAATATTGTTTTGTCGTTGTTAATATTGTGACGTGTGGTGTGCGCGGTTGTTTTCTTTTCACTTTTTTATAATTGCTCATTAGATTGTCGTCACCGGGCTTTCTAGCCCATGTGTTTTCGTATTTGCATATTATCTTATAATTTGAAGACACTACATTTTTAGTTTTGGAGCAGAGTACCGTTAGAAAAAATTAAAAATGTAGTCTCTTCCAATTATAAGATAACCTACAAATGCGTAAAACATATGGGCCAGTGAGCTTGGTGACCACAATAAAATGAACAATAAAGAAAGCGACATGAAACAACCTCACACACTACACGTCACAGACAAAACAACATGCAACATAAGACACTATGAAAATAAATAATAAAAAAAACAGTGAACAGGACCTAGACCAGGGTCGAAACGTATCAAGATAAAAATAATTAAAGAATTTATATCTTTATCCTGACCGCTAGTAACCCACAACCATTCATCATCATTCACATTCCGGGCACAGCAACAAATCACAAAGTTAAAAAATAAATTTTTAACACTAAAAGATAGATTTTAAGTGATTATCAATTATAAATGCTTTGATACTTATTCAAACTTAGTTAAACACAAATATCGCATAAACATGCGATTAACACATGGGGAATAATACACGCATGGAATTAAATGTTAACGTTACAATCACATGACTGAGGTTATGTTCACTTCTAGTTGCTAATCCTGATACGATATTTTACAACTAGGTCTGCTTAATATTTTCTTTTGAGATTTAACTTTAATTATACAAATCTTCGACTAATGGCAAGCAAAGAAATTAAAAAATGATTCAAAGAGAATAATTCAATAATTTATGTATTGATACAACTCAAAAATTCTTTATTTCAACTCTGCATCACTCAGTTATTAACATTAAGTAACTTCACAATAGTAACGTGACGCCAGTAACAATCGTGATGAGAAAGTCTCGCGTTGCGATCACGGCAATAGCAACTTTTTGTAAAGATGTATTATCTGTATTGCATTATCAATCGAAGTCAGATAATAAATATATATTGTGACGGGCTCGTACACGTGTAACTTCGGAAAATAAGCGTCGAGCCACTCGTCCCAAATATCTCGCCCCAAATATCACTTACCAACTGAAGTGGGAATAAGAGCACGCATACACCCTCGCATACACTATATTCTGATACAGTATATTATTATGGACACTATAACCTTCCGAAGCCTGGTTCTTTTGAAAAATTAATTTAATCTCGAGAATTCGTTGGTCCTGATTTTGTGATTTATCGAGACTATTTAGGAGAATTTCTAATTCGGGTGATAATTCACCCACGAGTTTAGCTATGATTATGTTATCGCGTCGCCTGGTTCTGTCGTTAGGAAGTCGGCTTAATATGTCAGCTATCGTATTTTTCTATTGTCATATCGTAATCCTGGATTGCGAGCGACCAACGCGTTAGTCTCGTATGTGTTAACCTGCATTCCTTGAGAAATATAAGGGCTGCATGATCGGTTATCACGTGTATAGGAGATCCCAAGAGATATGATCGGAATTTTTGGAGCGATCATACAACAGCGAGTAGCTCTTTTTCAGGTGTGAAATATGTAATTTCAGCACCTTTTAACGTTCTACTTGCAAATTGAAAAACTTCATGTTCATTTTTTTGATTGACTTGATATAATACTGCCCCCAAGGCATAATCACTTGCATCGGTTTGAAGGTACAATGGTCTTTTTCGATCAGGATAATGAACTTAGTCGTTGACGCAAAATTTTTCTTTGACGTCATCAAAGGCTGCATTCTCTTCCGCTCCCCACTTAAACCACACAATTATGCGTGTTAGATGCAATACAGGAACGTTTGCACCTGCGTGTAGATTGGTAAATTTGCTATAGAAATTCATCAGACCTAGAAATCCACGCAATTTTTTTGGGGTTCGAGGTGCGAGAAATTCTTTTATCGCCTGTATTTTTTCGGGATCCGGTCGTATCCCTTTTGGTGTTAGAATGTGTCCTAGAAATTTTACTTTCATTTTAAGGAATTGAGATTTTTCAGGGCTTAAGGTTAACCCATGTTGGGCGAAATTTGACAATAGTTTGCCTAGATCTTGCACATGTTGTTCAAAATCCTTGGACATACATTATAAATCATCTACGAAATTAATCGTATGTCCGAGCCCTTTCAGAATCGGACCCAAACAAGACTAGCCGTGCTGGTACGAAGTCCAAAAAGAGCAACACAGAACTCATAGCATTAACCACGATGAGAAAATGCCGTATACTTCCTTGATTTTGGGCTTAATGGAATTTGCCAAAAACTAGAGCGTACGTCTTGTGATGACATACATGTGACCCCTACACACTGTTGGAAAAGTGTTTCCGAAGATTCCATTTGCTCATTATCTGGGAGCATAATTTGATTGATCTTTTTTGCGTCTAGACATAATCGCACCGTTCCATCCTTTTTGGGGATTACTACCAGTGGGCTACGATAGGGACTACTCAATTTTTTCATTATACCTTGTTCCACCATCTTCTCGATCTCGATATCGACTTTCTCCCGATGAGCTACAGCTACAGGGTAAATCTTAGTTTGAAACGGTAGGTGAGGTATTACTCTCAAAGTGTGAGTAGATAGGCAATACGGGTTCTGGACCAACCGTGGTCAAATGGCACATTGGCTTGCAGTCAATCAGAGGTCCCACATTCCCCTGTATTATCTATCGGAAATGTCGTTGTCGAATGTTATACAGAGTGAAAAAGACAAAAGACCTAAAGAAATAATTCTCGAAAGTTCTTAAATGTTCTAGAAGTTTCTTGAAGGTGACGTAATGAGAAGATTGAAGAATTTATTGACGCAGTGATCGACGCATCAGAGTGTCGAATCGTATGTAATAATAATAATAATAATAATAATAAAATTAATAACAATGCCCGAGAATTTTTTCGCTCTATCTTTCTCACTCTCAAGGGACATCAGAGATTTTGCACATCTGAGCATCGAATAGTATAATAATAATAAAATATCGATAAAGACATTACTTCTGACCAAGGCATCGGAGATTTTGCATATGACACCTTCCGTCCTGTGACGTGCGCATTCTTCTAGCTCGCGTTATCATTCGTCAACGATGATCAGGTTACGCGAGCGTCGAGCAGGGGCATCGGGATGGAAGAGGGGTTCTTAGGAATGTAAAAAAATACGCAGGTCGGAGACGAAATAATATTTTCTTCGAATGAAGAGGCGAATGAAGATGTGCGCAATATAATGTGCGATTAAAATTGTGCGCATGAACTGGGGCGGTGATGGGGGCAAGGGTAGAGTTTACCAAGAAATTATTCACAGTATTTTTTTAAGACGTAGTATTAAGGAACAAAAAATTGCTATTCTCATACATTGGCACCCTATAGAAATGACAACCCCGATCGAAGACTATGGGGTCCCACCAACCTCCGTTTATCTACACACGGTGGTTCTATCGCAATCACAAATTAACACGAAGAGGATAGGTCATTCTTTGGGTCATTGGCTTCAGTAGTTGACCACGTTTAAGTTTAAAGAAATGGTCGGGGATCCTTGCCATCATCCCGCAAAAGAAATTATAATTCTCTGATGTTCGGTTCAGCCCCGAGAGCTGTTTGAGTCTCAGCCAACGATTACCCCTCTTCCAGCAGTTTACCAGCGATACACCATTTATCCTCGGGTGCAACTTGATACGAAACTGCCGCGAAATTCATTGCCTTATTCTACAGGATGTTCCAAGCCAAAATTTCAAAGGGAGCGACGTTCGAGAAATTCGTTTGTCATATCCCCTATCACTAAAATGCCCTTGAAACGCACGATATATATGCATATTTCAAAAAGTAATCATCGTGCACTGACAATATCAATAGTAGTTTGAAACGTTAGTTCTTTTATTTCATTATATTTATTCGGAACTCGAGCGGGTAGGAAAATAAAGTTGACAAAGTATCTGGTAAAAGTTGGTTATATTAAAAAAAATAAATAAAGTTTGAAAATAGTAGCGTTTCTGATAGCTATCGACCTTACATATGGATTCCCGGGCCTCTCGCAGGCAATTGTAATCGTTTCCGAAATCTGGCATAAATTCCTGATGATTTCCCGTTTCGGGGCTACAGGACTCTACCTTATCCGACAATTTCCGTTATCTGACTATTATTTTAATTATTTCATTTGGGCGAGTTCGTAATGACCAAGGCGGGGGGGCGGGGGTATCGTATTTGAGAACTCGGCTTTTCGACTTCTTTCGGCCTCGCTCGTTATCGGTGTACCGGATGGTTTCCTCTTGGCTTCACGCTGGTGGAAATCACCAGCCGGGAACGTTGACAATCTGACCGGCTAGTTTACCGCTCGATCACCGCTCGATGCTCGTCCGCCTGAGTTGCAGATGACGCCTCGATCGACTCCCCTGTGTTTTTGACAGCTGACCCGCAGTTTCCCCAGTGCAGTGTGTACGTAGTGTGATGCAGTGTTCGGCTCGCTGAGATATCTTTTGATATCTCATCTCTTTAATATCGGAGTGAAGTGGATGAGGGCTCGTTGGATAGCCCTTGGCGGCAGCCCTCGATCGTGGTCTGGATGGGCGGGATACTCGCTTCGAGACTCGAATTATTGGTAATTCTGTCAGAGATACGGTAGATCTGCATCCCTTGTAACTGCATCCCTTACAGTATTTCCTTGCCTTTATCCATTTCCCAGCCTTTTGAGAATTTTTCTGGTGGTCCTTGGTGGTGCCGGAGAGTAGTCGCTGGGGCTGTAACAAATAAAATGAGCCCCGACTGCTCTCCACCCGTTGTTTATATACTTGCCTGCCCTCTGTCCATCTCTGTTCCACTCATCCCCTATTTCCTACCCCTAAGTCCTGTAGCCCTTGTATTTTTCCTGTAGCCCATTTGGATATATAGTTACATTAATTTCTATTTTCTTCTTTTTTTAAGAGTTCATCGTACACCCTTGAGTACAAGTGTACTCAAGGTGCCATCGCTTTGGAGTGGCTTCGGTTCAGCGGAGAAAAACTATTCCTCTGGTGAGTTGTTAAACGTCTAATAATTAAATAATAAATAATGATAATTAATTAATAATAATAATAATGATAATAGTCATAATATTCAATAATAATTTTATTTATTCTTTTTTCAGATCGCTGGATGGCTCTCCGTAGTACTGGGGCTCCGTCGCAAGTTACATATTTAATTAGGAGTAACCATCAATGTTTATCAGAGAAAGCCGCATGAGTAGGACTGTATTGTAAGAATAAATATAACACAAATTAATTTGAACATATTTTATTTTTTAGTAACATTCATTTCACGGATATAAAATTGTTTAATACAATATACTGTTTTTTGTGTGTAATATTAAAAGTCATCTTCTTGGCAGTCAGAGAATTCGAGCAGATTGTAGTCTCCTCCGAAGTACCGTATGTACAGATGATCTTCTGCAGAAGCCTGTACCATGTTTTGATACAATTCTCGATCACACTCCAATGCTTTAGCAATTCTTGAAGGAAGGAAAACCGAAATCTCTTTGTTGAGACTAACGATGACTCGCGATCCAAATTTGGTGTTAACCATCTTCATATCAGAGATTTTATCAATATCTCCGACTTCCAGTTCCATCATTTTATTCGGTGGTAGGAAGCTATCCAAGTGGCTAGTTTCGTTAATTTTTTGGAAGTCCATGTTGTTGAAATTTTACTGCTGAGAGTATTTTAGACAAGCTATCAATTTCACTCTTTGACTGAATAAGACTTTTAACTTTTTGAATTTCTATCAGAAACAATAGAGTTTTTATTTTTCTTATTTGTCGTTTGTTTCTGAAGTTTCGCTTCCATTTTCAAATACCCTTTATGCGAATTTGCAAGGGAGTAGACTTAGAATGTAGTAGCTAAAATATTCTTTAGTCGTGAACTATATGTTCTTTAAGATGTAAACACTTCTTGGAATTAAATCGTCTCGGACCTTATCGCTTAAAATGTCTTCGAGTCGTGCACCATATAAATATATTAAGAAGTAAACATTTCATAGAATTTATTCGCCTCGAGTCTTGCACTATACAAGCCCTCAACACTACAATCGGCTCATTAACATACCAAATTTTTACGAGTGCAGTTCAGAGCAACTTATTACAAGATGAAGACGAAAAAGTGTTTGAAACTAATAAACATGATGGGCAGTGCGTAGAAATTGTTGAAAAATGGTTCGCGACAACGAGTAGTTAAAAATGGATAAAGTTTAGAAATAAAAACAATAAACTACTCAATCAAATCTTCAAGATACCAGATTTGAGCACTGAAGAAAAGGCAAAGGTTGTCCTTTGCCTTTTCTGGCAGCAAGTAAAACCTGTCTGAATTAAGGACGAAAATCTACGCTGCCGTCCCTCTCGATGCGCTGCGCGGCGAGTTTTCTATTTAGACTTCGCGCGCTAGAAACACCAGCACTTATTGACAGCCACTTACGAGATATCAGAGATGGCGACCTGATTTCTCGCCGCCAAAAAGGGAGAAAGAGAGACAGGAGAGACCGTATCGCTTAGAAGAAAGAGGCGGAGAAACGTGCGATCCTTTTTTCCCCTTTTCTATTATCAGTAGTTTTCTTTTTGCGTTTAAAGGAAGTGCATTTTTCGGTTAGACCCCACATTGATTTATTTGAGGAAACGGAATAAGTCCGAATATTTGCTTCCTTCTACGAGTGACATTTTCGTCTTCCTAGTAAATTCCTAGCTTTGTTTTTTTTCGGAGGCGGGTGGATTATCGTTCGTTCGAAACCATCCCGTATTAAATTATAGTTTCGTTAAGTATTTATAATAGGCAATTTTCGCTCCCTCGTATGATATCGTATGTGTGACGGTGTGTGAGCGTGTGTGTGGCGAGAGCAATTTCTCGCGGCGACACGAGTTGACCGATCGAAACTTTATTGTGTTATTTTGTTCCATAAACTTGACATTTTTGCGGGAAATTAGAGTCAATTGAGTTTTATTATTTTTTAATAAATTATTAATTACTTATTCCCGCAGTTTGAGTTTATTTTATTTCTTTCATATTTTTTTAGTGCAGGAGTCTCAATACTGAATCCCGCCACTCTACATTTCTTGACGGCTGCGGCTAGCTCGGCAAAAGCAGCTCGGTCTATATAACACCGAGAGTTCTTCCCGGCGCGAAAGCGCCTGGTGCCCATTAAAAATAAAGGGAAGAACTTGGACTTTAGCTTTGTGGTGTCATAGGAAAAGTTTTGGGAAAATTACACTACAGAACTGTGACCAATCCTCTTTATTTGTGGGAGGGGAAAGGGTCAACAAAGACATGGCACCGGACAGAATGACAATTAACAGAAAATAACAGTTTTATTCAGCTGGGCTGCTTCTCTATAATAAAAAACCATGTAATAGTAAAATACAATAAATGAACAATGTTAATCTCGGCCGGGGACTCGATATAATGAAAAGTATTAAATAACTAATAAAAGAAAAATAAGACGAGAAGAAAGTGTGACCAATCCTCTTTATTTGTGGGAGGGGAAAGGGTCAACAAAGAATGGACACCAGACAAGATAATTACCACAAGAACTAACAATTTTATTCAGCTGGGCTGCTTCTATATAATCAAAAATAATAAACAGTAAAATACAATAAATGCACAAGGTTAGTCTCGACCGGGGACTCGATATAATGAAAAGTATTAAATAACTATTAAAAGAATAATAAGACGGGCCGAAAGAAAAACTAAATATAAATTACACGATAGGTGGGCGCCAGCTACCTACGGGGTAGCACCGAGAAAACGTGGAAAATTTTCTAAGTCCAAAGACAGTCGAAAATTTTCAGAGTCCAAAAAGGGCGAAATTTTTCTAAGTCCGATGAATCTTGAAAAATGTCTAAGTCCGAGGAGATCGAAATTTTTCTAAGTCCGATAACTGTCGAAAAATTTCAGAGTCCGGAAGGAGCCGAAATTTTCCAACACGGTCGAAAATTCTCTAAGTCCAATGGGTCAGGAATTTTTCTAAGTCCGACACGGGCGGGTGGGGGAAGAAGGTAGAGATTACGGGGAGGGTAAAGCTAGAGATTGCGAGCAAACTATTACGGTTACAGGGGGGGAATATTTATTAAAAATTGGCGAAAAAGATAGGGGAAATCGGCTAGCCAAAAAAAAGTAGCGACACTGTCGGGGGGGGGGGGGGGGGGGTTCCCGAACTCTAAGGCTACTTAATAATTACCTCGGATTTTACTTCAGAGGGGGAGGGGGATTGATGAAAAATAGCGGGGTGTAAAGTAACAGGGAACAAAAAAGAAAGGGGGTTGGGAAGTACGAGGGTAAAACAAAATATGGAGAATAAGTTGAGCAAAGAGGGCTGATTTTTTTAAGGGGGTTGAACACTGGGGAGGGCTATTAACAGGTTTTCGGTACCGGCTATAGCGACCACGCGGCGGCAGATTCTTCGCAGTACAAAATTATAGGCTATAAATATTAATACAGAGGTAAAAGGGGGTCACGAAAGGGGAGGGAAAAAAAGGACGTACTCAAGTACTCACTTTTTTCAGATGTTCCGACGGCTTCGCACTCCCACAAATCACAAAACTTAAATTATATCTAACAGAAAAATACAGGAATACAAAAAATGGCGTCACGCTTTTAGTGGCTGCTCAGCTGAAGTGAAGCTTTTGTCTCGAGCCGGCTTCTTCAAACTTCCAGCGTGCTCGCTCATTCGCCGCAGTTGACGGCCAGGCAACCAATGCCAGCGGGCTACGGTCGGCGAGTCGCTGTGCGAGCGAGTACTGGCGGCGGCTGGCAGGTGGCGGCAGAGGCTCTGATTGTTCGCCGGTCGATAGCCGGATCAATGCTGGCGAGGCATTTTCGATACTCAGGCGGGAGGCAGGCCTGTTGAGCAGTGCGGTGACGAGACGGCGGCATATCCCTCTGGGTCCTCGCTCGCACGCTTCCCGCTCCCCTTCATCCCCGAGCACGGCCACTGGTCGCGCGAACGCGCACACACACACACACACACACATTCTCGACGCTTAAATTAATAATGCCTAAAATGAATAATAATAAAAAGAAAGGTGGAGGGGGAGGGGACGCATAATAATTACAATAATAATAATAAAAAAAAGAAACTCAATATAATCCAAATTATCCTACCTTAGGGTGAGTGGTGGCCTCCAACTGAACTGCTGCACGCTGAGCGTGCGCCGTGTTACAGAACATATAAAACACGGACAAATTCAGTTTTTTCTGGTCTGTAATAGCAGCCCTTCATCCAGTGGATCATCATGCATCTAGCTCATACCCCGAAAACAGTTCTGTGTTAAAGTACGATGGTAACGATTTTCCGATTAACTTGAAAGACATTCCCAAATTTGAGAAAATGAATAATTTGTCGGTGAATGTGTACGGTGTGGAAAAGTCAGGTAATAAAAGCGCAATTGTACCGCTCTACTTGAGCCGGAATAAATCTGATAAACCTACAATGCATCTCCTTATGATGGAGAGTAATGTCGCTATGAAAGTGGATGGACATGAAAATGATCAAACGATTTATCACTTTGCTTGGATCCGAAATCTGTCCCGCTTGCTAAATTCGCAAGTGACAAACTATAATCAACGTACATGGTTTTGCGATAACTGCTTGTGTAGTTTCTACCTTCAAAGCTCTTTCGAAAATCATCGACGCGACTGTTTAAGCATTAATAAGACGAAAATGTTACTTCCAACGGAAGAAATTAAATTACTTAGTTTCAAGAATTACAGATGCAAGAAGCTGTACCATTTGTAGTGTACGCAGACCTCGAATGCCTTTTGGAACGAGTAACTGCGGGTGACCACACGGAAAAAACCAAAGTCTTTCATTAGTATGTACTGCATACTGCTGCGTGTTATCTGAAATGTGCCTATGACGACTCCCTATCGAACGATGAATCGAGACGTGGATGAGACTGTATTGAGTGGTTCATCCAACAACTTTTGGAAACAGCAAAAAGAGTCGATGAATATGTGAATACAATAATTCCCATGCATCCACTTACATTGCAGGACAACTGTAAATTCAATAATGCCACACTATGTCATATTTGTAAACAGCCCTTTACTGAAACTGATGTGAAGCATCGCGATCACTGCCATTTCACCGGTAGGTACCGCGGCGCAGTACATGAAGGCTGTAATTTGAATTATACAAAATCTCAGAGTATTCCAATAGACTTTCACAATCTCTCCGGTTACGATTCACACTTTTTGATTAAAGAATTGGCTATACAGTTCGACGGTAGGGTAACACTCCTACCTGTAAATAAGGAGAATATATATTTTGTTTACAAAGTACGTTGAAGACACAAAAGTTAATATACGTTTTATAGATTCATTCAGATTTATGGCGAGCAGTCTTGAGAAGCTTGCGGCTTACTTGAGTGATGGAGATACGTCGATCACTAGCAAGCACTATGATAATGTAACTGAATTCCGTTTGCTCACGCGAAAAGCAGTGTTTTCTTACGAGTTCATTAACTCTTGGGAAAAGCTCGACGAGGAGCAGTTACCGTCGAAAGATGATTTTTACTCGAAAGTAAATGGTGAAGGAATTTCAGAGAAACATTATCTCCATGCGACGAGTGTTCGGAACATTTTCGGTATTAAAACTTTGGGTGAATACTCAGATATATACTTAAAAATGGATGTCTTGCTACTTGCAAATATATTAAAGAATTTTCGGCGCAACTGCTCATCGACGTACAATTTGGATCCTTTACATTACGATACAGCTCCAGGACTTGCTTTTGAAGCAATGGTCATCAAGTGCACTAGTGTCAACCTTGAGCCTTTCATGGATCCGGAAATGCTCGTTTTCGTTAAGAAAGGTATTCGTGGAGGTATATCACAGTGCTCCAATCGTTATGCTAAAGCTAATAATAGGTTCATGGGTACCGATTTCGATCCTGGTAAAGAAATATCATATTTAATGTATTACGATGTAAATAATTTGTACGGTGCGGCAATGAGCCAATATCTACCGATTGCCTCCTTCGAGTGGGAGAAAAACTTTGATCATATGGACATTTGTAATGTACCTGATGACGCTCCAACAGGATACATTCTTGAAGTTGATCTAGAGTACCCTGAAGAGCTACACAATGCACATAAAGATCTTCCCCTATGCCCCGAACATTTTATCGCACCTCACAGTAAAATTAAAAAATGGATGACAACACTGTTACGGAAAAAGCGCTAAATTATTCATTGCCGAAACTTGAAATAGTTCTTGAGTGTCGGAATGAAATTGATAAAAATTCATAGAGTTCTAAAAAAAACTATGGAAAGGTTAACTTAGATGCCAAAAACTGTGGAAAGGTCGATCTAGACTCCAAAACCTATAGAGAGGTTAACCTAAACTTCATAAACTATGGAGAGGTCATCCTGGACTTCAAAAAATATGTAGAGATTAACCTAGACTTCAAATACTATGCAGCGGTCGCCCTGGACTCCAACTACTATGAAGAGTTTAACTTGGATATTAAAAACTATGGAGAGTATGATCCGAAATCCATAAACTATGGAGACATCGACCTGGACATCAAAAACTATGAAGAGTTTGACCTGGACTTAAAAAATTATGAAGAAATCACCGTGGACTCTAAAAACTATGGAGAGGTTGATTTAGACTCCAAAAAGTACGGAAAGATCGACTTGGACTCCCAGAAGTTTTTCCAATTACTTTGCGAAAAGTAATGCAACTTGGATCCATTACTCATTACTTTACGTACAAGTAATGTAACTCACATCAACTGCCCATTACTGTGCGTATATCCAATGGATCGGATTTCGAACTTAAAATTCAGAAATTGTAATGGCGGATTCAATTTTAATTTCTGAATTTTTTTATTCACCTACTTATTTTTTAATTTGTGAACGATTTTTCTATTTATATATTTATTTAGCAAAATTTTCTAAAGTAATCGGCCATTAACTATTAAATCTATAAGTAATGAGTATTAAGTTCATGAGTAATGAATTTAAATTCCATTACTCAGTAAAAAAATAATGAGTAATGGATACGAATTCCATTATCCATTTCTTTTCGTAATAAATAATGCATTATTTTTACATTAAAATTGTCTCAACTCTGTAAATAAATGATCAATGAAACATAATTCATTATTTGAAGTCGAGACGAATGGCGAATTTAAAATTATTCATTATTTCGACTCGAATTAAATGACGAATGAAAAATCGTTTGTTATTTCGTTATGACGAATGAAAAATCCTTTGTTATTTCGTTATGACGAATGAAAAATCGTTTCATATTTAAAGTAAAATTTGAAATCGACATGAATGATGAATGAAAAATCATTCGTTATTTGAAGTCGACACAAATGGCGAATGAAAAATCATTCGTTATTTGAAGTCGACGCGAGTGATGAATGAAAAATCATTCATTTTTTTTTTTTTTTTTTATTGGTTTTTAAGGTCGCATCAACAGCATGGTTACTAGCGACCATACCTTAGGTTTTGCATATTTACATAATTTTTACATAGATTTCGAGTTGTTAGAGTTTGTAGACTTTAGTGCGTTTGCAGTACTCTATGATTTTTTGAAATTGATTCTTTTTTTTGAGGCACTCTTTTAGTGTTAATGGTATATTCAGGCTTCTACGAAGATCCTGATGTGCTGCGCAGTTCATAATAATGTGTTCAATAGTTAGTGGGCTCTGGCATTGAGGGCACAGCGGCTTCGCGGAGTGGTCGAACAAGTAGTTGTGCGTATACAATGAGTACCCTATCCGGAGTCTGGTTAAGATGCTCTGTTCTCTTCGGTTGGTGGTGTCCGGAGGATTGTCCCAAATATTCTCCCTAATATGGTGCAACTTTGTCAGGGGGCCTGTCATCCAGATATGCTGCCACTTTGCTATGATGCTTTTATGTTTTGATTTTTTTAATTCTTGGTTTGATATTGCGCTTGCTTCAGTATATCTAAGTCCTGTAGCTGTGGCTTTTTTCGCGGCTGCATCAGCTTTTTCGTTCCCGGGGATACCCATGTGGGAAGGTGTCCATATAAGGATCAGTTCGTGGTGTTTCTGCTGTATTTCTGTGATCTTTTTTGTATCTGCTGGATAAGGTAGTTTGTAGACGTACTATCCATCAGGGCGTCTAGGGTTAACTTTGAGTCTGTGAGTATGGCAGCATGGTGGATATCAGCGTCTTTTATTGCCTCTAGTGCTTTTAAGATGGCGAATGCCTCGCATGAAAAAATCGAGAAGTTTGTCGGTAGCTTGTAGTTGGCTTCTAGTTCATCGATTATCACTGCGCATCCACTGCTCCCGTTCGTTATGGAGCCATCTGTGTATATCTTGCTGTGGTTTTTGTATTTACTTGCTATCAGATCGTTGAATCTATTGAGGTACACCTTTGGGGTGGTGTGCGCTTTTCCGAATGTGTTCTCGTCGAGATCACGCTCGATTTGCAGCGAGGGTGGGCTCCATGGAGTCGATGGATTTATCCTTTTAGTTTGGATTTTTGGTGTCTGGTAGTCAAGTTCTTCAGCGTATGTTTTAGCCCGAATTATGAAAGGTTTGGGTAGATGCGGTTGACTGTCAAATTTTTCTTTTAGTTTATTTATTCTCAGAGTTAATTGCGAGAGCGTTTGGGAGCTTATCAAAATTTCCGAGAATGGAGAGAGTGAGTCCTTTGCGTCTGAGGTCTAGTGGAGGGTCTCCTCATTCAGCTGGGTCACTTGTATTAGGACTCGAGCGAAAGGCAGCAATGGCCAGGCGGAGGACGGAGGTTTGCAGGTCCCTTATACGTGTTTATTAGTACTTGGCTATCGGCGCCCGAGGTTTTCGATGCTATAGTTCTTATAATGTTTATTCTTTTTTTGCACCGAGTTTTTAGGTTCTTGATGTGTGTTCGCCATAAGAGTGTGGGGTTGAAAAACATTCCCAGAATATTTAGCGCGTATGATCTTTGGATGTTGGAGGATCCTAGAGTTATCTTGGGTTCAGGTTGCGAGGCTGGAGGTGATCTGGTAAAAACTATAAATTCCGATTTGGTTTTGGAAAATTGAAAACCCGTTAGTTCACTCCACTTTTCAAGACTGTTTAATGATTCTGGTATTAGTTTTTGAGTATTTGCCATGTTTTTTCCCGCACAAAGTAGAGTAAAATTGTCAGCGTATAGTAAGCCCTTTACTTGGGGCTTGAGCGAATCCAATATGTCATTGATGGCTATGAGGAAAAGTGTTATACTTATAACCGAACCTTGGGGGACACCGTTTTCAATCCTTGTGACGTTTGAGTATGTACTTCCTATTCTAACTTGTATTGACCTGTCATGTTGAAAGTTTTTCACGTAAGCAATTAAGTTGCCTTTAAAACCCATTTCTTTTAACCGTTTTAGTGATCTGTCCTTCCAAACCATCTCATACGCTTTTTCGATGTCAAGGGAGACAGCTATAACGTGGAGCTTGTTGGCAAGAGTTTCACACACGTATGTCTCTAGCTGAACGAGATGATCACATGTTGAGCGAAGTTGACGGAAGCCACTCTGGTACGGGGAGAGTTGGTTTTCCTGTTCGAGTGACCATTTCAGTCTTCTGTTTACCATCTTTTCAAAAATCTTACATAGATTACAAGTGAGCGCTATTGGACGGTAGCTTGTAGGTAAAGTATTATCTTTACCCGGCTTCTTTATCGGGATGATCGTCGCCAGTCGCCATGCTCGCGGAAAGGCGTGAGTTGTCCACATGCAGTTATAAATGTTGAGGAGATGTTTAAATCCATTTTCGGGGAATTGTTTGATAACGATTGCTGGTATGCCATCAGGGCCGGGGCTGAAGTTTTTGCACTTAGAAAAACTTACGTTTAGTTCTTCAATCGTGAGCAGAGAGTTTATCGGGTTATCTTCATTTTCAGAATTCGTTACTTGTGTGTCAGCCTCATCAGACGTGAGTTCTGCAGTCTTTTTATAGTTTAGAAATTCGGGCGTATAGTTTGTGTCGCTGCAGTTCGCAGTAAAGGTGTCGGCCAGAAGTTGTGCTTTCCCGCTCACATCGCAGATTGTTTAGTCTTCATCATTTTTCAGAAACGGTGTAAATGTTGTCTGTTTCTGTCCTTCAATACGATTTATTGCCTTCCACACCTGGTCACAGGATGTATGGCGGTTTATCGAATTGGTGTATTATCTCCATGAAGCTGTTTTGCTTTCTTTAACGGTGCGTGTAGCTTTAGCCCTCAGTTTTTTAAATTCCGTTTTGTTTTCCTCTGAGTAGCGCTTTTTATTTACGTTGAAGGCGTACTTGGCTGTTTTTATTGCTTTGTCGCATTTCTCGTTCCACCACGGGACTTCAGTGTTAAGGTATTTTCCCGATGGTGTCGGAATTGCTTGGTCCGCGGCGCGTCGAATTGCTTGGTTTAGTGTTTCGATTTGTGCATCGATGTCATCTCCATCGGTACTTGTTTCAATTTCGTTGAAATATTTTGTAATAATCTTTTATTTTTTCTTATTTTTTAGGTATTGTTATTATTGTATAATGGTCACAAAAGACCTGAATTAGATGTATAGTATGGGGGCCATAGAGGAATAATCGATTGTTTGTAAATAAATTCTATTCGTCATTATAAATCTTTGCAAATAAGTATCTGTGAAGTCAAATTCTCATTTCATTTTTTTTTATATAAATAAAGTAATTCAATTCATAATGGTATTCCTTTTAAATCATCATCGCCTTTTCATAAACAAATAAATTCGGCAGAATTATCACATTTCATATCATCCTTTTCATAAACAAATAAATTCGGCATAATTATCACATTTCATATCATCATTCATTTTACCGATAAATCATTGCATTTTCATAAAGAAACAAATTCATAACATAAATCATTTCATCTCTCACACTTAAATAAATTCGAACATAAAGCATTTCATTTCAAATACAAATAAATCAGTTCATTGTTTATAACAAAATAAATGGAAACATAATTCATTTCGTTTCAAAGAATCATTATATCATTTCATTTCAAATAATCATTAAATCATTTCATTTCAACTGTGCATAAATTATTTCATTGTTACAGGTACAAATAAATCAGATCATTTTTTTTTATAACAAAATAAATGAAGACATAAATTATTTCATTTCCAAGAATCATTACATCATTTCATTTAAAATGTAAATAAATTATTCCATTTTTACAGGTACAAATAAATCAGTTCATTTTTTTTTTATATACCAATAAATCCTGCGCTTATCCATACTCATTCCAAATAATTATTCATCATCTCAATAAATCATTTCATCATATCCACAATAATGCCTTAACAAAAAATAAACCATTAAATTTACACGCAAATAAATTTTCGCGTGCGAAATGAACTTATCTTCAATGTATGGTGATTTTGAGGCCCCGGGAAACCATGGCAATCGATCGCTATTGGGGATCTCGCGAATGGTGGAGATAAACGTTAGAGCAGCGACGATTAGAAGCGCTCGTGACGTCAGCACTTCTCCCGCATGAGCAAATATCGATGGGCGATGCTCGAGTATCGAATGTCCGATCCAATTTTTTATAATTTCGTGAATAATTATTCAGAACAACAAAAAATTTTTCATTGCCCCAAAAAAATGCGTATGACCATTTTTGGCATAGTACATGTGCCCAGCCGACCTATATAAAGACAATGCGGCGGTTACGGCGTGATCATTTCTTTTATTCTTTTAATTTTTTGGGGTGAAATATTCAAAAATATCCTACTTACTGCGTTAACTCCAATTATGTGTTTACATTTATTGTTCCGATAGCGTATTTTTACAAGGGATGGCACGGATATCGCTAGATTTTTCTTTCTCTCTATGAAACACGATCGGCACCAACGTGATACTTATTGAGGAGTTCGCGGACGACTGGGAAGAATGGGAGTTCAAAATCACCCGTGTCGCAATAAGTCATGGGTCATACAAATTCACAGTATGAGGGCACAGGTGATATATAATCGAAACGTGGATCTATACTTTGTAAGCCGGACCATCGGCCGATAAGTTACCATGCGCGGGTTAGCAACGCTTGACTAAATATTCTCACAATTTGGTGAGCAGTTCTCTATATAATGTCCAGTTTGCTTTTTTAAACTTCCATGTAGTGAGCGATGATGAAGTGGATGAGTTTTCATTTGGGTCACCATTGTTTTGGATTGATAGGTGAATCGGAAAATAGTCGCTGTCATTAAGATCACTGTTTACAGTCCATAGAATTTTACCAGCGATTGAAGATGAGCTTATGCTTAAATCTATATTACTCAGTGAGTTAAATGAGAGATTGTAGTGAATTGGCTCTTCGGTGTTTAGAAGGACTAGGTCCTGGTCCTCTAACCAGCGTCCGATAACATTGGATGACCGCCATAGTGGGTTATGGCCGTTAAAGTCACCCACAATTATGAACGGCTTGGGTAGTTGGGCTGCTAGGTCTTTCAAATCTGAGAGATTGAAGTTATAACTGTTCGGAAGGTATATATTGCACATGGTTATTGTACTAGGGGTTGATATTGTTATTGCAGTTACTTCGAGTGGGGAGATGATAAATAATTCGTCGGTTGGTACGTTTCCATGCACGAATGTTGCAATTCCGCCACTGGCGTGTGTACAATTTTGGCGATTCCTGTAAAATGCTTTGTATCCCCTTAGCTTACCACAATCATTATCTTTAAAGTTCGTCTCCTGTAGACAAACCACTGTAGGCCGCTTGCGTTTGGTCAAAATCTCAATGGGAGGCGGGCAGAAAAACCATTGACATTCCACTGTATCATACTGAATTTTAATTTATTCGTATTGGTCATTTCACTTTGTTGCAACCTTTCTCGCTTGTCTAACCGCGATCGCTGGGGGAATCAAATTATGACTTCAGAGAATTTTGAGTATTCTCGATATCTTCCAGCTTTTCCGCGAGTTTCAGAAATTTATTTTTGAGGCTCTTGTCCTTATGTCTCTTCTATGTCGGTGCAGCTGACATCAAAGAATTGCTACTGAATTGCTAAGAAAGAAAGACACCATCGAATTTTGTCGCGAGCTCCTCAAGGTCGTTGCTTCCCTGTACTCGCTCCCGGAAGTTTGTTAGCTATTGGAAGTCCAGTGGGTAGTTACTTGCGTTGTTTTTCATTTCTTCTCCAATCACGGTGAGAGAATTAGTTGTTTTTGTTACGGTCGGGGATTTACTACGACTCTTTCTTATTTTGGGTTTCGTTATTTTGAGGGTAAACCCATCTTCGTCAACTTGTGATGAGATGCTTTCAGTGCTTGTGGTGCCGGGGGCGAGGGGGACGGAGTTCTAGCTCTTCTGGAGGAGTAACTGTTACTACCCCCTCCATTTGAGTAGGACTCACTTGGGTTTCTGGCTCCTGTTCGATTATGTCCCCTATGGTTGTCGCTGCCGGCAACGCAGCGTTTGTTGGTAGAGTGTTTTGATTACGGTTGGGACAGTTTCTGGCAACGTGCCCCTTACTTTTGCAGATGAAGCGCAACACCGAGTCCATGGACAGGTAGATCCCGTAGCTCGTATCATCGAAAGTCATTTTGAATGTTTCTGGAAGTTTGTTTACGTCATCGGGGTCTATGTACACTTGTCGTCGGAAGCTCATTATATGGGCGAAGTCCGGATCATGTATGCCTGCTCGTAGGAACTTTATTTCCGACGTTCGTTTGACGTTCAGAGAATTGGAAAACTTGTTTATCTCGCTGTGAGGGATGATTGGGGAACGTTAGAGAGAATAATACGCTTACTTCTTGAGATTAGTGGTCATATATGTAGTACGGTGTCTTTGATGGTGATGGATTTGTGTTTATCAATAACTTCATCGGCTATGGCTTTTGATGCTAAGCATATGCAGATGCGGTTGTTGGATATTCTGGACGCGATCTCATCTGTGCGGGAGTCACTTTGTGAGCTATCTCTGTTACATACTCTTTAAGTTGCGTACCTTCATGAGCATCAATTAGTATCGCTTGGTCTTTTGTTGGAAACTGTTGTGTTCTTGTTGCATTTGCGTAGCTGGTTGGAGCATCGTTGATGGGCATACTTGCGGTGGAGGTCGATTGGTAGGTTGGTGTGTCCTGCATGTTATTCCTGGCTGAGGTCAACCCTCTGTTCAGGGCAAGGGATAGTCTCGTAAGCACGAATTACAAGTGGCTCAGTACAGGGCGAAGAAACTATTCTATTTGGTATACGTTCGCACACGGCACCGTTGCTGAAGCGTATAAACACTCCGAGCTCCGACATCCCCACAACACGAGCGTCGAATTAGAACTGAAATCATTCATTATTTGAAGTCGACATGAATGATGAATGGAAAAAAAATTCATATTTAAATCTTCAAAAATAACGAATGAAAAAGCATTTGACATTTGAACTATAAAAAATTACGAGTGGAAATAAGTTCGTTATTTAAACCGCAAAATATAATTAATCGATCAAACGAACTTACCTGTAAGTGATGTTCGATCGGAATTATATTACGAGTCTCGTTCTCATGATTACAAGGTAGTATAGCTACTTTCCACACGATGTTGCCACAAGTTTCAGAGTCATAATTCAAAAGAAGCGCCGCCACGGCAGCGCCACTACCTCGGGCGTCCCTTACCGTAACCTCATATCGTTTAGAGCTAAGCATATTAAATATTAACCCAGTATCCAAAAAAAAAGGATTACAAATCAACATCCTGCATACCCACGATGCATGATGGAATTAAAGGGTGGGATCAATGACTGTCCTCGACAGAACGGGTGGGATGTAATCATTTCGAACGAGACTCTACATATAATTCCGATCGAACATCACTTACAGGTAAGTTCGTTTGATCGATTAATTATATTACGAGTCTCGTTCTCATGATTACAAGGTAGATGTTCAGAGAAACGAATACTCTTAATCGTTTTTTTTTTTTTTTTTTTTTTTTTTTTTTTTATCACGCGCGTATCGTTGTACCTTTCACTAGAGGATACAAGATAATCGCCTTTTTTAACAAAAGAGCGTACAAAACCTTACAAAATAACCGAGGAAGCAAAGTCCTCGCGACTAGCCGTAATCGGCCTGTTGTAAAATTTGGCGAAAACAAGCGACTCTTTCGACCAGCCAGCAGTGCTTTTGATTACGTTCAAATCAACGCCTTTCTTTAAGGCTGCCGATGTCGAGGCATGCCTTGTACTATGCGCTGTATACTTCGACTCGATACCGCTACGTACAAGGTTTGCCTTGATCCATCGACTTATTGTCGCCGGGGTTGCCGCTTTGTGCGGTCTTTTCGTCGTAATGAAGAGCGTCTTACACTCGCCTCTTATAGAACTCGTAACATTTAAATATCTGTCGAGCGTACTCGCTATACATAGTTCCGGTCTATCGTTAAAGAACGGTAGTATCAATAAAGGCTGGAATGCACCGGGCCTCGACGTTTTTATGCAATCCGAAATCTTTATCTCTAATCTTCCCGCAGTCCTCTTAATATTCGTTAACTGAATCAACGAGAAAGTTTGTACTCGGTGTGCAGTTCCTATAGCTAAAAGAATTGCTAATTTATCTGTCAACTGACTTAAACTGAGAGACTCAAGGGGATGGAGCTTAGCTACTGCCTTAAGCACGACATCCACGTCCCACGTCTCGTCATATTTCGGTCTTAATGGTCTTTGTCTAAAAACCCCTTTAAAGAAACGGCTTACAAGCGGATCACACGTGACTTTCCCCTCGGATATCAACGATATTGCCGCTCTCGCAGAGTTGAGCGTTCCATATGATGCTCCCAACTGAAAACGCTCCGAAAGAAATTCAACTACTGATTTCGCATTCGGCGCATATGGATCCACCTTGAAGCGCCCGCAGTACGCCACCCACAATTTCAAAGGGTTACTGTACTGCTTCACTGTTGCGTCCGCGAGAGACGCCATTAAAATCGCTATCGCAGCATCCGAGAGATTCTTCCGTCTATACGCCTCCCCGATAATCTGCCGGCAACTAAGCTGAGGCTCCTCGCCAGCGGGTGCTGCTGCGACCTACAAGGAGACAAAAGCAAATCGTCTGAGGGCCCGAATCTAATGACATCACCGATTAGTAAAGACGAAAACATTGGGTACCATGGCTGAGCAGGCCAGTAAGGTACGACTACCACCCCGCAAGCCTCATCGAGAATAATCTTTCTTAAAGTCTTTAAAATTAAAGCGAAAGGAGGGAATGCATAAAATGCGAGACCTGACCAACTCTGCGTAAAAGCATCGATAGCCACAGCCTCCGGGTCTCTGTGCCAGGAACAAAACCTTAGACACTTTGCATTTGCTCTTGACGCAAATAAATGCATCTCAGGTGAACCGAAAACACGCGCGATGTTAACAAATGCGAATTCCGCGAGTTCCCACTCTGTGTCAATATTGATAACTCGCGATTCCTCGTCCGCCTCCACATTCGCTCTCGAAGGAATATAGGACGCAAAAAGCCAAATTCCCCTAATCTCGCACCATTGCCAGATATTACGCGCTAATTCGCTTAAACCCGAATACTGAATGCTCCCCATTCGATTAATATATGATATCGCAGTCGTATTATCGACTCGTAAAAGGACTTCGCAGTTCGACAAATCCATAGCAAAACAACGTAGGGCCATAAAAATTGCTTGTAACTCCAAGTAATTAATATAAAGGGACCTCTCCGAATCTTTCCAAAAACCACGAGCCCTCTGATTCTCGCAAAATGCCCCCCAACCTGTCAGCGACGCGTCCGAGAAAATTTCTCGTCTAAATCTCAAATTAACGATCGGGTTCACGGCGGTGGATAGATTCGTTTTCCACCAATTAAAATCGTCCTGAAGGGACTCGGGTAAAAACATCTGAGCCTCGTAATCCCCGTCATTCAAAAGCAGCGCAAGATATTTTTCCCGTTCAAATCTCTTCGAGTACACCCAACTGTATCGAATGGCTTGACAACTCGCGGTTAACATACCGATAAATTGAGCAAACTCGCGAATCGAACACGACTTCTTTAAACTAAAACGTTCCACGCATTCGCGTAAACTATCTCTTTTCTTTTGAGGCAATTCTAAGGTCATATTCTCCGAATTAAGAATAAATCCTAAATACATACACTTCGTGCTCGGCGTGGTATTGCTCTTCCTATAATTTATAATAAACCCCAAAGACACTAACAACTCGATCGTTTGCCGAACGTTTTTAGAACACGAGGACGAATCGCTTCCAATACACAACATATCATCCAAATAAATTACCGACAACAGTCCGCGACGTCTCAGAAAATACACGACTGGCTTTAAAAGTTTTGTGAAAACTAAAGGTGCGGTGCATAATCCGAAAGGGAGACAAACGAACTCGAATAACTTATCCCCAAATTTAAATCGTAAATATTTTCTACTACTCTCGTGGACGGGAAGTAAAAAATACGCGTCTTGTAAGTCCAAATTGCACATATGAGAGCCTTTAAACATGAGTTTAGTGGCCGTTCGAATGTCCTCAAGCTTGAAATGCTCGGCACACATAAAACTATTGAGTTTTTTCAAATTCAAAACAAAACGATGGGTCCCGTCTGGTTTTGGTACTAAAAAGTAACTCGAAATGAATTCGTCCTTACAAGGCAGACATTCACGAATTGCACCCAAATCCAACAATCGGTTCAACGCAATTTTATAGTCGTTGAATATTTGAGGCGATTTAAATGAAGGGGGGGAAGGAATATTCCCCTGAGACGGTCGTTCTGTAAAAGATAATTTGTAGCCCGCTACGCAGCTTAAAACAAATTTATCATCCGTAATCGACTCCCATTCTTTGTAAAAAAGTCGTAAGCGACCAGCGATATTTTTTACCTCCACTATTTTTTCGGAGGCTGAGTCGATCGAGATTGCGTCGCGTCGCGTGGGTTGTTCGACTTCTGCTGATGATATTGCTGCGACTTGTTGTTCTTCTGGAAAATCTGGCTGTTGCCCATCTTGTAGTTGTTCTGGAACCGTACAGATGGGCCTTTCCAGTTTCTCGAGGACGACGTAGACTGCCGCAGAGGAGACGGTTTCGCAGGCGCTGGAGGCTTCAACTCCAGGCCCACTTTTTCAATCGTTTTTGCGGACTTAATTTTTTCCGCCAAATCTTGTCCAAACAAAAATTCATCGGAATTCAAACCCTCCAAAATTGATTTGACTTTCTTATCGAAGCTGGGATAAATGCAATGCTTTCTAGCGATTAGTTCTTGGTTATGCGCACACGCCAAGAGCTTCCCTGCATCTCCCAAACACTCGAGCAGCTGTCTCTTATCCACCCCTTCTTCGTTTTCTGACACCAGAAGAGTAATGCCTGCACCAAGTGCTGACAGCGCTGAGCCGAGAAGATTTTGCGAATAAACGAAATGTTTATCTCGCTTAATCGACGTCTCGTACAGAGAAGCAGCAATCTCCGGATTCAGCTTCGGGGCCTCGAGGGGACAGTTCCCAGAGCGAGGATATTTATCCAGAAGCTCAGCCTTCGTTTCCTTTTTTATCCCGCATCTAATCCAGCTGGTCCACTGCGCTGCCAATTGCGCTGTGATCTGCATCTCTTTGCAGTGCGGAGAAGCAGCATCGATGCCCATGGCTACGAGCAACTCTTCGTCAACGCTGGGTACATCTTGTAACGGGGCATCCACTTCTTGAGATTCTTGCGCTGGCTTGTCAGTACCCATGGTATCAAGAGTCACTAGACACTCAGAAGCATTATTGTTATGCTCTGCCAAGCCAACCATCAAATCTACAAGAACGAACAAAACTATTAAAGTTATGTTTGCCCAAAGATAGCTGTTATAGCCTATATTTCGCGCGGTTTATCCCACCGCCGAAGGGAGTTACACGAGAGCGATTATAGCTCACTGAATACCTGAATAAAAAACATTATTTACCTCTATCCTTCGATATTGCCTCAGGAGACGCCGATCTTTGCGTCGCCGGGGCGGGGGCCTCGTTTTCCGAGACGCGAAGAATTTTTCTCTCCAGCTTCTGAAGCTTTCTGAGGAGTTCTTCCTTGGTTGGCTCCTCACTCTTCCTTTTCTTCGAAGATTTTCCCATCTTTTCCTCTTCTTTGTGTAATTAATTCGATTAATAAACGAAGAATGACTCTCGAGCGATGTGACTACCTCGCGCACAAGAAACAATATGAGGTTACGGTAAGGGACGCCCGAGGTAGTGGCGCTACCGTGGCGGCGCTTCTTTTGAATTATGACTCTGAAACTTGTGGCAACATCGTGTGGAAAGTAGCTATACTACCTTGTAATCATGAGAACGAGACTCGTAATATAATTAATGGTTTTTCACTCGTAATTTTTGGAGTTCAAACAACAAATGAAAAACCATTTGTATTTTAACTTTGTATTTATATACTTTTTCATTCGAATGCGCCCATCCCTGTAGTAAACATCGTACGATTAAGATGAAACCAAAAGATGTTACGTCTCAAAATGAAAAAGAACTTCGCAATGTATATGGAAAATGTCAAGTGAATCGAGCACGAAAAGTAAAGTTCGAAGTCGGAGATAATGTGCGCATTAGTAAATATAAGCTTGTTTTCGAAAAAGGTTATACACCGAATTGGACGACTGAAATTTTTAAGATAAGCGAAGTACAAAATACAGATTCTGTGACGTACAAGCTCGTCGACTACCAAAATAAGCCTATCGAAGGTGGCTTCTATCAAGAAGAACTCACTAGTATAAAAAACGCTGACACTTATCTTGTGGAAAAAGCTCGGGAAAAAGTACTTGGGTCGCGCGGAAATAAAGTTCCTGTAAAATGGTTAGGATTTGATGATTCGCACAACAGTTGTATAAATAAGTCATATATGTAAAAGGATTGTTTTACTAATAAAGAATATTGAAAATTAAATGAAATATTATTTATTTATTTTATAACCCCACTATACAGTGTCCATCGTGTGAGAACAACAAATTTTATTTTTTAGTGCTCGTAGTTGTCGACTTTCCCAGATCGCTGCAGCCCGTTGCTGTCGTCTTTCTGCCGTCGCTGCAGCCCGCTGCTGTTTCTTTCCTTCGTGCCGCGATCGTTTTTGTTGACGATCTTGTTGCTGCTGCTGTTGTTCATATTCAACCAAATATGCTATGAAATCATTTGGAAGATCAAATTCGAATGACCATTGCACACTGAGTAAATTATCGTTGATTACATTCTCGTTAAACTCAGAGTCGCACATCTTGGTGTTCTCGTTATTGTTGATGAAAGAAGAAGAATTTGTATTTAGATTTCACAAGATTATTTTTACTGGACATTGTCAAGCACTTTCGAAAGTTATGTGATAACTATAAGGTCAATACGTAGTGTAATCACAGTTTTACAAAAAAGTACGTCGCACTCTTGAAATAATTCGTACTCGATGTTCAACAGTAAATGTAGAACGATTGAAGTGACTTTTCACAGATGAATGGTTCTCTGCACTCGTATTTATGGGACGCGATGCTCTATCTCACTCAGATTTAATAATTATTTTATACTTCCAGGAGTTGTTTACCACGAATAATTTCGTGGAAAACTTTTTCCTCCTTGTTCCTCATCTACCCCTGGATTATACGTACAATTTTAATCGCACAATATACTGCGCACATCTTCATTCCCCGGGCAAAAAATTCATATCTGATCATGCATACATGATGATAATCAGATATGAATTTTTGATACATTTGATCAGATATGATCAGACAAGAAAAATGGCCAGATCTGATCATATGGGGACATATCTGACCAGATAAGGGACATATCTGACCTGACAAAGGACATATCTGACCTGACAAAGGACATATCTGACCAGACAAAGGACATATCTGACCTGACAAAGGACATATCTGACCAGATAAGGACAAATCTGATGAAATATGGTCGATTATATAGGGGGAATATATCTAACCATATCTGATCAAATCTGATGAAATATGGTCGATTATATAGGGGGAATATATCTAACCATATCTGATCAAATCTGATAACACGTTTTTTTGTAGCCAGTATCTTGCTATAAATTGATTAAAATGATGTGGTTTTTGCTTACAATAACCGTTCCGGCCACGGGAATTGGCCCACGCCAACTGTATAGAAACCCATTACACTAATCATTCAGCCACACAGGCTTTGATGCCAAATAATAAAATTAAATAGCATGTAAGCGTCACTTATTTTTTTTTTAAGTTTTTTTGGAAATTAAGGCGAGATGAGCGCCAGCACTTTGTTCGGTTTCGCTAGCAGATATGCCTCATGTCTACTTTGATTCAAAAATTTAACTGTTATAACATCAATTATTTTTCAAAGTGAACAAAAATTGTATAACTCCGTAGATTCATATATGACCATATATGGTTATATCTGTATCAGATGTGAATCAGATCTGATAATATATGGCTATATGTAAGTTCATAGGGGTTCATATCTGGTTAGATATGATCCCATACGAACTGGTATTTTCAAGTCGGCATTCATATCTGGACATATATAATATATAGGAGCTTATATATTATATATATATATATACTGGCACCTGGCCGCGCGACTAAAGCCATATGGACGGAAAATATATATGTATGTATATATGGTAATAGTTCGCAAATAAATGCAGCATCCAGCCAGGACGGTCTTTTGGAGTTATAATGTAGTGGTACAGTGAGCAGCGATGCAGTGGTGTATTGTTTGTATATAGGTGAAGTGATAAATAGTGATAATTTGCTAGATTATATGACTGAAAATATAAAACAACCCCTCTTAAATGCGTTCAGTGGTGCAGTGTGTATTATAGGTTTCTCCTATTAGTTATTTTTTGACATATTTTATTTTTTATTATACATACAGCAATCTTTGGTGTAATTAACCTAAAATGTGCAAGCTGTAAATAAAGTTTGATTGAAAGCGTTTAAAAACTTGTATTATATTTTAGTTATATTGTACTTATATTTAAAAAACTTGTGACTGTCATTTCAGCAAAAAACTTTAGAAACTTTTGACTTAAGGGGGGCGAGTCAGCAAAAGAAATTATTTTCAGAGAGTTATATTTTTTTATTCCAGTCAACCGATGAATATGAAATTCATATATCGCTTAAGAACTAATTACAAACTTAGAAAGTAACGAATTTATAAATTGGTGGATATCTTCTGAATTCTTCGTTTCAGTATTTAAGTGGGATATAAATTTCATATTCTTCATCGGTTGACAAGAGTAAAAAATGGTACTCTCTAAGATTCTTTTTTTTTTGCTGACTCACCTCCCTTAAAAAAATTCAATTATAAAGTCTGATTTTCTAAATTTGCTTTGAACTGATCTAAAAAAAAACTCAAATAGAGTGTATCAATGTTTCATACAAAATTTAGGTGAAGTCGATAAAGAAGTTAAGATTTGTATAGAAATTTGAATTTTCTTTTTAATAAAGCGCTATAATTCAAGAACAGTTCGTGCTGATTCACAATTTGCATAAAACTTGAATAGCTTGTATTTTATACTGACTTTGGGAAAAATTGATAATGTAGTTAAGATTTTATAGAAGTTTGCATTTTCTTTTTTTTTATAACGCTATAACTCAAGTAACGGTTCAAAAATATTGTATAAAACTTGAATAGAATATATCGGTGCTTAATACTGAACTTGATTGAGAATCCAACAAAGGGTCCATATTTAAGAGAATTTTGAGTTGCGGTTGTCCATGCTTTTTTAGCATCTTCATGGTCATCATTGTGCATGATTGTTTCCTCTTTGAATAATAATATAAGAAGCTATTTTGGAGAGATAGTTTTATATGGAGCATCGTTTTTTATTTCTTAACAGAGTTCAAAAGTTATGATACATATAAGTGAAAACAGGTGTAAACTTAGGAATTGTACATTGCTTACTTATTCACAGACTTTTCACATGATTACTCCTCTGTGAGGAAGCCAAATTTGGCAATCACATTACCTTTTAGAGGTTGCACGGTGAAAGGTGGAAATTGTGGAAGTAATTGATATGATATTAAAAATTGTAAATTAAAAAAATATATTTATAATAAAAAATTTTGAAATTCTCAATTTGTTCAAGTGATTGATGTAGAGTTGTGCATAAAACGAAAATAGATTGAATCAATGTTTAATACTTAATTAGGTGAAATCGATAAAGTAGTTAAGATTTTATAGAAATTTCTATTTTCATAATTGTTTTGTCATTGTCATTGTTATATCATATAACTGAAGAACGGGCAACTGATCTAAATTTTTGCATAAAACTTGAATAAAGTGTGTCTATGTTTGATACTGAATTTGAGCAAACGTAGTAAGGGCAAGCCTAAGGAGACGACAGTTCCCCCTCCTTCCCTCCCCGCGAATGCTAGTGACAAGGGTATATAAGAGTGGGACTAATTAGCATAACTCCCCGAGCTGTGATTGGTCGTGAAAACCCCTCTCCCTCCCACTCCCTTGATAAGCATAGGTGGGACTAATTAGCATAATTCCCTGAGCTGTGATTGGTCGTAAAAATCACCTGTCCCTCCCACTCCTTTGAGATGCATAGATGGGAATAATTAGCATAATTCCCCGAGCGTGGGTTGGTTCTCTAACGCCCCTCTCCACCCTACTCCGTCGCTTGAATTTTACCTGTATTTTCTCCTGATTACCATAATTCCCCGAGCGCTGATTGGTCGCTGAGAGTTTGTCCAGAGTGTCAGATTTCCGAGGTAAAATCGGCCGGTCGTGCAGCTTCCGCCGGTATCGAAGATTTTTCTCCGACGATCGGTAACTCGCGATTTTTGAGTGTTGGTATATCCAGGTGGGTAAGTATTTCAAGTGGTGAAACAGAATTTTCCTGCCGATTTTCGGTCAGTGGTTGATGGTAAATTTTTCAGGAAGGTAACTCGTGAAATAAAATAACATTTCAAGGTAAGTTATTTTATTTTTCTGTCAGGCAATGGAGATACAAAAAACAAGTACGCCTTATAGCTATTACACTAATTACACTACTATACGATGAATATTATGATTAGGAACATTGTTGCTGCTTAATATACGCGCTTGACATAATAGAGAGAGAGTCACGGGGCTTCACATAGAAACAGATACAATACACTCATATTTACATATTTTGTCATTATTGGGCTGTCTCGTGATTTTTTACCGTAAGTGTTTTTCGGAGCTCGTTTGTGATAAATGCGATGCACAATAGTTGGTGATCTCGAGGAAAACTATGCCAAACGTAAGTTCGACAAATTCAGCATTTTTGCAACTATTTTTTTACAACTCTTTGACTCGTTGCTGTTTGACGTTTTCTGGCATCTCATTGGCCGGGATATGCAGCAGAAATTCAGAGCAAAGTACTTGCGGCGCACTTCTGCACGTTTACGGTGTTTCTTTGTAGTCGTCTGAAGCGCTCGTCGGTGCACACCGTTATATCGCGTAATCTCTCGAACGAAGGTTTCTGCATCACAACAGCGGGTGAATAACTTTTCAGATACTTTGATATATTGGGAAGATGTGTTTGCAGCGGAGTCCCATCCTTAGCCTCAAAAACAATACCGAAGGTGGTGTCATTGTTCTGGAGTTTTACGATCGGTTGTATACTTCCATCGGATCGAGGTTGTAGGCCGACGCTCACTCTCTTTGTCTCGGACTGGTTGAGGCCATACGTAGTACCGAGAATTTGGGGTCCCTCGAGTCGACTCTTTTCAACGTCCGACAGCACCCGGTACATGGTTGACGGATGTAGATCACTGATGCGACGATCTTCAGATATGATAGTCTGACTCATGTTGAACAGTAGAACGTTCGGTGAAGTGTCGTGGATAAGAAACTGTGTAATAATCACGTAAACTGTCTCTACTAAAGTCACGGGCCTTACTGCCGATTTCTAGTATCGTTGGGGCTCTTATATATAGGAGTTTCCAGGGTGCCTTAGGCCATGGACACTCAAAATATCACACGTGTTGTCAAAAGGTGCGGGTGAGACCGGTTAGTTGCTACATACAGGTGTATAGCCTTGAGTAGTAGGTGGTGCACTATGGCGACCCCCACTCATTTTTCCCCCACTTCTCGGATCGCCAGAAACCGAGTTGTGAGTGAGAGGTGGGGGGGGGGTTGGGATGAAGAGCGATGGGTCGTCACACTGCACCACCTTTTTTTTACATCTATTGAAAATGCATATATTTTTTAAAACGATAATACAATGTATATATATATATATATATATGTACAATGATTATTATTATTATAAATTATGGTTTATAACGGTTTCAACAACATGACGAAGATGATGTGTGAGCAGCTCGACAATGATCCTTGTTTTAGATTTAGTTGATAGTTCTTAGGACGGTCTCTGTGCTTTTACTCTTTGCCGTGCGTAGTCTTGAATTTTTTGACGTTTCCTGCGTATAACGCGCTACACAGAGCTCACAGTGAAAAGCGTAGAATACGATGTAATAGCACTGATGAGAATAGTCTTACACATTTCTGCATCACCGCGGATTTGCGAAAGCCATAACATGTAATTGTTTATACATCTCTGTAATATTGTCAGTTTTGTAAAGTCCTCTCGCGTAAAGCGATAGAAGGGCTCGCAGCGTTCCACACAATCTCTACTACCACTTTGCGCTCTTTGAATAATAACCGTAGGCTGATCATTGTACACTTCGTGCGCTAGTAGAAACTCATTTTCAGCTATTACAGAGTATATTCCTGAAGAATTGTCATCGTCATCACTGATTGTGTCCACGATGTCTTCGTCCATTTTCTCACTTAGGCACGCTGCGATAGTAGCAAAATGTTTTTGAAGATTTTCCCAAGAGGAGAGATCCATAGATATACAGCCGGTAATATTGCAGGTCAGCCTGATCACTGGTATAAGGGACCCATTTCCACGAATATGTAGATCAAGTCGAGCAGTTCTCGTCGACGATACGTTCAAGTCGAGCATAGTAGATAGTAGCAAATGCTGCTGCTGCTGTTTCAGTATCTTAACGTCTTGAACAGAAGTCATTATTGCACTGTTTAATTATCAGGAGATACGATAATGTTAAGGACACCACTGTTGTCTCCTCACTGAGCGTTGACTGAGTGAGAGGAGTTTATATTCAGACTTCTTTAAACTATAAATGATTGTACTTTGACCGTAATAGAATATACGTAACTTTCGTTCATTAGCAGAGACAATCATCTGCTGAAATACCGTATCGTTCTCCTCGAATGCCGCCGCGAATCCTGAAGGCAGGAAACACGTAAACTCGTTACGCAGATCGACGGTTACACGCGCACCCCACTTCGTTTGACTGGTCTTCATTTTCGTGACAATGTATTCTCTGTCTACTTCTAGGTCCCCTAATCTTCTCAATGGTAGATACGCCTTGGGTCTACCTACTTTGTTGATTGCTGATATATCCATTATGAAGTTTGAGCGCATGGAATTTGCCGGTCAAAAAATGTAGTTCTGATCTTGTGGGAATCAATGGTTTGAGTAGCGTAATGTCTTGCAAGAGTCGTTCTATGCGTGTCTTTAATTCGAGTCGTTGTCTTTGCATTGACTTGAAGAAGTATCTGTCATAGATAGCGACGAGCGTTCAATTACAAGTGAGACTGGATCATGAGGTTTCAAAAGACAAAGTTTCATCATCATCATACGAGCGCTTTGTCCTTTCCCCCATCACCCCTGAACGATAACAATTCACTACTATGTCAGCTGCTATGAATCCAGATATTCCCCTATACGCGAGAGGCAAACTACTGACCCACAGACACGTGCAGCTTGTAAGATGATATTCCTGTAGCTATGCTGCGTTAAACGAGGTATCAGCAAAAATTCCTCACTAAGAAACATCGGATGATGCTCAAGGTTATTACATAAAGAAGCGTGCAATTTAAGTACATTTTTTTTCAGTATTACGCAATCATTGAATAATATAGCTAGCGAGAGCGTGAGCAACAACTTTGCATACATGTGTTGAACTGCTTATTTTGCTGTTTGGGCTGACCATGCTTACGGGTGTACGCATTATAATAATCAGATATTATTTAATCGTTGTTTGACAAATTATTTGAAAATACGCTTCTAAACCGGTGAATACCAAGACCTGTACCCATGAAATGAAGAAACATAACACAATAATGTCCGCAAAATTGTGATTCAGTATTAGCTACAATTGCAGTAGGTTTCGTTCACGCCCGCGGAATACGATCGGCAGGGTATACGCCGATAGTATGATTCTTTATGCTCTGAAGGGCCTGCAGTATTTGCGGACTGTTCATAACAATGAGCATTAGAAGCGTCATCGTTGTCGTTTTCTTTGCGTGGCTGTAGCCCAACGTACCAGGTTGTGGTGGTTTTATATTCCCACAATGAATTTACGCGATCACTATGGCAAAGGCACGACTCAATTTTTACGGCACACCTATACGCGCGGTTTTTGCACAATAAACTATGATAGATAATCAAAGTTACACACCGGTAGATTTCGGAATGAGGGGTTCTCGGCGTTTTCTTCTAGATTTATGATAAAATAGGTTGTTAGATGTGTCAAATAAGCCGCTTTATCGGATCCCGTCGTGAATATCTGATCAGCTTGTAGAGCAATTTTCTTCAAAGCCGTCTCGACAGCACGTAATGATGTTTCACCACTGGCCCACTCACCGTTATGATTATCAATCAACCACGTGTTTTGTCTCTTTACACTGGGCGGTAGACTCTTATAGCTATGGGATGCTGACACAATCCAATGTGCACTATAATCCGAGTGAACAGAAACTACTGCAATTTCTTTTGGTATAAACTCATTAGTTCTATCCTTCAGACCTTGTATATCAATGGCAATGTTCATCATGCTACGCGACGTAGTAACACCTCTAGGTATAAATGCAGACTGCCGACACGAGTCGCTTACAACGGACATATATGTTATTCTGAAATATAGCTGTCACACTCTAACCGCTATAGTCCACAATTACTTGTCTGAAAGAATCAATCTGCAGCACATTGTCATATTCCGCATAGACGATACAGTTAATTGTTGAAGATAAGGCGTCGGCGAAGCGTACTTCTATTCTTATACTTCCGTGTCTTACTAAGTTCCAATGACTGTTGCTGTTTGCCGAGAGGTCAGGTGTGAGATCAAATGCAAACAGACAATAACCAATCGGATAATTGTAGCGTATAATACAGTTGCGCTGATTGAGAAAGTGTATACCTGTGCCGGAGAATAATGTACGATAGACGTCTACATAATGAGCGGCACTACTAAAGTCTGGTTGTAGGTTTTGAAGGTATCTGAAGACCGTCAGCATACAAAGCAAGATAATTGATTTTATAATTTCGAAAGTTGAACGGATTTAATGATCGATCACCATTGAACGCCTTATTATCAACGAAACCAATAATTATACGCTTTGGTAACTGGCCAAGTATAATATTACCCAGAGTATCACCATGTATACCAGCATGCAATGATAGAGCCTTAACCTCCACACGCGTCAAGGGATATTTAGCTGTCGATTTAGACAAAGCTCTAGCATGAGCTAGAAGCATACCCGGGGCTATCTTAACTCGACGTAGAAGGAGTGACGCTTCGGTGACGCGAACACTCCAGTCTTTTGAAGAGCTCATGAGACAGAAAGCGTCACTGGTGCGCACGAGACGTAATCATAATTCAACTCCGTTTATTAAGAATCTTTCTTGATTAAATATGTCACAATGCAGGTGCCCAAGAAGATCGACGAATTTTTTCTCAGCACCTAGAAATTTTCGACGGCTAGTCAAACCGGTATTAGCATCAGCAACGTCATCCATTTTCCCTGATGTATCGTCATACCATAATACGCTTGTGAGATGGGAATTCTTGGCGCCGCGGCCATAATTCAAAAGTGTTTCAATGTACGCTCTGTAGGCATAAGCGCTATTAGGAGGGGACACAAGTTTTTGATTCAAGAACACATCGACCTGATTAAATATCGAGTGTAAAAGATTATTGATCGATTTTATCGGGCGACTTTAATGGACGCATCAGGTTTTACCCCCTTGTGCTCTATTTGAACGCGCATGCTTAACATAGTATGTGCATGGTCAATGTACTCATCACTCTGACCAGGGACGACAAATTCTATGGGCGAATCATCAGTCAAAGATGAGATCGGTTTATAACTGCGCAAAAGTGACACATAACGAGGTGATGAAAAACTTTTGATTTTCATCGAACCATAATTCTAATTATCGGAGACTGTCCATGACACAACACGTAGCAAAGGTGCGTGTACATCCCCAGTAATATATGATTCACAGCTGTCTGTGTAAGCAAACAACATACTGAGAATATCGTTCATTAAATTTGCAGGATATAGAGCCGTGTGCTCACCTTCATCCTGGAGCTTTACATTATCAGCATGACCAAATCCTAAAATTTCATTCAGCAAAGGGGAGAAATAAAAAGAGTGTTCTAAATTCTTGCACGTATCACAGACACGTGTCACTGATATATATCCATTACGTCCACATGTAAATCTTAAATGACCTCCTATACATGATATTTCATTAATCGTCTCGATTAATGAATCTATGGTGCGATATACCCTAGATGGAACACAGATATGCTCTTCTCTAAAATCAATGTTCGAACCCTCACCGGGTGGTATAACATGGATGATAAAGTTCATAAAGTTTTGATCAGCCTCAGGCGGTACATGCAGAATTGTCATAGTTATATGCATTTCAGCTAACGTAACGGCCCAATTACCCTGCAAAGACACACTTTGAGGTAAATGTGAGGTAATTGTAACTGGAAAGCTGTACCTACAATTTCTTTACCCTTGTCCGATTTTAGATAAAGAGGTGATGTACCATTACTTCTTTTTGGCGCTAGTATACGTGTAAATGCTTTAGCTACCGATGCAGCCGTCTTATCAGTAAGCGGCTTTACCCATGCATATTTACTGAGAATATCTATGACTACGAGAAGATAGACATAACCATCATTGTAATCTTTGATTGATCGAAGATCTAAGAGATCAGCTTCCCAAACATCGTCGATGTTGCGTACATTGTAGGAACGTCTGGGAAACCAATGCCCCACGGGTCTATCCATTGTGTACGCATTTTGAGACTCAAGCCATTCTACTCTTTTATTACCAGCAACTTTTTTCTTACGACTTACGCGTAACAACCTTTCAGATCCTGAAAATGAGGCTTCATGAGAGGGATCAAAGTACACTTTTTGTAATGTTTTCATTATTATTATAATTTAAGGTTAGCCCAGGTTAGGCGGCATTTTTTGTTATTGTTACAGCCAGAACCACTTTGTACACTGCGAATGTCGCTATTGCCGCTGTAGAATTTGGAACGGTTACCTATGTCGCTATGTACCTCTTCGTCGATGTCACTATTGCCACTCGTGTTGATTTCAGCTGGGTCTATTTGCAATGTCGAATTTGCTCTCGATTCCTGCTACAGGTCCTCGTTACCAATAAATTCACGACGAGTTTGAATTGTTCTCACTAACCGTGCAAACGCTTTACGCCTTGCTGGTTTGGGCATCTTTCTTGATTGCATGGCATCATTCACAAGTTCCACAATGTTTGAATCCTTGATATGTTTATCACTAACGGGAACAATACCCGATGAATCCCAAGAAAAATGGTTAAATGACGTCCCGTGCAGCCGACGTAGCAGAAGCTTCGCCTTACTCCGATATTTCGCCGGAACACTCCCAATGATAATAGAGTCATTCAGACGTATTGGCTCTTTTATCGTCATTCCAAGACGTTAGCTATGTCTTCTTCTCCATAAGAGCATTATGCTGCTGAGCTCGCTCGTTATCAATAAAATGAAGGTAGCGCTGCAGAACAGTTGGATATGCCGTCCACTTTTCTCGCTCGTTCTTGTAGATGTTAGAATTCAAAATTTCTTTCATTTCAACGTCTTGTCTAGCTAAGACAGAGGCAACAGGGTGTTCAACCTGCGTTTGTGCTTCAGCAGCTTGATAAATCGGCCGTCGATGATTTTGACTGCCTAACTGTAGCAGATTCTCCTCGGGGACGAGTACCATTTTCTTAGCGTACTCCATTATCCTCGTCCTCCGATCAGTGTTGATATCACTGTTCCCAGTATTGGCGTTAGTAAGAGCGGTAAGAAACCTCCGTTCTGAACAACGAACCGTTTCTTAGTCTTCCAACAGCCTTTTTTTGCAGCCAAACGTCGAATAGCATGCGCGTCATGACGTAACTTTTTTCTCTGTTCAGTCTTTAGAGGTACATTACCACGAAGAACGTTTAAAGCGCACTTACAAATACACCTTATCATACGCACGTCGGGTTTCCGTAAAACTGCCGCACGTTGCTCCTTATTGAGATACTGAAGAGCATGCAATATCGCAAGATGCTTCCTGCAGAGCGGTGATCCGTTGCGCTCCATTACTGTATTTGAGCTCGGTCACGCGTATTTTTGAACACTACTATATAATTAGCGTCTAGTGAAATATCTCGTTGCCCGTGTCCTTGATGCAATACATTTTGCATTATAAATATATCGCTCAAGTTTTTATGATGGCTACCTTTGGTGAAAAGATCGACAACATTATTATTTGACGATAATTATAAGTTCAGCACGTGGATCACCAGCATAATCCGCCGTCTGGAGTAGGCCCTCATGAAAATCTATTGATGTTCCATATTCTGTATAAGCAGGCTGCCACTCTGAATAATAAAAAATAATTCTCTCGAACGGTTCACTGCTCATAAGTGAGATATTCTTTAGAAACTTTTTTACAAAAAATGTTTTACCGCAACCCGCAGGACTGCAAATCATCGAAGTCGAGGGATCTTTCCACCGTGTATCCATTTGAGCGAGTGAACAAATATGTGTTCGTGTTGCCTATAATAAAGTTAATAAACGAGGGAAGTGGTATGAGTCATAGCATAAGTACTTTTATTTACAGAACATATTTTTTCCAATATCTTATATTTTGTAGTTCACGTATAATTAATTTACGTAGCCGTAAGGAAGCGATGGTGCGATGGTGCGTGGCTCGTCGTTGGCTATGGCGTGACTACTGTTCCACAGTTCAATGGGAAACAATGGTGCGCGTACTCGTTGGCGCAGCTTCGTTCCGACCCATGTGTTCTCGAAATACTCAAAAATGTCCTTCAATTCCTCGTTGTGTGTCCTGTAGTGTCTGCTAGTCTTGAGAGCGTCGAATGCTGCACGTACATTTTCGACGGGAACAAATGCCAATGCGATCAGCATTTTGATATTCAGTGTGAAGTCGTCATCTGTCGAGTATTCGCGCGGTAGACCGAATTTTTGAACGTGACGATAAACACATTGGCCAAAGTGGAAGTGGCAGCCTCTGATTGATGCGTTGGGAAAGATTCTTCTGGGCCGCTGTGATGAAGCTCTGCTCGAAGTTATAATTACTTCTGGATTTAAACGCGGCTCGGTTTCCTTTAGATTTTCTAGAACAGCTTCGTACAGTTTTGATCGCTTGCTGGGAGCCAATACGTAGACGAATGGAATTGTTTTTCCGTTGACTATTCCGTGAATCGTGTACAACTGTTGAAAGATTGATGGAACCGATCGGAAAGTTCCAACACATAACCAGGTCGCGCACTGTGCCAAACATTCAAGATTTTGGTCCGTTGCAAAAATTAAAAATCGTTTTTCGTTGCCACCGGTATCGTAGTGAAGGAAGTTGTCTCCTTTCAACGTCTTCATGTATGTTTCGGTGAGCTCTAACTCTCCGCGAGTCGATTGTGTTGGCAGCTGTGGGTTTTTTGTTGTCCTTGTCTGAATCCAATTAAATTCAATTGGATTAATTATTATTGCTACGATAAATAATGTCACAAAATAAGTGCATAATGGCATTTAAATTACCCTCTGTACTGTGCGAGCAAGTCCAGAGACGCCTGGAAGGTACGCTGCCGTAGCTGCGGAAGTGTTGGCGATATTCGCTGTGTTGGCTTTCTGAGTGGATTCCGATGATGTTTCCGAACGTTTCTTCAGCGGTTGAATTACTTTTCGAGCATTCACAGCTGCATAATCAGCCGCATGGTTGTGCTCTTTTACAGTTAGGACTGTGCCTGCGAACAATTGTGAAATTGTCAAGTTGTGAATTGTGTGTGTGTGTGTGTGTGTGTGTGTGTGTGTGTGTGTGTGTGTGTGTGTGTGTGTGTGCGTGCGTGCGTGCGTGCATGTGTGTGTATGTGTCTGTGTGTGTGTAATATGCGTACGTGTCGTATACATAGTCTGCAATGTGTGCGGCTCCTCCGCCCCCTCCCCCGAAATGTGCGCAAAATACTGCTTTACTTTACGTTTACTTTTGTTACGTCCTGACGTAACTACCTGTCTTTATCAAGAATTATAATATTTCGGTCTATCTTATTCTCAATAATAACGCGTTGATTTTAAATTTTATAGAAACATTTCTTTCAAGAGAAGAAAACGAAGGAAGAATATCAAATGATAAGTAGAACTGCTTTTCCAGTCTCGAGTAAATAGAGCAATAAATATCGGAATATGGTGATAGGAAAATGTATAGCTATAGCTATACCGACTGGCAAGAGGGGCCCAAGAGTCGGTAGGGAAGATTCCCCCACCCTGTAGCATATCTAAAGGGATATTTCAAGTCCTATTGGAAAACCTCTGCAACACCGCAAGGCAAAGTGGCCGTTGTCGAAAATAGAGTCCCATGGTGTGAGACCAATTATCGACTGCCATGTAAAAATCGATGATCTATCTCTTCATTACCAACGATCCGAGATTTGTAAGGTTTGGGGAAATCACCACTACGGGTTTTTGACCCGGATGTGACTTTACCCCTTTAACCTTCGCTCTATGAAAGTCTGATAAAATCTCTTCTCCTTTCACTTTTTCCTCCGTACTATGTTTTTCAAGAAGAAAATAATGAATGTAAAGGGAACACAACAAATTTGAATAACGTTATTTCCTTACTGGAACAACATTTTCTATTATTAGACTAAAAGTATATTAAAGAAAACATACATAGCTGTTGGAATCTGTACACGGACTAAACGCGGAGTCTCTATACTTAGCTCCTAATGAATAATGAACACTAGAATGATATAAATATAATTCACATATGTCAAGTTTGGACTTTATGAAAAGCTTAAATCATAAGGAAACGATTAAGACCAAAAACAGCAAAGAATATAAATAATTGTGCAAGTAGTAAGGGCATAAACTAGGAAAAACACCATCGCTATACGAAACTTATAGACTAAGCGTATGACGCATTTTGAAGAATAATAGAATCAAATCGCAATAGTCATGTTTATACTTGATCGAAAGAGAAAATTCCAAGGAATCGATTAAGCTAAATAACAACTAATACGGTAAACAAATATGCGAAAAATAACGCAAACAAATTAAGAAATATAACGTCTCTATAAAACTGAAGCTATCTTTCCTCTCTTTCTAACTCAGCGCAGCATCTATAAGCGTATCTCTCTGAGGCGCTCTAGCTTAGAGCCGTAGCCGAAATCACGGACAAGCAGAAGCTCCCACTTCACGCTTTTAGCGTCAAAGTCACGCCCCCGCGACGCTCGTTAGGAAAAGAGTCAAACTAATTAGAAAACGAAGGAACACCGTGGAGTTTTCTTCGACGATCATGTTAACCCCTTCTACCCACTTATGAGAAGAAATAAACCGAGAAAGGGTTAGGAAAAAGCGAGATGATGAAAGGGTAACCACGAATTAGAATGCGATGTCCCCATGCAATGTTCACGTGATTTGGTGCACATTACCAATCACGACGGTTTTTCCAAAAGCCTCATTAAGTTTTCTCCGAAACCCCCACCTAGGGCTATCGGTATCAATTTCTATGGGGCCAGAGACCTATAAAAAGGGTTGAATTTGGCCACTGAGGACAGTTACAGTGATAGTGACAACTCGCCAAGTTTTACTTTTCCTCGTGATCTCCAGCAGTCTAGAAGAATTCCCTGGTGAGTACTACCCAATAGATTCCAATATTTTTCTAAGTCCTGAGAGACAAGAAATATCCAGTATTTTTATACTCTTTATACTTATTAAAATTTTGTGGAAATTATTTCTGTATTTTGAAGCAGAGTCCAAAAAAGGGCCTAGAGATCTCGGGTAGTTCTCAATCAACCAGAAGAATTTTTGTACTAGACTTGCTATTTTATTAAACTTTAATTTGTATTTTATTCGTTTTAACTTGCATTTTATTTTATATAGTTTTTGCTTTGATTTGTATTTTACTTTATATAATTCTATTGGAGTCACATTACATTTTAATTTCTACATTTCCATATTTTAACTTGTTCATTAAATTATCTTGGGTTTTCAAACATTTAAATTTATTCTCTGCATTGTAATGTTGTATTTTATTATATGTAAGAGAAAGACTATCAGTGAAAACTGAGAGTCCCCTTTCTCCTATTATAGTCATAATTTTCGTCGATTAGAAATAGATCCTCCCACCAATGGGCATAGAGAGTTTTTAAGTAGTATTGGAAAGATTATATACCAGAACCAACATCTGTTTATTTTAACCCGTTTATGTTAGACTATTTGGAATAGTTAAAGTGCCTGCTTGTTGGAATTTCAAAGTGTTTTTAAGAGTTTTCGTGTATTTCATTTTGTTGAATTATTACGAAGTTTTAAATGGTGCTTGGAATATTTCAAGCTTTGGTTCTTATAAATATTTAAAAGGTGTTTGAATTCTTGTGAATGGATATTTTTATTTCTCTGGATCTTTACAGCTGGAACAGCTACGAATAGTTTCAGAATCCCTCCCAATTGTAGAATTTTCCTCCCTCGTCTCAACATTAGCCCACACCATTCACACCCCTGTCCCGAGTAATTTTCCGATAGGTTAGACTCAAAAACGGGGTATAGGGAAAGATAGTCCTTCCTTGACCACAGTACTGGAGCCTAATAACTGAAGCGCTCAACAAGTGTGTAAATTTGTTTCGGAAGAAATTCCAAACGCAAGTTTGACGTAACAAATTTTGGGGGCTCGTCCGGGATCTTATTGAATGAATGCTTTTGTTGAGATTACTCCATTTATTTGTATTTCTCAAAAATAATTTATAGATCCAATTCAAAGTTTGTTTTTCTAAAATCTTTTTCATTTCTCATTTTTATATTTATTTAATATAAACCCATGGTGTTTCGATAATTATTTTTGTTAAAATATTAACCAAGTATAATTCAGGTTCAAAGAAATGTTGGAAATGTTAATTATCTTTTATTTTTGAAAAAAAAAACGAAAACTATAAGAAATTATTTAACCAATCCCCCATTGTGCATGGCGACACAGTTTAAAATAAAGGAAAGGTATGTGTATCTTGAGAAAATTGAAACTATTGTACCAGAATTAAAAGAAACATTTTTTTTAAAGAAGAATTCATGAGAAAATTCGGTCTAATTAAAATAAACTATAAAGAACAGAAAACTGTAAGTGAAGTAAGGGTAAGAAAATTAAAAAGAACTTCTTTGAAGAAAATACGCTAAAATAATAAGTATCAAAAATGAACGGGAGATATCGCTGAAAATAATTTTATTCGAAATTACATTTAGAAATTTAAAGAGGTCCAATGGAATAAATATTATATTTCAATATTAACGTGCGTTACACTTTAAAATAATCTCAATTAAAAATAAAACCATGAATTTCGTTGTCATTCTGATCTCTATTTTAGAGTGAACAATTTTAATTTACATTTATACAATCTTTTGGAAGGAGGTTACACGTCTACATTGTGGGTCTTTCAAACCATTAAAAAAAAAAATCTATATATATCCTCTAAAACCTTAATTCTTTTCCCCTGAGTTCTGCGCCTCGTTCTTGCGAGTTTTCAGTCCTTTTCCCCTGGGTTCTGCGCCACGTTCTTGCGAGTTCTCAGTCCTTTTCCCCTGGGTTCTGCACCACTTTCTTGCGAGATCTCAGTCCTTTTCCCCTGGGTTCTGCGCCACTTTCTTGCGAGTTCTCAGTCCTTAATTCCAACCTAACCTACCTCTCATTCCTTAATTCCAACCTAACCTACCTCTCATTCCTTAATTCCTTAACCTAACCTTTTCCCCTCGGTTCTGCGCCACGTTCTTGCAAGTTCTCCGTCCTTAATTCCTTAACCTAACCTACCTCTCATTCCTTAATTCCTTAACCTAACCTACCTCTCAGTCCTTAAATCCTTAACCTAACCTACCTTGACTTCTGCGTCACGTTCTTGCGAGTTCTCATTCCCAAATTCCCTACCTAACCATGTGAAATTTTTTTATGGATGCGAAACATAGGTCGGGAGGACGTGTTAACTTTTTGAAAAGATTAGAAGCTGAATATAGAGGTGAAATTGCAGTCGAAGGACAAAGAAACTCATTTGATCGACCAGTTCAATTAATTTATCATCCTACTATAACAATTTACGAACATTATATCGAAACAGAAGAAACTTATAATATTTATTTAAAGTCTGTAATATTTCAATTTCCGTGAGTTAAATTTTCAGTATTTTAAAAGTAATATAGAAGATTTCTAGTAGGATATGAACCATCAGGTCAATGCGGACAAAAGAAAAAGCAACGGGAATGAATCGAGTTGATCAATTAATGATTTATTAATATTCTGGGGCCGACGTGGTTAACACAGCGAATTCACGTATCTCAATAATAATGGCCAATGGTTGTAATAGATCATTCGTTAGGCTCTATCAATACAGAATCAGACTCAAATACCATTCAAGATGGACGAACAATGAGCTTAACCTAAACTGAAACTTGCCAACAGGAAATAAATAAATTAGATAAGATGACTAGCTATTGCCTACCTATGCCGCACGATCACTTTCGTGCTCGCTACAGGCATACAACCACTAAGCATACCCACGCAATAGTCAAGGGGAAAACCGTATGGGTAATTTCCGAGAAAAAGAATAATCCGTCCGATACGACAACTCATACACCCTATAAATCAATTAACGTCGCGCAAAAACATCACACAATAATAATAATCGTAATCTCACACAATATTCCTGAAGACCATTCAACACACAATAATATCAATCATTTATCAGATACCTCCTCAATATACCAATAAATCCAGTAATTCAAAGATACAAATATCCCGAATATTATGTTTGACTCGAAAATATAACCAACATTCCATCAATCAGTTAAATGGCACCCCAAGACTAGTAATCGAAGTTAAAGCCCACATCTATCAATTGAACAATGCAAAGGTGAACCGATTATAGATATCCACGAAACCGAACCATTTATTCAATTATCACAATAAATTGCATTTGCATAAACAGTAGAACATCGACACTGCCATCAACAGTTTATGCGCGGTAATTCAATCATTAAATCGCAAGGCCATGAACAACAGGTTAATAAGTCAATGTCTGATCGATCAGGAATCTGGGTTATATCCCTGACAATATTAACAACTAACAAATAAATGCGAATAAATTGATCAATGTCAGGAAATCCCGAGCAACATTAATAATAAACACGCGGAAAAATCAACATCCACTAATGGGTTTTAGAAAAATGTAACAATTAATAAGTTGCATCAACAATATTCTTTCAATTTCTGTACTTAAAGGAAATTAGGATGATATCGTAAGATAATTACCGCGCACGCCAACTCGCAATTTTAAAATTAGCACACATATAAAAACAGGTAAAATTCCGCGAATATAATATTTAACTAATGAAAATGTCCGAATGTTCAATTATAATTGAATGATTAGGCGACGAATTAACAAAGTACGAAAGACCCGAAGATATAAGCCACTTAGCTGTCGATCCGTGTTGAAATGGCGTCGCGAGAGCCCACGCTCTCGTCAAGGAGTGCGACGAAGAGGTCCGACCGCAATGAGACGAGGCGACGATGACGTCATGCCGCGTGGGACTCGAGCGGCTGACTTGCCGTCGGTTTGAATCCCTGTGAGCGGGCTCGCTTCACGAGATAATTACTCGGTTAGATGAAATCCAGTAGGAAATCCTCAAAATGTCCAATGGGTCCTTCCAATTCAGTTAATATAACGAAATTATACCCCAGCGTGGTATAGCACACAAAGAATAAGTGCAAGCGGACGTCACGGCATGGCTCGGAAATTGTGCACGTGGCGGATTCTTCACGCTCCGCAAGATAATGATTTTGTGAGAGCACAATATCGCTCCCCATACAAATGTGATTGGAATAAATTAATCACGTATTGGCAATTCAAATTGGGCGTTAAAACGGGCCCCCGTTATGCGTCCCAGCCGCCGGAGTTCTATAAAAGAATAGAGGCGATTATAATGGCGGCCTCGTGACAATTTAGCACAGCACGCATAACGTCGAGTTAAACGGGTTCCACAATATATATATATATAGGCGCATACCTTGATATATCCAGAACTTTGTTCGCAGCCACGCATAACCATGAACCACTATTATACAAATATATAAAAAATACTGCACTCATCTACTAATTACGGTACAAGATTTGAAGCGCATGATCCGTTGGGCTGCTCTACGACGACTGGGAAGAGCATTGTCTCCAATCTCAGTACGTTGCTACCTCCGTCGTTCAAAGATCGCGATATAGATATAATTGGAGTACAGTGATCTCCGAAAAACGTGTACATACTATTGTCCGAACGAGAGCACAGCGGTAGGGGAACGAGTGACCGGTACAAAGTCCACCGTGCGACAGCTATACGCACAGGCAGGGAGTACGATAGAGAACGCACGAGGCGCATCCACTATACATGGATAGGTGCGAGAGCCCCACGCAGCTCACCGGTGGCATACGACAGATCGTTCGCTAGATAAGACCGCGACATCGTAGGCGTCAGCGGGGACCGCGCGGTAGGAGGACGGGGCACACGACCACCGCTCGAGCTCGGGTAATGCTACTCGCTATACTCCGCTACGCGACAGGGCTGTACTAGTTTCGCCGGGCGCAACTGTAGCGCGCCGCTACAAGTCTTGTCAAACCAACAAACATAAAGTAACTGAGAGCGATTTGATTGTTAACAAACGCCCAAAAATAATATTTGACGAAATATTGACAAATAACAATCCTATTGTCTTTCTGAAACGTAGACCTCTTGATGAAAATATTTTACGCCATTACAAGAAAAAAATTCCTGAAATCTCCGTTGTAAAGCCATCTGCAATTCACCCTCATTGCATTAATAAAAGTGATTAAATTCTCTACCGTTCTTAAAAATATCAATTAAATGTCAATTTGTTTATTAAATTAGGTAGAAATAGGTATTGAATAGAATATTAAAATAAGCATTAATATTTCAAGCGATTTAAATTAAAAGAAGCTACAAAAATAAAAAAATAAATATGTAATGATTGAACTGCACTGATGTCGTAAATGTCTTTATTGTTAATTGGGGGAGAGTGCACAATATATATGAGTGGATGTTAATGACTTGAGATATGGCTAAGAACTAACGGTCCTCGGGCGTCTCGCGGGGCCCTCGGACTCTCGCGTAATCTTAAGCGATAAGGGTTTCGTGGGATTGCTGAGGTAAGCATAGTCCCACGAAACAAAGTGACGGAAACACAAAGCCGCCGTTACGCTCCCCCTCTCGCTGAACGATGCTCCGCATCGTATACTGATTGTTTTACTATTTCAAAAATTAAAATTTGGACAATGAGGGGTAGTGTCCCTCCCGGTCTGTCGAAACGATGCTCCGAATCGTATTCAATTTTGATTGTATATAATGTTTAAAGTTGTGGTTATGACGCGATACAATATTAAGTGGTTTGATTTTTTTTCAAAAAGCAATTTAAATATGTGGTTGGTTATTGGAGCTTAGGTTTTAAAATATAAGTATTGAGAATTAACACATCAGTATTTTATGTTTTTGTCAGGGCCGTTGCAAATATTTAAGTGGCTTGTTGGCCGTGTTTCGAACGTTTACGATTTTCTTTATACATTTTGTTGTTTTTTGGTGTGCTTCTATATAACATAATGGGGTTTAGACTCTATACAATGAAGAAGAAAAAGAAAATGAGGTACTTTAAGGTTTGCCGTATGTTTGATGTCTTAATTTTCATGTTAAGATTATTTAATGTTGGGGTTAGTTCGTCGGTTTTTGTGGGGTTGTGTATATGGGGTTGTTCGAGTGATTGCGTGATTTCTTGACTGGTTGTTGATTTCCCTTGTTGTGGTATTGGATTCTGAATTTTGATGTCATCTGTCCTGACTGGGTTGATTTCGTTTAACGGTCCAAGCTTTCTGTGTTTCCTTTTGGAATATTGATCATGTTTTGAATCTGAAACTTGACTAAATTGTGACATTATTTCGTGTTAGTAGGTGCGGTTTGTTATGTGGATTGGGTTGGATTTTGGTTTTATGTACTAAATAATGAAATAATTATTTTTTTAAAAAGGAAAAAAAATATCAAAAAATTGTTGTGGTGGTGTCTTTGTTTGGTTTCTTATCCAGTTTTCCTTTGATGTTTGTATATTTTGGGGTGATTTCCAATTTTTCTTTTTCATCAACGTGAATATATTTTGTCGTCTGGATATGTTTATTTATATTTGTAATTCCTTCTTGGTTCTTGTTATCTGTAGTTATCTGGATGGTTGGATCTGTAACATTCTATTTTGGTTAGTTTAGAGAGGGTTAGTAGGAAAAGACATTTTAGTCCGGATGTGGTTGGAGTTTTGGTTGTACTGTGGAATTTGTGGTTTGTGCATAACAATAATGAGACGAGATACATGTACCTTTTATTTATAAAGCGTTTATTTTAAGAGAAAAAAAAATGTTAGGTGCGAATTATAGTGGCAAAAGAGGATATAGTGTGGAAGCGATGATAAAATGTATATAATGTGCTTAATCTTAGATATAGGGAATATGTATGATTTAATACTATGATTAATATTAATATAAGATATGAGTAAGGATAGTAATAAAAAAGTAATATTTGGGTTGTAGTGTGGTATAGGGTTGTGTTTGGTGTTGTATGTGGGTTGTTGTGTCATGTGTCTGTGGATTGTGTGATATAGTGGTGTTGGTGTGGTTGTGTATGGTTGTGTGTTTCGGTTTTTGTGTGCGCAGTTCGAGGTGGCTTCATTGAGTTTTCTTCTTCAGAAGGAGGCTTTAGTTTTCTTCCAAAAAAAATAATGGCGTTTGCACGTTGGCAGATGTATCGGACAGTGCCCAATTCTTGTTGCTGGAGCCATGTTGCGATCACTTCTGACACACTTCTTGTTATTCGTGTGTCAATTTCCGTGTGGAAATAGTTCTCGGGGTTCGCTGGTCTGGTAGACAATTGTGACATGCCGGATGACAAGGTTGCTATGTCGTCATTGTCGATCTGGTCCAATTCCGTGTCTTCCGTTGTTGAAGAGATGTTGATCGTTTCGATTTTTTCTTTCTTGACGTTTACGATCATAACGTCATCGCTGTTGTCGCTGCTATTATCAGAGTCCGGGTCAATCTTTGGGTTTCTACGTCTCGGTGCGGGTACAGGTATGTGAGATGGTCCTGGTTCAGAGTTGAATCCAACGTTCCTTTTCTGGCGTTTCATCGGAATCGGCGGTAGGTTTTCTACTTCCAGTTGCTGATCAACCTCGGCCCCTGCAGTTGTTGCAGTTGGATTTTGTGGCTTCGGTTCGCTTTCGACTGGTGTCGACTTTGGGCTCGCTGACTTTGGTGTGGCTTTGGGTTCGCTGGTCGTCACTTGTCGATCGAGTGGCCAAGCCAATACCCTCACCCAATATGCTGCACATCGGTCAAGGTGCTCCAACATTCTTCCCATCGGGAAGACGGTTTGACAAATTAGGCACGGGAAGTCCTGTTCGGGGCAGTCCGCAGCTTCTTTTCGCCAATCTCTCTTTGCATGTGCTGATATGAAATGCCAGGCGTTTGAATACACCAGAATTCTTGCAGATCGGACACGTAATTTTCTCCTCTGGGTGGATCTCCATGTTCCTGATTTCTCTTTTCCTTCCTTTTTTTTTATCTGGGAAGGTTTAGCACTAAGTGATTTAATTTAGGTCTTATGGGTTTCCTTATCAGAGTCGCTTCGTGCTCTGTTTCGCCTGTGGGTTTCCCTTTTTTCTGTTGTTTGTTGTTCAGCGGTTGGCAGTAAAGCGCAAAAGTTCGTTGGAATGTTATACTGTGTTATTTGTGTTATTCGTGTTTTATGTCATCGTAGTCGGGGGTGTATTTGGGTAACTGTCATTATGGGACTTCGTCTTGGTGTGTTATAGCGAGTGGTGGTCTTGATGTGTTGCGAGGTTGTTCGTTTATGATGGTGACTTGTCGGATTGATGGGACTATGGCGGTTTCTGGGGTTTGTGTAGGTTGACGGTATGATCGTGTAGGTATTGCGTGTAATTCAATATTTTCAATCATGTTGGGTGTTGTGCGATTAGTCATACAAGACAAAAGTTTAAAGAATTTGGACAACCTCCCCAAAACGGAAAACATTCCACCCTAGAATAGCCAATACTACCGTTACAATAGTCGAAATGCCCGTATATTTCATTATGGATTCCATATTTGTTAAACGGTTGTTTGTATGTTGTGTTGTTACCATATCTTTAGCTCTTGCGAGGATCGTTTTTAGTGCTATTTCATTTTTCGAAAGGTCGTTGTCGATATTATCGGGTTCAATTACTTGTGTGAATGATTCCGTTTCGATGAGAACTTGTGTGATATTTAAGGGCTCTGCATCCTGAATAGATTTTTGTACTAATTCCGTGATATTTAGTACTAAATTGTTTGAAAAATTTAGATCAATTGATGATGTGATTTCGATTGATGGTGTTAGTTGTGCTGTCTTTGTTCTTGCACGAAATGTCGGTGTGATTTGCAAAATACCTGAGTCTTGTATAGTTTTGATAGTTGGATGGCGAGTGTCGCAGCTAACGTATAAGTTTTCGGGTTCTGGTGCTGCAAATAACCATGCGTTCGAGTTTGGAATTCTGAACCAATATGTTTGGCGAAGTGTTTTTAGTCTAATGCCGCAAATTTCAATGTTTTTAAACTGTGGGTTGGATATTAGTTGGATTTCGCAGTTGGCCTCACCATTCACGCGTTGTATTGGGTTAATCTGTTCGCATATGTAACGATTCGACGCAAATTTACATTTTTCTACTGATTGAAGGTGGAAATAGTTTTCAAAATCCACAGAGATTGCCGTGAATTGAAATGTTGGTTTGATAAATGCGAACCTTGTGTTGTTAACAGTTGTGGTGGTAACAGTTTGTCGTACGGGTACCGACAGATTTTGATATAGTTTATATGGTTTTAGGTCTAACAGTGGGATTTTTATGATGTAAATTAGCTTTTCTCCATTATGGAAAAAGGCCAACTGTATCAGTGCCAAAAGTTCAGGTACGTACTTCGGGTTTAACGGGATTGGAGATTCCGTGTTTGGAGAAGATCTACTAATAGCCTCAGCGCTCGAAAGTATTGTTTTGCTTGTTATAATTTTAGGGTGAATCTGATCCGTTTTTGCGAAAAGAATTGCGTTAATCAATGTATCAATATCCATTTCCAACTCCGTGAAGTCCTCTTCGATATGGGTTACAAATTGTATAGCTTTTTGATTACATTCGATAATATGGGTTTCTTCTTTAAGAGCCAAAAGGTCGCCTTGAACTCGATTTGATTCCGCGTCCAATAATTTTGGTAATGATTTTATCTGTTTCCGATTTATGTCAAATCCCGATCTCACATATGTTTGATTTTTGAGAATTATTGCTAATTCTTTGGTGTTACTTTCAAGTGCTTCAATTTGTGTTGTGATCATTCTCGCGTCGTCACTGTCCATAGTACCATATAATATTTTATTGATTTTTCCTGCGAATTCGAAAGGTGCGCGTTTCTTTCTATTATTTGTAAAGTGTTGTGGCGGTATCAATTGGTCCACGATCAACTCGGTGTCTTTGATATTGTCTAAGCGGGTTTGCGTCGTTGACAATTGTCCTATGATGAGGCATGATGAACCTAATTTGTTGCAATATGCTTTCACTGATCGTAGGTTTTCCTGGAATTGTTTTCGTCTAATCGATAGGCCGTGAGTGTTGGCGTATGTAACGAATGTCCACGTTGTGTGATATGGGCGAAGCGTGGCTATTTGCTGCGAATAGAGTCCGGGCTTCCGGTCGACTGACACGGTTTTCGTCATGTCGTCCATGGTTAGTGTGTGTGCGTGGCATCTGTAACATACACCGTTTTTATTTTATCGACGTGTACGGTTTTGCTTTTGTTATCATCAATTTTGATCTTTACGTTGTGTTTGTCCAAAATTTCTAAAATTTCATAGGGACCACAGTAATTGCTGTCGAGTTTCCCTTTTCGCGGTTCCTTGACGAGGAATACTAATTGACCTGTTTGAAATTGTGGTATTTTTGTACGTTTGTCATAGTATCGTTTCGTTCTTTCTTTGTATTGTAAATGTTTCTGTAGAACTTTTTCCTGGACTTTTCTCAGATTTGTGTTGAGGCTAGACATGTAGTCGTCATATGTGATGACTTTTTCCGGAGGTGGAAATTCTGATGGTGTGCGTGCTATTCTGCCGCAAACTAATTCGTACGGTATAAATCCTGTACTCTCATGAATGCTCGTGTTATAAGAGAGGGTCGCAAAATTTAAGAGTTCATTCCAATCACGTTTGTCATCAATAAAGTGCTTAAGTTACTCGGCTAAAACGTGATGACTTCGCTCAATCGCGCCATTAGACTGGGGATGATACGCTGATGTTCTGTAGCGCCGAATTTGGAAAAGTTCTGTGAAGTCATTGAACAAATTGGACATGAAATTCGTGCCTTGATCTGAAAGTATTGTTCTAGGAGCGCCGAATGTAGATATAAGAGTTGTAGCAATTGCTTTAGCGACATCCTGTGCTCTTTGCTGTTTTAATGGGACCGCGATACTGAATTTTCTAAAAAGATCGAGAATTGTTCAAATATACTCGTGTCCGTTTCTCGTCTTGGGTAACGGTCCGACTATATCTATTGCTATTTTATCGAAGGGTTCAGCATGTGAATCGGTGATTATCATTGGTGCTTTACTTTTAACGCGTACGAGCTTGTTTTTCTGGCAATCGATGCAGTATTTAATGAAGTTTCGAATGTTGTCCTTCATATTCTTCCAATAATACCGTACGAGAATTCGTTTGTATGTTTCTTCGATGCCTTTATGACCACCTATTGTTGATCCATGGAGTTCCTTTATAATTTGTTGTCTTTGATCCGGCGGTGGAACGCTGAGAAGTCCTTAGCAGAGGGTGATTTTTATTTGCGAATTGGATGTGATTGACAGTAATTCTCTTTTGATGTTATTCCACAAGAATGTATCGATGATTTTCGAATCTTTTGAGATGATGCACGATGTAAGTTTTTTGCGTAAGCTTGTGCTGTCAGTTGATTTTTCTTTACAGAACATTGTAACGTAGCACTTGGCTCTTAGACGTGTGATAATTTGTTCGTTTTTTGGATCCACTGTCAAAAGAGATTGTTGGTCGAATTCTCCTTTTTTGAATAATAGTTGTGCGATCATCGTGTCATTCATGCAATCAGCTGATTGGAAGTATGCGATATTGTCTTTGTCGGCCAATATGTTATCTTGGGTTACTGTGATGTTGTTGGTGATCTTTACTTCCTCCGTCGTAGTTGTGGTTCTCGTTTGTGGTGGCGATTCCCGTTGGGTAAGGCGTTTTTTGTGGTATTGTGATAGTTGGTATGTCGAGTCGCTGTCCGAATTTTCTGAAGACTCTTCTGTTAGTGATAACAATGTATTTCAGTTTAAGCTTTTCGATGATTTTGGACTGTCATTGTATGAATTTTGTCGTGATGTTCCTGGTTGGTATTCCGGTATTTGCCATTGATTGTGTGGAGGTGATCGGAACTGCGGTTTCACTTCTGGGGTGTTTGGTCAGTATTGCATAATTGGCGATAGATGATATGGTGCTGAGAATGGTGGTCGCACTTCTGAGCTGCTCGGTGAATGTTGTACAATTGGCGATGGAGGTTGTATCGCTATTTGTTGCCTCGGCGATGATGTTCTGTCGTTACTTGGTGTTGGTTCGAGTTCCGATATTCTTGCGTTGCTTTTGGTGGGAGATTGTATTTCTGGTAAGAGATTGCCTTTGCTTTTTATTGCCTGTTCGTCCCAATATTTTTATGTTATTTCTGGTGACAGATATCCTGGGTCATCTTTGATTTCCTGATATTTCTCTGTAGTTGTTGTTTTTGGGATTTTTTCGAGTCGCACGTATCCCGGGTTTTTAGATATTCCATTCCGTTTTTGCATGGATATGGAGGACTCCTTTGTTGTTTCCGATGTTGGAGGTGAACGAAAGTTTGGTTGAACAGTTTGCTGCGCAAAGTCGTCTTCTTTTCCATTCGGGTTTTCGTACTGTTTCTGTGTAGGTGGTGACCTGAATGTTGGACGTACTGCCGGTTCGTTTGTGTCTTGATCACCAGATGCTTCTCCGATCAGTGCTGGTGATGATGTGCTTCCAAGTTTGGCGGATCCTCCACCCTCGGTTGCTGTTCCATTTGCCGATACTTTTCCATTTTGTTGAGTCTGAGTGTCGTCGTTTTGTTTGTGCCTCGTTGGGCTAGTTTCGTTTGGCCTCATTGGGCTCGTTGTATTCTGCCTCGGTAAGCTAGTTATGTTTGGCCTCGTTGGGCTCGTTGTGTGATGTCTCGTTGGGCTAGTTTTGTGGTGCCTCGGCGGGCTAGTTTCGTCGCGCCTCGTTAGGCTTCCTCCTTTTTCTAACTCGTATTTCGTTGTCGATAATTTCCTAGATTTATTGCCTTGGTCAATGTTTGCTTCGTTCTTGAATTTGCTTGGTCGTTTTCCTTCGTGTAACTGGGTTTTGAGAATATTCCTTTTTCGTTTGCTTAGTCGTTTTCCTTGTTGTTGTGAGTTCTTCTTCATCTGTTGGTGGTGATTCGTAATTATCGTCATCTATTGACGGATTATTTTTGTTTTGTGCACACTCCCCATTTTGGTTTGTTGTTGGTTTGTCGTTTAGTGTTTCACTTGGTGTTTCATGTTTCGTTAAACTAGTTTCTGGTTGTGTACCCGATGTTCCTGGTATTTCTTCCATTTCTTCATCCGTTTGTTCTTGTTCGGTGTCGTCCACCGATTCAGTAGTTTGTTCGTTCGTGCGTTGCTTTTTCTTTCGAGTTGGGTTCCCCGAAGCTTCGTCTGTTGTCGAGTGGCTTCGAACTACTGGTGATGATTGTTGATATGTTTTTTGTTTCTTTGCTTCATGTCTCGCTGAATCGCTTGATGACGTTTCGCGTAGTGTTATCGGAACCACCGACACAGGGTTTCTTGAGAGTGTGTCTGCGACGACATTTAGCTTTCCCGGTTTGTGGTGTATTTCTGTAGTTATTTAGCGTTGCCTGCCATCGTTGCAATTGTTGTGGTGGCTTAGGTTTTTTAACAAGATAAGTGAGTGCTCGGTTGTCCGTGACGAGGTTGAAGTTGCGTCCGTAGAGATAGTACTGAAAATGTTCTACGGCATTCACGATTGCCAAAAGTTCTTTCCGCATTGCGTCGTATGATAGTTCCGATTTTTTCAAGGCTCGCGAGTAAAATCCGACAGGGTGATCAAATCCGTCGTATTCCTGGCTTACCACTGCGCCAATGGCGTAGTCTGACGCGTCGGTTGTAAATTTGAATCGTTTCGCAAAATCTGGATAACGCAATATGGGGTAGCAAGTGATTTTCTTTTTTAGACAATCGAACGCTTTTTGGCATTCTTCTGTCCAAATTTTGCTTCTTTTTTAAGTTAGTTTGTGGGTGGGCTAACGTTGCAAAATCGCAAATGAATCGTCTGTAAACATTGGCGAGGGCATGAAACTGTACAATGCCTTTTTGTTTATTGGTACCGGGAAGTGTTCTACTGATTCTACTAAATCTGGTTTAGGCTTTACACCATCTTGCGTTATTAGATGACCTAAGTATGATACCTCTTTGCGTAGGAATTTGCATTTTTTCGTTTGTAGCGTTAACCCAGCGTTGGTCAATCTTCGTGCCAATCTACCGAATTTTTTTTCATGTTCGACAAGGGTAGCGGCATAAAGCACTATATCATCTAAATAGACGAATAAATCAGTGCCTTGAAGATCGGTCAACGCGACATCCATTCAACGTTGAAAGGATGCCGGCCCATTCGTTAAACCAAACGGCATTCGATTGAACTCGTAATGACCGTTGGGTGTGGAGAATGCTGTTTTCTCCTTGTCGTCCGGGTGCATTTCGATTTGGTGAAAACCTGACGCCAAGTCTAACACCGTAAAATAACGAGAGTTGCTGAGCTGGTCAAGGATTTCTGCGATGTTAGGTAATGGGTATGCATCCAGAGTGGTTTTTTCGTTTAGCTTGCGAAAGTCTATGACCATTCACCATTTCTTGTTGCCTTGACTATCTGGTTTCTTGGACACAATCCAAACCGGGGAATTGAATGATGATATTGATGGTTGGATGATCCCGTTGTTTAAGAGGTCGTTGACTTGCCTTTGAATTTCGTGTTTGTGTACTGGAGGAAATCGATACTGTTTGATATTGACCGGTTTATCATCTGTTGTGTGAATTTCGTGTTTGACCAAACTTGTGTGGCTCAGCATTTCTCCGGGCGGGGCGAACAAGTGGGAGTGTTTTTTTACTAGGGCGAGTGCATGTTCCTTCTCTTTGTCATCTAGATTATCTAGTTGCAAGAGCGGTTTTATGGTCTCGAACCTGTCTTCCTTTGTTGCTGTAATACGAATTTCTGCATGATATTCGGACTGAATTTCATGAGAATCGTTTGCCTTGGGATTTGCTGACCCCTCCCAAATCGGTTCTATTGGCTCTATTTCTGACGTTGGGATTTCCCAGATCAGTTCGATTGGTTCCAATTCCACGGTTGGGACTGTGAAGTGAATGTTGAAGTCGTTTTCATTTATTGCGGCTAGATACACAATCCCGTTGTTGTTCTTGACGATTGCATCACCGATGTAAAGGCGATCTCCACATTTCAGTCGTGGGACATATCCTGCTGAAAGCATGCTATTTACACGAACGTGAATTACGCATTTTGATCGTGCCTGAATATTAATTTTTGCGTGAGTCTCGAAAGGTATGTTGTAGTTGCCGAATGAAATGCATGATTTGGTGTACAGAATGTCAGCTGGGGTTTCTTTGAAGAAGGCATCTCCCAGTACTGCTCCTTGTGAAATTGGAAGATTATTGTTGACCACATGAAATTCGACGAAAAGATTTTTGATGCCGATTATGACCATGCCTACTGTAAAAATGATACCGTCTGTAATAACTGAAAGTTCGTAGATAATGCGTTTTTCCATTTTTACGTGGCTTGGGATGACTTCTTTTTTCATGAGATTTATTTGTGATCCAGTGTCTACAAGAAATTTAGCACTATTTTGTTGTAAATCCGGAGAATCGATTTTGACTGTTGGATGCTTATGTCTTTTCGTGAGTCCAAGTGAAATTGTGGCTTTTCTTATTGTTATTTTTTCTGCGTAATTTTGAGATTTCAGTTCGTCATTGTGTGCTCTTGCGATCTGCTACGCGTCACACTGTCCCGCGAAGTCGATGTTGAGTTTTTTAGGCTCATGTTTGCTGTCGTGTTTGCGAGGTCGTTGATGGTGTTTTCTTGTGGACCTTGTGAATTGTCGCTGGGTGCCCGTGAGGCATCGCTATGATGTCTGTTTCTTGAGTCATCGCGATATCTGTCGCTTGGGGTTCTATCTCGCGAATCGTAGCGCCTGTTGCGCGAGTCGTCGCGATATCTGTTGCGCGATGGCCTGTCTTGGGAGTTGTTACGGGGCATATTGCATGTATCATCACGATATCTATCGCGCGAGTCGCTGCGACAGTTGTTTTTATACCGATCGCTGGAGTTGTTTCGATAGTTATCGCGTGGATCGTTGCGGTATCGATCTCGTGAGTTACTGCGAAAATTATCGCGTGAATCGTTGCGGTACCGATCGCGTGAATCGTCACGATTAAAATGTGAAAAAACGACTGTGGTCTGATTCTGGCAAAATCTTTTTTGCTTTTTCGCAAGCGCGTGTGAATTGTTCAACGGGGATGTTTTTCCCATCGAACGCAGGAATCGCGTTATATACATGGCGGAACGTTATACTATTGCTATTATTATTGTTTGCCATTTCATTGTTTGGAATCTCGTCGTTATTCATGAAATGTCTTTGAGGTACGATTTGGCGTGAACGCCGTGGTGGTCTTGATGGTATTATATTGATAGTATTCGCCAAATCGAAAAAATTATAAGAAGTTTTCAGGTAGAGATTGTCCAAATGTGTTTAAAAAAACTCACTTACCAGTGTGATGAACTCGGCATGTGCTGAAAGTGCTTATTTTTACGGCAAAATTTTTCTATAACTAATAAAAAGAGCGGAAAATCAATCACAATCTCGAAAAATTATAATTGTTTCGTACTTGTAACCAATGGGCAAAGCTAATATGGTTTTAAAATAAAAATTGATTTACTTGTTTTTATTTCTCTGCAAAAAATAATACATAAATTCTAATGTCGCCAAACAAAATGGGAATTTATTGATGCTGTGATGAGAGTAACAGTTTTTGAAAAATAAATAGAAATAACTGGTTGAATTTAATTAATTGAATTTTTGATATTAAACTGTTTGAAAGAGAAAGTAATACGAGAATATAACAGAATTTGTTTATTAGTTTGTTTATTTATCTATTTATTGTTTGGCTTTGTTTATAATATCATCAATTTGTTTAAATTTGTGTAGCAGATCTAGTTACTATACAATTTGTGGAATGCAACTATTTGAAATCATTCGTATTGTTAATAAATAATTATTTCTTTGATGATTTGTTTTTGACTTAATTTATGCCCTTTTTATGATTTATAAGTTAATAATAGTTTCCTGCTCTTAATGCATATAAAAATCTATTATCTGTTGTGACCTATCCTCTTTACCTGTGGAAGGGAAGAGGGTCAACAAAGAAATGGCACCAGGCGAAATAATAAAAGAAAAGAAATTAACAAAGTTTATTTCAGCTTGGCTGCTTCTATATAAAAAAAAATAACTAATACTAAGAAAAATATAATAAATGAACAAAATGGATTACACCCGGGGACTCGATATAAAATAAAAATGATTCGGAAATATATGATGAATATTACGGGGGCAGAGGGGAGGGCTAAAAAAGGGAGGGAGGTCTTAGAAGGGTCAAAACTCCAATACTATATACTAAAAGATGGGCGCCAGCTACCTACGGGGTAGCACCGAGAAAAAGGGGGAAAATTTTCTAAGTCCAAAGACTGTCGAAAATTTTCAGAGTCCAATAGGGGCGAAATTTTTCTAAGTCCGAAGACTGTCGAAAAACTTCTAAGTCCGAAGAGTTCGAAATTTTTCTAAGTCCGACAACGGTCGAAAAATTTCTAAGTCCGGAGAGGTCGAAATTTTTCTAAGTCCGATAACGGTCGAAAAATTTCTAAGTCCAACGGGTCGGGAATTTTTCTAAGTCCGGCACGGGCTGGCGGGGGGAAAGATGGTGGGGATTACTGCCAGTTTGCAGGCTAGATATTCGTGGAAAAATTGAACGATTTTAGGGGAAATTTAATAAAGAAAAATCAACGAAAATGGCGGAGGAACTCGGCTAGCCAAAAAGTAGAGACACGATCAGAGGGGGGGGTTCCCGAACTCTACGGCTACTTATCAATTACCTCGGATTTTATTTCGGGGGGGGGGGGGGGGGTGAAGAAGAATAACGGGCGTTCTCGTCTTGGAAAAATAATGAGGAATAAAACAAATACACTGGAAATAAAAGTAAAAGGGAAAAAAGGGGGGGGGTAAGGACGTAAAAAGAATATTAATAATAATGGGTAAAACGGGCTAAATGTGTAAGAGGGTTGATCACTGGGGGAAAACGTCAGAAAACGGGGCAACCACCACTCACTGGTTCACGCAACAGGTTTTTCGATATCGGCTATGGTGACCACGCGGCCGCGGATTTTTCACGACGCAAAAAGACACGATAAAAATGATAATACGGCCCTAAAGGGTTCGAAAAAGGCAGGGAAAAATAACTGTACTCAAGTACTCACTTATTTTGTTGGCTCGAACGGCTTATCTCGCACAATTTCGCTCACAAAAAGAAAATACAATTATCGAATAATAATGAGAGATATAAAAAAATATGGCGTCACTCTCACATGGCAGTTCAGCTGAAGTAAAGCTTTTTCCCTCGCGAGCCGGCTTCTTCCCTAGCTGTCACGGCGGCCTCGCTTATTGGCCGAAACGGACGACCAGGCGACCAATGCCCGCCGGCAACGGTCGGCGAGTTGCTGTGCGAGTGAGTACTGGCGGCGGCTGGCAGGTGGCGGCAGCGGTATCGATGATTCTTCGCTCGATACCGGATCGATGCTGGCGAGGCATATATGTCACTCAGGCGGGAGGCAGGCCTGTCGAGCGAGGTGACGTCGGGACGGCGGCGTATCCCGAGCTTTCCTCACTCACACCCTTCCCGCTTCCCTTCACCACCGAGCACGGCCCCTGGTCGCGCGAACACACACACATACTCACACACACACACACAATTCTTATGTACCGGCTACTTGAGTACTATTACTAAAAGAAACAGGGGGGGAGAGGGGGGTGGGTGTACGCAAATTAATACTAATAAATAAAATAATAATAATAAAAAAAAAACTCTATATAATTCAAATTCTGTCCTACCTTTGGTGAGTGGTGGCCTCCAGCTGAACTGGGGCACGCTGAGCGTGCGCCGTGTTACACTGTATAGTTGTACAAATTTTACAATCAATTTCCTCAATCAATTTCGGTTTCGCAATTATTAAAAAAAAAATATCGAATATTGGTTTCAATAATTTATTGGCATAATTGAATTTTGGGTTTGTTACTTTTCATTTAAATAATCAATTTCTATATCTGTTATTCCGATTGTATATCTATTGGTTTATTAAGATTATAGAATTTTGGATTAGTTAGTTTATTGAAAATATTCGAATTTTAAATTTATCAATGTATTGAAATGTCCGAATTTTGAATCTATCACTTGAATGAATGAACTTTGGACCTATTAATCCGCTTAAATAATAAAACACGAAATCACTAATTTATTCAAGTACTCGAACTTTTGACTATTAATTTATTGAAATAAGCAAATTCTAATGTTATTGATTTGTCGAAATAAACAAATTTTAGTTGCTAATTTATTGGAATGAATAAATAATTAATTTATAAATTTATTTTTGAATTAGCGAATTTTGGAATTTACACAAAAAAATTTTATCCTTTTTTAAATAAACGAAATTTTTATTTTTATTATTTTTTTGTTTTTTTTTAACTTATTTGAACGGTCGAGTTTTTTTATTTATATATATTGTGACGGGCTCGTACACTTAAAATTTCGGAAAATAAGCGTCGAGCCACTCGTCCCAAATATCACGACGCCCGCACGTCTTTCCCACACTTCCCTGCTATCGTGCTGATGGGCGCCAGGCGATCAATTATTTCACCCGATCGCCAGGGAATTTATTGTCTAATCCTTACCATATCCAATCGTCTCCGGCTAGCTCAAAAGGGGTGTAGTTCGGGGGACGCAGTACAAAAATAAAGAAAAACAATAATTACGGAGAAACTCGGGATATTCCCGCATGTATAATTTATTACCCGATGTAACGGTTAACACTTCGACGCTCGATGTTAATCTCAATATTTAACAGAAGACAATCGTACATTAATGACTCCAGTCTGACAGGTTTCGCGAAACTAGACGCACGCATTTACTACTTTTTCCCGATACAGCTGGTATAACCAAGAGGGCACGACACGACAATCCCGACAATAATGGTAGCACATTTTTGACTAGAGACAAAGAGCACCTCGTGCGCTTACCTTTTCTCTTTCTAGCCAGATACGCTACCACGCGGTTCTCCTTCCTTGTCTCGCCCGGTGCCTCGCGGCCGGACTCTCTCTCGCTCGTTGCTGCTTACGGGCTGTCGTCGCTGCTCACTCTATCCCGCAGTGCTCGTGCACTGCTCGCTTCTATCCTCTCTCTCACTCGCTCTCTCACACTCGCGGCTACGGGCGTTTGGGCTCGTACCTTTGTTAGTTCGCTCGCAGTGCTCGTGCACTGCCTCACTCTCTCCTCTCACTCTAACTCGCACTGTTCACGCGTTTGGACTCGCGCCTTTCCGATTAGTTTTCTTATTGTCTGCTAATTCCATGCGCAACCTCATTCTAATCTTTCCGTAGCGGCTGGCACTGCTGCACGCGGCGAGAATACTATCGAATTGGGCATATTAGATTTTACGCGTTCTTCTTCTTTCTTTTCATCTATTTGCGGTCCTTACACGTTCGGAGCCTTTTTCCTACTGCCTAATTGCTAGCGCGCATCGTGCCCTCTCGATCGCCGTCACGTACACCGCTCGCCGCCTCGAGTCTCTTGAGAAGGGGGTCCTTTGTAACGTGCTCGCGGGGTCTCCTCGCTTGACGTTTCTCCTCTCCTCTCCGTACAGCCTATGCCTCGAGCGTACGATATCTCGCATTCCTGGAAGAGTAGATATTTCCCCCCGCAGTTACTTATTCTCGGGCAATTTATTTCTTTTGGGCCGAAGAACGATCGTACAACATTCGCACGGGCCGGCCTCGCTCGCGCGCGGGCCTCGGGCAGACGTGCGGGGACAGGGGCGTCGTAGCGCCTCGTCACAATATATATATATATATATTTTTTTTGTATTTATTAAATTATCTAAATGATCAAAATTTTCGTGCTTGGTAATTCACTCAAACAAACAAAATGTTCAAATTCATTAATCGATCCGGGCAAATGAACCTCTGATTTAACCCCAAATAAATTAATTTTGAATTTATTAATCTACTAAAATAAACGATTTCTGGACTAATTAATTCATTGAAATACTCGAATTTTAAATTCATAAATCAATCCCGAATAAACGATTTCCCTTAAATCCTTTACCGTATTCAAACGAGTAAAATTTAGATTTGTGAACCAATTTTAATAATCAAAAATGTTTTCTTCCTCTTTTTTTTTTGTTAATTGAATAAACGAATTTTTAAGTTCATTAATGCATTTGGACAGAGAAAAAAAAATTTATCTGTAATTTATTTAAATAGTTGAATTTTGTAACTTATGTATTATAATGTAATGACAATGAAATAATAGGAATAATTTAATAAATTTTATATTAAATTACAGTTTGAAATTTATCGAGTTTTAACGAGCAAGGTATTTGTCAACAACTAAAAGGAATGCAAATAAATAAATAAATGTTCAAATATTTACTCGTCAACGTCTTTCTAAATATGACTGGAAACTATAGAGAATGGGTACTGTAGGGCTGAAGTGTTACTTTGTCTTGAGGGGAGCTCGGCTAACGGTTCTTTGTGTAGAGGGTATGGCTATGCGTGTGAGTGAGAACAAGGATCGAGCTAGCCGCGCGTTACAAAAGAGAGAATAAAGAAAAATAGCAAAATGATTTGCGCGTGCAGCGTCATGCCAAATAATGATTAAAATGGTTAATAAAATTGTACTTACAGTGCCAGCAGTAGTAGAAATGCCGTTTGTATTAAAATAGTGTTTGTAGGTGGAAATTTGAGTTTTTCTGGATTGTGCGAATGTAAAAATGCGACTTCCTTCCGTTGTTCTTTTAATGTATTTATTGATCTTCCCTCCTTCTTTGTATGTTAGTTACTTGATGGTATTATCGGTTGATTGTTGATTTTGGTGTGTGGTTGTTCATCGACAATTCTCTTTTTCGTTCTGTTATTTTTTTCGTTAACTTTCACTTTTGTGGTTTTTTTTTTTTCAAAAAACTTTAACCTTTCACTTTTTTTTTGTCCGAAATTCAGATTAACTTTTTTCTTTTTAACGTGCGCGTGGTATGCGTGTCCGCGGGGCCCTCGGACTCTCGCGTAATCTTAAGTGATAAGGGTTTCGTGGGATTGCTGAGGTTAGCATAGTCCCAAGAAACAAAGTGACGGCAACACAAAGCCGCCGTTACGAAAACAATAATAACAAACTTAGTTTTATCGCCAAAATTCCCTTTTTACTTTCTTTTTGTTTCTTAGCCCTATTGATACTGGTTAAAATTGGGTAAAGAAAAATTTGATTGTTTTCTTTCTTTCAATACGGTTAAATAATTATTCTTAATTAAAAAAGTAATATATAAGAAAAAAAAGAGAAAAGAGAAAAAGAAGAAAAAATGGAAAGTGATTAAAAACAAAAGAGTATATAAAATTTTACGGGAAACAAGACGGGTTATAATTAACGATAAAATCGCATATATGCAGATTATTAATTATTTTAGATGATTCCTTCACAGAATAAAAGTGAAGAAAAAGAAACTGATAATACAAGAAAAGGGGCTATTCCTAAAAGAGCCACCCGTTCAAATACTACCGTTCCCGCGTCTGTTCTCAGTAATTATATTGAGAGTAAGAGAGTAAAACAACAGAAGAAAGCTGTTTATGATTTGTCTGACAAAACCATTACAAATACCGGTTCTATTAACTTCGCTGGTTGAATCGTCGTGTATCTGCCTTGCCTTAGGTGGTTCGGCAGATTATTTTGGATTCTTTTTTTTTCTTCTTATATCGGTTTTTCTTCGTTGAACTATGTGATGAGAAGAATAAACTATTACACACAAAAACTTATGGGAAAAAGCCTTTCGGCATAAAAAACCCAGATTTATTATAGTTCACTCAAAATTTAATTAATCGAAATCGGTTCGTCTTTGGAGACGTGTCGTTTTATAATATTTCAGTTAGTAAGTCACAGATTATGCGAGGGAGCTCCGCACGCTTTCGATTGTCGTAAACGACTAGCGAGTCAACGCAAGTTTTTCGGGTCCCTTGTGCCCGCGTGAGTTCACGCTCATTGGTTCGGAGACAGAGAGCTAAACAACGCTGCTTGGCTAGCAGCGTGCCTTAGGTCACATAGCTACTTTCGGCAGGCCCTTCCTTTGTCTATCGCGTTCTTACACTCCTACACTCATCCATGTACAAGAAGTGAGCCTAGTTACCACCACGGCACTACAGCGACCGTGGACGGGCAGCGTTACTCCACACTGTACAAAGACGCAGTTCGTACAACGAAGAAGAAACAATGACACTCTCGCCGCTGATTGTCTTTGTTACGATGTAACATACTCCCGGCCAGAGCTGCGACAGGAGTTGGTTTACAACGAATGCCGCAGAGGTAGACATAACAGTTATAGAGTACACTCATTTTTAGCTTATAGCCATACAGAAATATCAAGTACCAAACCGTCAATCGGAATAGCAAACTAATTCTAATTTATCTGAGTCTTTGGTTTTCTTTGAATTCTGAACAGCAGACTCGTGGTATCAGTTCCCTTCGGAAGGACTGATCCATTGATACATAGTCTAATACCACAGTCAAGCTGTCAAGACAGTCTTGAATCTTGGCACACTCAACGTAGAAATAAAATATAAAGATAATTCTGCATAGCCGAATCAAAAACGTTAAATCATTTAACAACTTATGCTACAGGTAGTAAACATAAACGAGTAATGTTGCGTTTATAGATGCCGCGTGCAGTCTTGACCGATGCTACTCGCACGATGCCGTCGCTCCCAGGAAACACCTCGATGATTACACCCAGTGGCCATCTTGCACAGGTAGTGTGGTCCTCCATCAATATTACGACAGAGCCACATCTCACTTCGGCACATGATTCTTGCCATTTTTGGCAAGTTTGAAGCTCATTTAAATATTCCTTATGCCGTTTATTCCAAAAATCCTGTCTTGCCTTAGTGACGAAGTTGTATGTTGACAGGCGGTTGTCTGGCACTGAAACGAAAGTTTTTTCGGGTAAGAAATTGAACGGTCGTCCTATAAGTAAATGAGCGGGATATATCATTAGAGGGTCATTAGGATCAGCTGAAAGAGTACATAGCGGTCGTGAATTTAGGATAGCTTCTATTTCGATTAACAGAGTGTTGATCTGCTCATAGGTTAATTTTTGATCTTTTAAAACCCTCGTGAGATGATTTAAAACTCTTCACCGCTTCTTCCCAGAGACCACCAAAATGCGGGGATAGAGGTGGATTAAAATGCCACTCTGTTCCCTTCGACAACGCAAAATCCCCGCAACCAATTTGTACTCGGGTGTGTTTAATAATTTGTAGATTTCGTGAAATTCCTTGTTGGCTCCTACGAAATTAGTGCCATTATCGAAATAGATATGTTCTGGCACACCTCTGCGACCGATGAATTGGCGCAAAGCGGCTAAAAACCCTTCCGTCGAAAGATCAGTTGCCAATTCGATATGCACTGCTTTAGACACCATACACACGAACACACAGCCATAGGTTTTGAGAAAGCATCGGTTGCGTTCTTTCTTTTCTTTTATGAGAATCGGCCCGAAAAAATCTATACCCACACGACTGAAAGCTAGGGCTTCAATCACACGAGCCTGTGGCAAATCCGCCATTTGAGCATGTATGAATTTGGATCTTTGCAGAATACACTCGACACAATGGCGCACAATCCTTCGAACCTGATTTTTCCCGTTCAGGATTCAAAATCTCTCTCGAATGGCGTACAATGTCGATTGCATGCCCGAGTGTAAATTGGCTTCGTCGAACTCGCGGATTATAATATCCGTGACATGATGTCTACTAGGCAACAGCAGAGGATGTTTTTGATGATAAATTAAGTCAGCCCTTTTTAGACGACCACCAACTCGTATGAGACCGTGTTCGTCGAGAAAAGGATTTATTTCATCAAATTTAGTGGCTCTTCTGAAGGGGACAGTGATCTCACCGAGTTTCGTTTCTCGTGCTGTAGCGAGTAATCTAATCTCTGCAGAGAAATTTTCAAGTTGAATCATAGCGAATATTCGACGTTCAGCTTCAGCGATTTCTTGGCACGACAATGGACGATTTCTTTGAGATTTCAAAGTCTTCCAACGCAGGATGTATGCAACAACCCGCGCAAAACGTCTGAATGATGAAAAACGAAAATAAATACCGCTTGGTTCGAAAGTTAACAAACAAATTCCCTTCTTCAACCCTGGTAAATCTGAGATCGACGAGTTAAATGACGTGGGCCATCGGACCTCCGGAAGAGTTAACCAATTGGGACCTGATATCCAGAGGGTGTTCTTGAAAAATTCTGATGGTAATTGACCTCGTGAAAGAGAATCAGCTGGATTATCCTCTAAACGAATGTGTCTCCACTGGACTTGGTCCTGCAGAGTTTGAATGTCTGCGACTCTATTTGACTCGAAAGTTCGCAGTAGATGGGGAGCGGTTTTCAGCCAGCAAAGGACGATTGTGGAATCAAACCAGAGCATTACTCGACATACAGGGAAATCGAATTGGGCTCTCGTTTCAACGAATAGTTTCTTGAGAAATGACGCTGCGCACAATTCTAAGCGTGGAATTGTCACGCCATTTAAGGGGGCCACTCTCGATTTGCTACAGATGAGTTTGACTATGACAATGCCTTCAGAATCAGTAGATCTGATGAAGAGACTTGCACCATAACCTCGTATACTGGCGTCACAGAACCCGTGAATCTCGGTTGTTGCCGGAGATGAACCTAGCAGGCGTCGAGGAAGTGAAAATTCTTGCAAACATGGCAACTGATTAGCTAGCAATTCCCATTTAGTGTGTATGTTCTGAGGAAGAGATTCGTCCCAAGTGATTTTGGCCTTCCAGCACTCTTGCATTAAAACTTTGGCATACAGAATTACGGGTCCCAGGAGACCGAGAGGATCAAAAATTTTCGAGATTTCTGACAAAAGCCTTCGTTTTGTGTATATACTCTGCAACTCAATGGGACGTACGGTGTACGTAAGAACGTCACGTTGTGAATCCCAAATGATTCCAAAGGTCTTTTGTATCGGGTTTTCCTTGATTGCGCAATCCAGGTCGAGAATTTTCTTATCAATGTTGTTTAACGCGGATTTATGGTTGGATGCCCATTGTCTGACCGTGAAACCTCCTCGTCGTAACAATTCCATCATTTCATTGCGAATACCTAGGATTTCTTCCAGCGAGTTCGCTCCCGAAATGAAGTCATCGACATAAAAATCACGCAGAAGCAATTTGCTTGCTCGTAGAAAATCGTTTTCCTCATCACGGGCAAGTTGCTGAAGAATGCGGATTGCGAGAAAGGGTGCAGATGCCACTCCGAAGGTGACGGTGTTCAATTGAAAAGTCCTTATTTTGTTTTCGTGATACCACAATACCTTCTGGAATTTGCGATCTTCAGGGTGAACCAAAATTTGCCGGTACATTTTGTCAATATCAGCTGTAATGACATAGAGATGAGATCGGAATCGAAAAATCTGTTCGAAGATCGTTTTTTGAATCGTGGGACCAACCGTAAGAACGTCATTGAGAGAAATGCCCGTCGTAGTTTTAGCTGACGCGTCGAACACTACTCTAACCTTAGTGGTTTCGCTAGATGTTTTGATCACCGCGTGATGCGGAAGATAATATCCACCGTTGACGTCGTCGCAGAGAGTCATATGACCTAACGACACGTATTCACTCATTACTCTTTCGTATTCTCTTTTCAACTGTGGATTGGATTCGAACTTTCTGTCGAGCGCATGAAAGCGCTTTGGAGCTTGCATTCTAGACTCGCCTAAGTTGAACTTACTGTCCCGGAATGGAAGACGAACAATGTACCTGCCGGTCGGATGCAAGCACGTCATCTCGAGATTTCGAGCGCTCGGGATCAAAGTCCTCGATTATCCAGAAACACTCAAGAAACTTGTCAAGTTTGACGACGTTGCATGACTGCCTCGTGGATAACGTCGGGGCGTCCGACCCTCCCGCGACTACCCATCCTAACGTGGTTTTTTGAAGCACGACTTGAGACTGTTGCAGTCTAATCTCACCTACTACTAGTATCGATAAAGTTGTGTACGAGGCTAGCAACACGTCAACGGATTTTGGTAAATGGAATTGTGGATCGGCAAGTTGTATATTATTGGGAACGTTGAGTGATTCGCGAGGGAATGTGTCACTAGGCACGCAGTCAACAATTTTTGGTACTATCAAGAAATTTAATTCGCGTCGAAATTGATTGTAAACGGACTCGAATGTGGCCTTGATGTAGTGATTAGATACAGTGCATAAGCTATCAACTGCATCAATGTTGACTGAACAATTCTGTTTTGGTAAGTTTACTAATTCAGCGAACCTTTCGGTGTCCAAGTTGACAGTGGAACATGAATCTAATAGTGCACGTGCCATGACGCAATTCCCTTTGTTGTCTCGGAACTTCAAAATGGCGGTGGTCATCAAATGCGAGTCCGCCGGGAACGCGGCTAACGCATAGGAGGAACGTGATAGTCAAGATTGCGAAGTCGTGGGGTTGGATGGTTCTTCCTCCTTTGTACTTCGAGTCGATTCGGATTTGAACGAGTTCGGTCTTTTTTCAGAGTGCAACAGAGTGTGATGATGTCGCTCGCACTTTTTGCAGCGTTTTTCGCTTTTGCAAGGAAGAGGATGCACATACAGACAATTGCGGCAGAGTTTGTTCTGCTTTACGACATCCCATCGTTCTTGGACCTTGAATTTATTAAAAATGGGGCATTTAAAAAGACGATGATTTTCATAGTATTCTGTATGAACTTAAAAAATTCATCTAAAGTCGGAAGAGTTGAAAGATCTAACCGCTCTTCCCACCTACTACGAACTGAGTTCGGTAGACACCGTTCTAAAATTCTCACCATAATATCATTACTGGGTCTAGCCTGAAACTGTTCTAGCATGCTGAGATGCTGACGAGCTTTGTCAATGAGCCCAGAGAGGTCCTCAGCGCTAGCCTTGGGGACGGATGGAAGATCCAAAAGGGCATCTAGATGTTCTACGACTAGGATACGTTTCTGATCGTACGCGTCGACTAATGTTTGCCAGGCTTTTGGATAATTCTCTTTACTGGGTGGAAAAATTACAATCTTGGCCTTAGCAGGACCCGCGAGAAAACTTTCCAATTGGGAGTGTTTGAAAAAATTGCTGAGATCGGAACGCGAATGCACGAGAGCGATGACTTCGCTTTTGAACGTAAGCCAATTTTCATGCCTTCCGTCAAAAATTGGGATCTTTACCGCCGGTAATTTTGGGGTCTCTTGTCTTTCAGTAAATGTAAAATTGGCTGGAGTGATAGTTGAGTTTAATGCTGGTTCCGGCCCTTGCAATTTAGTTACTGCGGTCACGACTTCATAATATTGTGTTTCTATCTCATAGAAAGCGTCGATACGCGCGTGATCGGCTTGCAAGGATATCAGCTCATCGATATAACTGACATAGTCCGTATATAACGCCTTGACGTTGTCTAACCGCAATCTGGCGTTAGTAGAATCTACTGCTGGGCTATTAACGTACCATTTAAGTGTTTCAATTTGTTTTTCCAGCGTCTTACTTTTTTGTACAATGTACGCAATGCGTGCTTCCTTGAACTCAGTCTGAGGCATTCTGACCTCTTTATTTTGAATGAGTTCAAATGGTGATAACAATTGAAAATAAAAATAAAAAACCAATGTAATTATCAAGCCCTCTCCCTGGCACGATTAAACGTCTGTGAAGACAATGCGATTATTATTATTGACTATAAATAGCTGTTCAGCAAACAAAAAATTAAAGAGAGAGCCAAGAAGAAACGAAAGAAAAAACAGAAAATTCTTATCGTTAAATGTCGTTATTATTCAGAGAATTGAAACTCAAAGTATTATTTTCCTTGTTCGTTTGGGTATAAATGGTAGAAAACGCGAGAAAAGAAAAGAAGTATTCCTTTATGTTAACAAAAAAAAGTGAGACAATTCGAATCGATACAATTTGTCACTGTGGGCGCATCCGTTGTTGCTATGCTCAATCGGTAAACAAAGAACTGAAGCTACGCACTAGTGACGCGCTCGTAACAAAGGGAGAACAAACAAAAAACTACCAAAAACCTAAGAGAGGACCCATATAAGTAAGAAAGAAAACTTATCTTGTCTTTGTGAGCAACTGCCGACCGGGTGTTGAGGTGATCTTACGTGGGAGCGACAGCGTTGTTGCGATGCTGGACGTTGCGAAGGCGTAACGCTCGATGTTCTATTCGAGGTGCCAAGCAACGTGTTTCTTCTTGATGCGCGCGCAGATCTGTTGTTGCCTGTCGCGTGCTGCGATCTTGATCCGAACACGTCGAAACTTGCACGCGGGACGTTGTTCTTTATTTCGTGAGGGAAATCAGACCTCACAGGAGGCACCATGAATCGTCGTGTATCTGCCTTGCCTTAGGTGGTTCGGCAGATTATTTTGGATTCTTTTTTTTTCTTCTTAAATCGGTTTTTCTTCGTTGAACTATGTGATGAAGAGAATAAACTATTACACACAAAAACTTATGGGAAAAAGCCTTTCGGCATAAAAAACCCAGATTTATTATAGTTCACTCAAAATTTGATCAATCGAAATCGGTTCGTCTTTGGAGAGGTGTCGTTTTATAATATTTCAGCCCGGAAGGCGAACGATTTGGTATAATTGGACTAGCAAGTCACAGATTATGCGAGGGAGCTCCGCACGCTTTCGATTGTCGTCAACGACTAGCGAGTCAACGCAAGCTTTTCGGGTCTCTTGTGCCCGCGTGAGTTCACGCTCATTGGTTCGGAGACAGAGAGCTAAACAACGCTGCTTGGCTAGCAGCATGCCTTAGGTCACGTAGCTACTTTCGGCAGGCCCTTCCTTTGTCTATCGCGTTCTTACACTCCTACACTCATCCATGTACAAGAAGTGAGCGTAGTTACAATCACGGCACTACAGCAACCGTGGACGGGCAGCGTTACTCCACACTGTACAAAGACGCAGTTCTTACAACGAAGAAAAAACAATGACACTCTCGCCGCTGATTGTCTTTGTTACGATGTAACACTGGTGCTCTGGTCAAAGAAACTCTAGAGACCGAGGAAAAATTCTGCCTCAAATATTAGTAAAAATCTTTCCGTTGAAAGAGAAACTTGCATAACAAAGTCAAATTTAGAAGATCCAGCAAAATCTACTAACGATCGTGAAAGAGCTAAAGAAAAAGATAATACAGTGGTAATTAATTCAAATATAAACAATAGTAAAGTATTATTAAAAGAAACTGAAGACTGTACTATTAAAAATAAAGATAAAAACGAAAGCACCGACACCATATCTTTTCGTGGAGAAGATTTTAATAAAAGTGATTACGACGACATATACAATTTGCCAATAACAACCCTTCCGCAAGACGAAGAAAACTATCGAAAAATTTCAATTCAAATTCAAGAAATAATTGAAGAAAAATCCCCGTATAAAAGCGTTACGTTAGTCGGATTTGCTGCCGATAATAATGACAGATTCCCTATATATTATCCGCTTGTACGATACGGCGATCCCATTCACGAAGGAATAATAGAATTACCAGCAACTCCTGTGAGTGCGACAGAGAAAATCTAGCCACAACTAGAGTCATTTTCTACAGTCAATTTTGAAACGCTCTGTCTTTCTCCTCTACCGGTCAAGAGAAGTGAATCTACTAAAAGTTCCTCCTCCGCCGACGACTCTTTTCACACCATCTTAGGCGGATCCACGCGATTTCACGAATCTACGGAAAAAATACCCATCACTATCCCTGAAGGAAAAATGAATACTGATACACCTAAATTGAAATCCATATTGTAAAGCTCTAATATAATTCCGAAAAATCTTGCAAAGAATTTAAATTTCATCTCTAAACAAGATCCAGCTATCGTCGGTAGTTCTTCTTCATTTTCAAACAATAAATTAAATAAAAACACACCAGAACATTTATTATCCTTTATTAAACCAGTAAAATCAGATATTATATCTAATATAGAATCAATCGGAAAACCTTCTCACAACATGGTTCATCATAATCAAACCCTAGCACTTCGGGTTGCCCTAGCGGTAATCCCCAATTACGATGGCCGTACTATGTCACTTGGAATGTTTGTCCAAGGATGTAAAGAGGCATTGGCTATGATTGGATCAGAGGCAGAGGGCAATTTAGTAAAAGCCGTTCGAGTAAAAATAATTGGCGAACCTCGACGCACCATTCAGGATATAGAATTTGAAACAATTAAAGATTTAGAATATTTTTTTAAAGAGATATATACATCAACGCGAAATGCTTATCAACTTCAAGGGGAATTAGGTTCCATTTATCAACGAGAAAACGAATCTGTAATTACTTATGCTAATCGAGTACGGAATTTAGGAAACAAGATTCTCGAAAGGTACGATGATTATGATGCTAACGATACAACTGCCGCATTTAATCAGAACACTAAAGATAGTTTGCCTGTATGTTTCTTACACGGGCTTAAACCAGAAAATGAACAACGCATGACATTACAAAATGATTTTAATGCTATTCTTAAATCAGCAATCTAAATAGAGAAAACAATGGTAGCACAAGCAGCCTTACGTAGCGGCCGTCGTGAAGTTTCGGCTGCTAAAGAAAGTAAGCATGAGGTGAAACGAGGAGTGCACGTGGTAGCGACGGAAGAGGTAAGCTGTCAATTGTGTAATAAAAAAGGGCACATCGCCAAACAGTGTTTGGACAAAGGCTACGCTCCGACCGTAGAATCCCAAAGCCAGGGTAACAACAGAGGAAGCACGCTCGTATGTCAAATTTGTAAAAAGCCAGGACATTCGGCTGACAAATCTTTTAAGGTTTATCCCCCGGCCAACGTTAACCGGCCAACCATTGACGCGCCTGAAATTACCGAATGCCAAGTATGCAATAAACGAGGGCATACTGCTGACCGCTGTTTCAAACTTTTTGCGCCCGAAAGGAAAGAGTTAGAAGATCCTTCTAAAGATTGTCAATTTTGTATAAATCGTGGGCATACGGCCGATATTTGTCCTCGCATACCGTCTAATACACAACAATTTTTACCCAGAGCTCAAGTTCCGTAAAATCTTCGGTATGAAAATTCAAATAACATTCAACGTCAAATTTGCCAAAAGGGCGGACACGGGGCTCATATTTGTCCGTACAGAAATAATAATTCACAACCATTGACTAATGCACGTTTCGATAATAAAGAAAATTTTAATAACGGATCAAATAATACAGGAAACCCGAGATTTTATTGCAAGAAACCGGGTCATTTTATTCGTGAATGTCCTGAGCGACGGGCCAGCGGCGAGAAGTACGGCGGTTCGGGAAATGGCAGGGGCCTCCGGAGCACGGGCGCACTCGGGAAGAGCCCTCAAACTTCGCACCCGGTTCATACGATTAATGCTTCAGGCCACAATCGCGTATAATTCAAATCTTTACGATCGATTTACAAAGAGAAAGCAGCGTACCTGTAGCATTAAATGCTATGGAATTAATAGCACCAATTACACTCATGGTTGATACCGGAGCCGGGCCTAATATTATAAAAGAAAAATATTTAAATTCAAATGTTCAAATAAATTGCGAAGAAATAATGCAGCTTAAATTACCAAAAATTCAATTTTTACACTAGGTCACGTAACAATTCAGGGTTTCGGACGCTACGCCAGTTTCCATGTTGTTAATAATAATTTCCCAATTAATGAAAGTGGGATATTGGGATCAGAATACCTTGATGGAAATCGCGTATTAATAGACTATGAAAAAAGGCAGTTACAAATGCAAAACATTACAATTCCATTCGCGACTCAAGAAACAGTTATAATTCCCGCGGAAACCACCAAATTATGTTTTGTAAGTGTTAAAAATTTAGACGCACGGGAAGGATGTTTGCCTCCTCTAAAATCAGGCGAAGGAATCGAAATAATCAGCGGCTACGTTACTAACAATAATGGAAAAGCATATATATATATATATATATATAATTAATCACAATCCACACACGGTGGAAATACAGGTGCCAGTACTAAAGTTAATGTCATCGGAGGAATTAACTATTAAAACAAGAAACGAGTTAGAGGAAGATCGTAAACAAGTAAAAAAGGATATAAACAATCAAGAAAATTGCACCGTGTTAAAGGGAAAGCTCGAACCCGCATTGGGATTAGCTCCTTCATCGGTTAAAGAAAATAAAGTCAATCATGAACATTTTGTTCTGCCGGATGAGAATAAATTCCCATCAGAGACAGTATGTCACGAAGATACAGAAAAGGTTTCGGGTAATATTTTTAAATAATTAAAAAAGATAAATAATGACATAAAAAATTGTTCAGATTTAATAAGTAAAAATTATGAAATTATGTCTAAAGAAAAAACGTCATATCCAGAAAAGGCTAATGAAAATAAAGAAATAAAGTTTGAAAATCAGATCGATAATTTACCTAACAGCTTGCAAAATCTTGGTGAATTAAGTACGGAAAATCCGAATAAAAACAACACATATGAAGAATCAATCGAATTTATATGGTACCTAAGGAAAAGTCCGATGTTAAGGGAATCAATTGTGTGAAATTTAAAGATCACCGAAGCTCAACAGAGGAGAGTGTACCCGCGGTAGGGACAGGAACTGTTGGAGAATTGTTGGAGCCTAGTTTTTGTTTATCGGGGATGTCTGACCTTAGTGAAATGGCAGAATCCTTCGAAGTTTTTTAATAATTGTGTTAAAGAAAAATGTGTTGCGGAATTGGATTTAACTGAAAAATTTACAAGAAGCAATGAAGGGAATTATGCGAAAGATAAGGGTTGCCCAAGCTTGGCTGAGTTCACTGTACTGTCGGAACGGACAGGACCAGCTCAAGAGTTAAACGGACCCAATTTATGTTTATTAGGGTCAACTGTGACTGTGGTAGGTACTGCACCTTTCGGGAATTTGGAAAATCATAAAAAAAAAGAGGTTTGTTCAAATATGTTAGAAAAGGAAAATAAAAATACAGAAATCATATCACGTGAAAGTAAAATTAATTGTTCAAGTTCAAAGGAAAATGAAAATATTTGCTATAAAATACCAACACCTATTGAAGAAATAATTACAACTAAAGACACTAAAATTAAATATGAAAAACCTATTGAAGCCTCTGTATCTACGAATAATGTAACTAAAAATGCTACGATACAAACAAATGAAATTTCAAAATGTTTGTCATCAGATTTTGCATATGAAATGTCAAAAGAAATCAAAAATATAACGGAAAATAATAATTTAGAAGATAATATATCCAAGATAATGGAAGAAGTAAGCACCTCTAAAATTTCTTGTAGAGTACAACCTGTTATGAATAAAACATCTTGTTACATGATATCAGAAAATGAAATAACTGATCGAATTAATCAAATTAAAGAATTATTGAGACTTGACGAATTAAATGGTGAACAAAAATCTAGTATCGAGAATCTTTTGAAAGAAAGTGCGCATTTATATCAAGTCCCTGGAGATTTGCTTACATCCACTACAATTTTACAACACCGAATTCTCACTACTGATGATTATCCCATTAATACTCGAGGCTACCGATGGCCTCAGTGTGCGAAGGGAGAAATAGGAAAACAAATAGAAGATATGCTTAGTAAGGGCATAATTATACCATCCACCTCCCCATATAACTGTCCTGTGTGGGTCGTGCCTAAGAAAGCCGATTCTCAGGGCAATAAAAAGTGGAGAGTAGTATTTGATTATAGAGCATTAAATGAAAAGACAATTGCTGACGCATATTGTTTCGGCAAAAGAAGTGTTCTCGCGATTTAAATCTATCTTTAAAATTCACAAAATAAAGTCTCCCGTGCAGTTCTCAGAGTTCGTTCAACTGTTATCGAAACTCTTCGAAACGGGAGCTGTTATTGTCTCCAACGCGCTCTCACCTGAAACACATACATACAAACGACCACACAACAACTCATGTATACACAAACACTATCACTCTCGCTCTCGTCGAACTGCGAGAGCTCTTGACCTCCAGTCAGTTTCACTCTGTTGTTCTCGCAAGAAGCACGCGTTTCGAGCATTAAAAGCCAGTCTTAATTTCAAACGTGTCTTTTCAGTTATTTCTAAATCTAACAGTTCGCAATTTCCTTCTCACGCCGTTTTTCCCACAGTACCCTTTGAGTTCTCTAAACATTTTCTGGTCCTTCGAGCCGGATACTGTGGAAAAGAGCGGTATCATCAAGTGGAAAAGTGCGACAAATCTCGTGAACCTCTCGCTGTGTCCCGTTACCGTGCAAGCCGTTTTTAAATCATTAAAAAATGGCAGCTTCAATTGCCGCGGTTATCGCTAAACAAACAGAAATTCGCGGATTGATCTCTCGCACGGTAGCAAATGTAAAAAAGCTGGAAATCAAGAAACGAACTCCTGAGCAGATTCTAACTAGAATCGAAAATCTCGACTCGAATTGGAAAAAGTTTCAATCGAACCACGAAATGCTATCGTCGCTGAAGCCGGAGGAGCGCAGCGCACTCGACTATTTTAAGCTTGAAGTGTATGCGGAGTGTGAAGAAGAGTATATAAACCAAAAAAGTGAGCTTCTAGCATATCAGAGTGAGCTTCGCAAAAGGAGAAAAACGGACGACGGTGAGCAAGCGGCGTCAGCGGCAAGACTTGCTCCGATTTCTCGACAATTGCCGCGAATCGATCTCCCGAAATTCTCGGGCGCGTATCGCGAGTGGAGACCGTTTGGTAACCTTTTTAAATCGCTTATTACCGCGAATCAAGACATTTCGGACGTAGAAAAATTGCAATATTTAAAAATGTGTCTAAAAGGTGAAGCAGCTCAGCTCGTTATAAATATTGACGTTACCGGTGACAATTTCGCGCGCGCGTGGCAAACTCTCGTCAACCGTTATGAAAATAAACGAGTGCTCATCGATACTCATCTCGCCTCACTGTTCTCGCTTGCAAAGGTGAGTCAACAGTCGGCATCGGAATTAAAGACATTACTTGGAAACGTTAAAGAGGCTCTCGGTGCCTTGAAAGCGCTTCAGTGTCCGATAGAAGCGTGGGACTGCATTCTCGTGTATATGGTGACGCGTAAACTCGATTCTGTATCCCTCATCGAGTGGGAAAAACAGATTAGTACTGCAAATAATTTCGCGACCTCCATGAAGCCCGAGCAGGTGAGCAACGCGGGTGATGACGCGGCGTCTGTGGATCTCGAGCAGGACCACGCGGGTGAGTCATTGACCTTTGCGGATCTCGAGCAATTTATTCTCGGGCGTATTTACGCTCTCGAAGCAGTCGCGCGCGCGAGTGAAGTGAAAAAATCGACAAACCCTGCGGCAACGAAAAATCAAACTTCGGCGAAATCTCACCAAGTTTCAGCCAACGATTCGAGGCCTTCGTCACTCGCGTGTTCATTGTGTGGTGCCGCGCATTTTCTAGCAGCCTGTCAATATTTTCGCGGTAAAACTTTCGAGCAAAGACTTGAGATCGTAAAGCAGAAAAATCTTTGCTTTAATTGTCTTGGCGCGCATCAATTTAGAAATTGCCGGTCCGCGAAGCGGTGCCGAATTTGTAACAATCCGCATCATACGCTGATCCATCGATCGACCGTTGCATCCACGGAAAATTCTCCCGCGGTCGCTTCAGCCGGTCAGCAATCGTCGGACGATGCTTACGCGAGTCAAACCGTCACTCCCGCGCTTCCGCGCCGCGATAATTTTCAACCGCAAGCATCGGCAAGTACGAATCTCGCGCTCGCGCCTCTCGTCAAGTACACTCCGGTATTGCTCGCGACTGCGATTGTCAAGGTCACTTCGTGCTACGGCGAACACTACGACGTTCGAGCGCTTCTCGATCAAGGTTCGGAAGTGTCATTTATCTCGGCTTCTCTCGCGCAACGGATTAACTTACCGCGCAAACAAGTGACACTCCCTATCAACGGTATCGGTGCGCAAAAATCTGCTGTTTCGCGCGGGCTTATGAGATTGGAAATCGGGTCTCGCATCGATCCCGCGATCTCGCTCTCGGTGGACGCGTACGTGCTCGCGAAGCTCACCTCGTATCTACCACCCATTCGAGTTTTGCAAAACCCGTGGCCGCATCTTCAATATCTCGAACTTGCCGATCCGGACTTCTCGTCAGCGACACAAATCGACCTCATACTCGGAGCAGAAATTTACAGTGTCATTATCGAAGAAGGGCTTCGACGAGGAGGTCCAGGGACTCCAGTCGCTCAGCGCACTTCTCTCGGATGGATTCTTTCGGGGTCTGTCACATCGGAACCGAACTCGCACGTTAGCTCTCGGCCTGCGAACGGACTACAGTGCTCGATAGATCACGAGCTTATCGAACTCGTTAAACGGTTTTGGGTCCAGGAGGAGCCGACTGCAAACAAAACATCAACAACAGCAGAGGACGAATCTCAGTGCGAGCAGTACTTCGCGGAGACACACACCCGTACCTCAGACGGACGCTACATCGTGCGAATTCCTCTTAAGACTGCATCGGTAGATCTCGGAGATTCTTACTCTCCAGCTCTCGCCGCACTGAATCGTCAAGAGAGACGGTTCGCGACGAACCCCTCTCTCAAGTTATCGTATTCGAAATTTCTCGCGGAGTACGAATCACTCGGACACATGACTCGTGCATCAGACTCCGCCGTATCATCTCGCGTTTTCTATCTACCGCATCACGCTGTCGTGCGCGAAAGCAGCTCAACGACGAAAGTTCGCGTAGTTTTCAACGGTTCGTTCCGTACGAACTTCGGGATTTCGGTTAACGATCTGCAGCACGTCGGACCGAAGCTGCAGACCGATCTTGCGGACGTAATCACGCGCTGGCGTCGGTACGCGCTGGTGTTTGTTGCGGACATTGAGAAAATGTATCGGCAAATTCTCATACACGAAGAAGATCGAGATCTGCAACGTATCTTGTGGAGAGACAACGAAGAAGCTGCTCCGATCGCGTACCGTCTCAACACGGTCACTTACGGGCTCGCGAGCGCTCCGTATCTCGCGATTCGCGTTCTACGGCAGCTCTCGATCGACGAAAATCATCGTTTCCCGCTCGCAACGGATATTATTCAAAACGAGATCTACGTGGACGACGTGCTCTCGGGAGCTCACAGCATTCAAGAAGCTATAGAGAAAGCTCGACAACTCAACGAGTGCCTCAAGGCGGGCGGCTTTCCGTTACAGAAGTGGTCAGCGAATGACGAAGAGTTATTGCAAAATATCGCTAACGAAAGGCGCGAACAATCGGCGTGTGTATCGATCGAAGTCGATCCGCTCGTTCGCGCTCTCGGTCTTCACTGGCAACCGCGATCGGACTCGTTTGTATTTACGTCGCTCGCGTCAACCAAATCTTCTCGAATCACGAAACGTCACGTTCTATCTCGCGTCGCGCAGCTATTCGATCCACTCGGATGGATTGCGCCAGTTATCGTGCGGGGAAAAATCTTTATTCAGGAACTGTGGCTAGCAAAGTTTGGCTGGGATGATCCACTGCCTGACGAACTCTCAAATCGTTGGAATGTGTTCGAAAAAGATCTCGAAGAAGTGTCGCAAATCTCAGTGCCGCGGTGGCTCGGTTGTCACGCGTCATCTCTCGCTGTCGAGCTGCACGGCTTCGCGGACGCATCGCGATCAGCTCTCGGTGCTGTTGTTTATCTGCGCGTCCTCTCGGATCTCGACGACGTTCGGGTAACGCTCGTCGCCGCAAAAACCCGTGTTGCGCCTCTTAAACAAGTGACGATTCCTCGACTCGAACTTTCTGCCGCACTTCTCTTGGTTCGTCTAATTTCGCACATCCGAACGATTCTCGATCTCGACGACGTCCCGGGGCATTTGTGGACGGATTCCACAGTCGCTCTCGCGTACATTCAGGGTGATGCGCGCCGGTGGGCGGATTTCGTGCGTAACCGCGTCACTGAAATTCAGGAACTCTCGAACTCGCATTGGCATCATGTCCCGGGAAAGGAAAATCCTGCGGATTGTGCATCTCGCGGACTCTCACCTCGTCTACTCCAAGAAGAAACACTCTGTTGGAACGGCCCACCGTGGCTCTTGCAACATTCTGCATCTTGGTCGTCTGCAATCCCCTCGATCGACTCGGAAATCGCTCTCGAGGTGCGAAAAACTCCAGCCAACATCGCTAACAAGGACGAGCTTCCAAACTTGTGGGAACTCGTCGAACGTTTCTCGAGTCTCAGAACTCTTCTTCGAGTTACTGCATGGGTTTTTCGTGCAGTCCGACGATTAAGAAGAACTCAAGCCACCGGAGAACCGGCATCGCCGCTCACGCCAGAAGAACTCGAGATCGCAAGATTGTTCTGGGTAAAACACACGCAAGCAGCGTATTTCGCCCACGAAATCTACGAGCTCTCGCAAGGGAAATCGATTTCGCGCTCAAATTCGCTCATTCGTCTTACGCCGTTTGTCGATGCTGCTGGGCTATTGCGCGTCGGCGGAAGACTACGAAACTCTCTTCTCGATCATGACGAGAAGCATCCGCTGATCTTACCTCGTGATTCGGCCTTCTCGACCTTGATCATCGATGCAGTTCATCGACGCACACTCCACGGAGGAACGCAAGTAACACTCGCTACTCTACGACGACGTTACTGGATCGTAGGGGGTCGCGTCCCTATCCGTGCATTCATACATCGTTGCCTGCAATGTGTTCGATATCGAGCTGCTCTTAGGCAGCAACTAATGGGTCAGTTACCGGAATCTCGCGCGACTCGATCTCGTCCGTTCCTCCAGTCTGGAGTCGACTACGCCGGACCTCTAGTGCTACGAACATTCCGCGGTCGCGGCGCGAAAACCCACAAAGGGTACATTGTCGTATTCGTTTGCCTCTCGTCGTCGGCTGTTCATCTCGAGATCGCGACGGATTATTCAACGGAAGGATTTCTCGCGGCGTACAAACGTTTCACAAGCCGAAGAGGTATCTGCGAGACGATAGCCAGCGATTGCGGAACGAACTTCCTCGGCGCAGATAAGGAGCTTCAAAAGCTCTTTCAAGCGTCCTCAGCGCAACACAACGCTCTCGCGAACCTCCTCGCTAACGACGGGACGCGATGGAAGTTTAATCCACCGTCATCGCCTCATTTCGGAGGCAAATGGGAAGCCGCAGTCAAATCGGTAAAGTTCCACCTCAAACGCGTTAACGGGGACACCGGTCTTACGTACGAAGAGTATTCTACGTTGCTCTCGCAGATCGAAGCGGTGCTGAACTCGCGGCCTCTTTGCCCGATTTCAGACGACCCATCTGATCTATCCGCTCTGACTCCGGGCCATTTTCTCATCGGTGCAGCGCTCAACACGATCCCGGAACCATCGCTCATCGATCTACCGAGCTCCCGGTTGTCTCGTTGGCAACTCATCCGCCAAATGCTCGAGCAATTTTGGCAACGATGGAGCACAGAGTATCTCCAGCATCTACAGACGATTTCGAAGTGGCAGCAACGGTTCAACTCGCTCAAGGTCGGTTCGCTCGTTCTCGTGAAGGACGAACGATATCCGCCATCGAAATGGGCTCTTGGGAGAGTCATCGACGTTCACCCTGGCAAGGATGGTCTCGTGCGTGTTGCCACCGTTCGAACTCAGCAGTCAGTCTACAAGAGACCGATTGTGAAGCTCGTTCTGCTGCCGATCTCATCAAACGAAGATTACACAGAATAAAAAAAAAAAAAAAACACCAAAAATAGAGACTAGTGCAAACATTTTCTCGTTTCTCGGGTTTATTGGCAATCTAGCCGAGATTGCCAAGGCGGGCGGAATGTTTCGGCAAAAGAAGTGTTCTCGCGATTTAAATCTATCTTTAAAATTCACAAAATAAAGTCTCCCGTGCAGTTCTCAGAGTTCGTTCAACTGTTATCGAAACTCTTCGAAACGGGAGCTGTTATTGTCTCCAACGCGCTCTCACCTGAAACACATACATACAAACGACCACACAACAACTCATGTATACACAAACACTATCACTCTCGCTCTCGTCGAACTGCGAGAGCTCTTGACCTCCAGTCAGTTTCACTCTGTTGTTCTCGCAAGAAGCACGCGTTTCGAGCATTAAAAGCCAGTCTTAATTTCAAACGTGTCTTTTCAGTTATTTCTAAACCTAACAGTTCGCAATTTCCTTCTCACGCCGTTTTTCCCACAGTACCCTTTGAGTTCTCTAAACACATATCCTATACCTAATATTACTGATATATTAGATCAATTAGGAGGCGCAAAATATTTCTCAGTTTTCGACTTAGCTTCGGGTTTCCATCAAATTAAGGTTTCACCGGATGATTGCACGTGGTAGCGACGGAAGAGGTAAGCTGTCAATTGTGTAATAAAAAAGGGCACATCGCCAAACAGTGTTCGGACAAAGGCTACGCTCCGACCGTAGAATCCCAAAGCCAGGGTAACAACAGAGGAAGCACGCTCGTATGTCAAATTTGTAAAAAGCCAGGACATTCGGCTGACAAATGTTTTAAGGTTTATCCCCCGGCCAACGTTAACCGGCCAACCATTGACGCGCCTCAAATTACCGAATGCCAAGTATGCAATAAACGAGAACACTACAATTTTACAACACCGAATTCTCACTACTGATGATTATCCCATTAATACTCGAGGCTACCGATGGCCTCAGTGTGCGAAGGGAGAAATAGGAAAACAAATAGAAGATATGCTTAGTAAGGGCATAATTATACCATCCACCTCCCCATATAACTGTCCTGTGTGGGTCGTGCCTAAGAAAGCCGATTCTCAGGGCAATAAAAAGTGGAGAGTAGTATTTGATTATAGAGCATTAAATGAAAAGACAATTGCTGACGCATATCCTGTACCTAATATTACTGATATATTAGATCAATTAGGAGGCGCAAAATATTTCTCAGTTTTCGACTTAGCTTCGGGTTTCCATCAAATTAAGGTTTCACCGGATGATAGGCATAAAACAGCATTTACCACGCCACGCGGACATTTCGAATTTGTCAGAATGCCGTTCGGTTTAAGGAACGCTCCGCCTACTTTTCAAAGAGCAATGGACCTTACCTTAAGCGGACTCCTCGGTAAAGGCGTGTTTGTTTATTTGGATGATATCGTAATTTTTGCAAAAGATCTTGAACATCATGAAAGAATTTATAGAGAATTAATGAAACGTTTAGAAGACGCAAATTTAAAATTACAACCAGATAAATGCGAATTTCTAAAAACAGAAGTTGCATATTTGGGTCATATAATAGGTTATAATGGGGTTCGCCCAGACCCTAAGAAATTAGAAGCTGTTCGCGAATATCCACAGCTTAAAAGTGTTAAAAATATACGTCAATTCTTAGGATTAACTGGTTATTATCGAAGATTTATTGATGGTTACGGAAAAATAACTAAACCCCTCACTACACTGTTGCGCAAAGAGAGCGTATTCGAGTGGGGCGTAGAGCAACAAGAATCTTTTCAAATTTTAAAGGATAAACTTTGCACCGCGCCAGTTTTACGATATCCAGACTTTTCCAAACCTTTTATTTTGACAACAGATGCATCAGGGTATGCTATTGGAAGTATCCTTTCACAAGGAGAAATTAATAATGATAATCCATGTGCTTATGCTTCTAGAGCTTTGAGTCAAGTTGAAGAGCGCTACGATACCTATGAAAAAGAAGCTCTAGCAATTGTATATTCAATATTACATTTTCCACTGTATTTGTATGGACATCAATTCACCGTAGTAACTGATCATAAACCTTTATTATGGTTCCGCCGCGCTACGGACGGGAATCCAAAAATATTACGTTGGAGATTAAAACTTGTAGAATATGAATATAACGTAGTATACAAAGCCGGAAAAACTAACGTTAATGCCGATGCACTTTCCAGGAATCCTATTGAGAAAGTTAACGTAAAGGACAATATTTTTATCACTCATTTAAAACCCATAATTGGTAGTAGTATGAAACGAAAAAAGAAATTATCTGACGCTGAAATTTCTAAATTATTGGGGGAAGAATCTAATGATAATGACGAAGACGAAAATACCCAAAATGTACAAGAAAATATATATTACAATGACGAAATAGAAGAATGTGAGTGGGACCGGGAACCACCAGACCCATGTGAACCATGGGAAGACCCAAGTTCTATGGCCGAAACACCATTCATTTTTTCTGAGCACCTTTCAGACATTAACAAGAGACGATGCTAACCAAGGAAATTTTGTAGTAGACCCACCAGCTCGGTCAGTGTTAAAGCCTCACGAAAGGAAAAAAATAAAAATTACGAGCGACGTAACGATCCCTAACACTTATCACTCTCCTTTTCAACATTTCACTTCGTCAGATAGGAACTAAAGTTACGAGAAATCTGTAGATGCAAGAGCAGCAGATCATAGTACCGTTGAAAGCGAAAGTTCGTGTAAGGAAAAAGGCACTTGGCCGTCCAGTACACATGTGGCGGTACGGAAAAAACGTACCCGCAGACCCCACTTAACTAGTGAAATCGAATCCTCGAGTGACGAAGAAAGTATAGAAGACAAAACATCAGGTTTATTACCGTCAACTGCACCACCCGAACCTAGTAAAGGACGGATTATTGCTTCTAATATTATACAATCTCGCGACTTATTTTACACTCGAAAGGATAGCCTTGTCTATTTTGTTTCTACAAGATGTGAACCTATAGACAGTGGAGCTATAGCATTACAAGAGAATAATGATTTTCCCTATTTAAAGAAATTGCAATTAAATAAAGCACAATCCGTTATGAGAAGGAATAAAAAGTTTAATTTGGCTTTACCCGTTACCAATAATTCGGGTGAAGGCCCTACATTGATCTTAAACAACATTATAGAAGCATTAAAAAGTTGTCGTTATTTAATTGAAAAATTATCGATCGAAACAATTAGTATCGCAAAATCTAAATCAATATTGAATGTGTCATGGGAAGAGATTATGATCCACATTCATAGAATATTCGCACAAAGTGATGTAAAAATTATAATTTGCAATGACTTAGTACGTCAACCACCAGTAGGAATTCAAAACGAAATTATTAAAGAAATGCATTGTTCAACCGTAGGCTGACATAGAGGTGTAAGTAAAACTTACAGTAGAATACGTCATGAATATTATTGGAAAAATTTAAAAGCTGATGTTCAATCTTATACACAGCGGTGTTTACAGTGCCAATTAAAAAAATTAGTAAGAGTAAAAACTAAACAGCCAATGATAATAACCGATACACCTGCAATTACTTTCGATAAAATCGCCATGGATATAGTAGGCCCTCTACCTAAAACTAAAAATGATAATGAATATATACTCACAATGCAAGATCAATGAACAAAATATTCAGTTGCAGTTCCTTTACCGAATGCAAAAGCTGTATGTATTGCAGAAGCATTTGTTAAACGATTTATTTATTATTTCGGATCTCCTAAAGCAATTCTAACAGATGAAGGTAGTAATTTCTTAAGCAAATTTTTAACACAAGTTGCAAAATTATTTAGAATTCGAAAAATTAAAACAACAGCATTTCATCCCGAATCCAATGGATCACTAGAAAGATCACATCATGCCCTTGGTGAATATCTTAAACAATTTACAACAAAACAAAATAATTGGGATGAGTGGGTCGAAATGGCTATTCACAACTATAACACAAATGTGCACGAGGGTACCAAACATACTTCGTATGAAATGGTTTTCGGTAAAATAGCTCGCACTCCATCCAGTATGCCTATTACAGAAATAAAAAAAACTTGCAACTTCTGATGATTATATAACTCAGTTAGTTACTCAAATTCACAAAATTCAAAGTATTGGTCGACAAAATTTGATTAAAGCTAAAGAAAAATCCAATGAATATCAAGATAAAAAAATAAACCCGTTAACTTTTAAAATTGTTGAACCGATATTTTTACTTAAAGGGCCGAAACCAGGGAAACTCTGTGACCACTACTCGGGCCCTCACGAAGTAACGGAAATTTTGCCGAACGGTAACGTACGAATCAAACTCCCTAAGAAAGATATCGTAGTACATTCGAACCGTCTAAAAAAATAAAAAATCCCATGTTGAAAGAATAAAAAAAAGAAGGGAGGGAGAACAAATTAACATGCATATTTTAATATTAATTTTCCTATTACAAGGAATTCTTCGTTCAACAACTGTTAAAATTCAATCAATAGAAAATGAAGCAGGCATATTTTATGAACCATTGAAAAATATACGATTCGTACAATCTGAGTGGCACCTTGTCACTTATATTGATTTACAGTTCTTTCAAAATCATCAATTAAGCTTCACAAAATTACCAGTGGATGATGTATTAAACGAGTGCTACCCCGTTTTGGGAGAACGGTACACGACTATAATTAATAAAGATGAAATTCGGGATAAAAATGAACAAATTAATAAACATGTTGATTTCATACGAGAGCTCAATTATAAAAATCGTTTAAATATTGGGAAAGTACCCCTTCGAATCATAGAAACAATTGGAAATGATTATGTAGCAGAAGATAAAGCACGATATTATAATGAATTAATTAATGGATTACATCAAACACATGAAAGTATATTGACCATAGCGGAAAATCACACTCAAGTTGTAAATTCAGGATTTGAGACTTTAGAGGAACGTTTAGTGACAATGGAGAGAAACCATATGAGTGCATGGAGCCATGCTAATGATGTTTCCGGAAAATTATACTTCCAAGAAGAATTGTTGATACGCGTATTAGAATGGAAAAACACTATAGATCAACTTACTGCAGGATATATTACAACCCTAAAGAATATAATTGATGTTATATATTTTGCAAAATCGGGACTTTTGTATCCACAACTATTAAATCCTCCAACTAAGGAGCGAGTAATAGAAGAATTTATGAGGGCCAAAAATCCTTTGTCCTTTGCTATACCTGAGACGGAAATACATTCGGTAGCCGTAGCACGAATGTCTCGGTTTACCGTCACTTATTACGACGGAAAAATCATCATTGTTATGCATATCCCACTGTTAAATTCCAGTTTATATAATTCTTATATACTTCATCCACACCCTATTCCCCAAATTATTAATGACAACAGCAAAATTGCTGCATATATTAAACCCAGAAATACTCACCTTATAATTTCATGGGAATTAAATAAATATGCATTAGTCTCTGAAAAAAATTCACAAGAGTGCCAACATAAAAAAAAACTATCAAATATGCAATAAACATTTTCCAATGTTTAATATCTCTTCCACACCAATTTGTGAAATATCACTAATTAATGGAAATAATGATTACACAAATTGCGACACTAAAATTATAAAGAAACAAATCCCTCACTGGCAACAATTGACAAATAACAAAAATTGGCTATTTTCACTCCCTAATACAGGACAAGCTATTGTCATGTGTTTTAATGAAACACGGATAATTAATATTACAAAGGAAGGAATTATGGATATACAAGGCGATTATGTGGTAGACACAGGATCTTTAATCCTTAGTGGTTCCAGCGACAAAATTTATAACTTGGAACACTTCTACCCATCTTTACCTTCATTGAACATTACTAAACTCATTCCCGATATTATAAACTATGAGAACAACTTCCTATTGTTCTCAAATAATCAAACTATTGTCTCAGAAAATAAGATTAAATCTCTCGATTACGATACTAGCGTTAAAGATATAAGGAATCGAATAGCTGAGGGTAAACAATCAAATAATCAGAATTTAGACCCTGTGTCAATAATAATCATGATTTATTCGGTAGTAGGCGTCATTGCTCTCGGAGCAATGGCCATCACTATAACCATAATGATAATAAATCGATCTAAAGCAATGAATCATGAAATTGAGATTGCAGAAAATAATTATGAACACAATGAATCACCATGTGATGATATTGCAATGGAAGGAACGATAGCAACCTCGTTATCAACCCATACTAAAATTCCAAATACCCTTAAAAGAATTAAAACACAACAATCCTTCATGAATAACGCACCGGTTTAATATGAACAACTATTCACATATAACTCCTTTTTGAAGACTTTAGTTCAAGCTTCTTCACTTCTTATCCTTCTTTTATTAAGTAATAAAAAGAGTAATAACAATAACTAACTTATATATATATATATATATATATCTACCTAAATAAATAAATGATAAAAATAATAATAATAATAATAATAATAATAATAATAATAATAATATAGATATATCTTTATACGTATATAACAGACAAAATAGAGTGAAAAGAAATATAAATACTGTTAATTCGCAAATTTTACTTTTAATATATATCTCATAAAAAGAAAAGGAAAAGGGAGAAAATAAAATCCCGGACGTTATTACTTTTATTTATTATTCATCATTTTAACTTTCATTCTTTCGCACGTGACATTCTGTGCGAGACTCAAAACAGTATCGACTACGCAAGGAAACGCGACGTTTCGACGAAATAAAGAAATGACACGTATAATAATCTACTGAATTTTAGTATGTCTCTAGGAAAGTATATCCAGCACAGTCCAACACAAACGAACTAAAGAAACTACCTGCTATACTATACTATAGTACTACATATATATACTATAGAGGGTTGTGACGTGACTTTTTGGCCACGCCGCCCGTGCGAAGTGTAAACGGTGAGGAGTGTCGGATTTACGACACTGGAGCGGTGCTCGATCGCTTCTAGACACCGACAGGAGGACTGGCCACATAAAAAAAGCTCCCTTCTATTGTTATTGCTATCTCCAAATTTTCTTTCTCTCTCCTATGATATCTTTAGATAAATGTCTGGAAGAAATTTCATGCTATCTTAATTCGAGTTAGGGCTATCTTTAAAATTAACAATAAAATTAGATAAATTAGAATATATTTATTTCACGACCGTATTGTTCCCCGTCATCGGAGTCTCACCCCAACGACCATCTTCCACCATGGGACTTACACCCCGCCGACGAACCATTACCTGCCACACCACACGTTTCCGCTCGTGTAATACCTCGCTACCTTCAAGATTGTTTCTCGTGCTCACACCATATGAACTAATTCGGATAAATAGTTCTCTTCATTTATTAGAGCTCTTGGAGCTCCAAAAACTCAGTTTTGGGAATTTAGCTCTGCTATACAGTGCTGCAGGCGGACTCCGAACAACTTTGGATGCCTATGGAGCGAGCTGGAAAATGGGCCAAGATATTACCAAGTCACCCGCGTCTTATACGACTTACCAGCCTGGAGCTGGACCATCCCCCTGAGAAGCAAATTGCCGCGGCCCGGCCGATCCGGCGCCCCACTAAGAAAGCGCTTGGAAGCAACGGAGGAAAGGTTTAATTGCAGTGTTGCGCCAAATATGTTGTGAGTTCAATCGCCGATACATCGTGGCCACGATTTCCCGCGAGAGGAACTCCGCACCTCTCCAATGTCGCCAATGAATCCGAGGGGAAGACACTTGTGAATCAGTAAGATTTGCTGCAAAAATTTGGAGACTGAGGAGAAACACGGACTAAGGAAAACCACGTTAAAAATTCGGTATCTCAATTCTACCACTATCTACGGCGACATAAATCATCAAGCAAGCTATATTCAAATTCAACCCGTGTATCGAGCCTTTCCGCGAGATCTAGAACTCGCCTAGCTACGGAAGGACCCGAGAGTAGCCGATTTTCGCAGGAGCGAAACCGAAAACCCAAAGTGTGTGTGTGCGCGGTATTTGGCGAGACGGCGGAGTGGGGAGCACCATCGACCAATGCCGCGGCAGATCCCCGAACAATTACTTCCGTGATAACTGCGCCAGCGTAGACCGATTTTTCGTGTGCTCCGTCAACGACTCCGATCATCTTCCAAGACTGCTGCAGAAGACCGGTGAGACTCAGCCCTTCATTTACTATTCTGTCAACGGGAATTCGTTATTCGCTCTCTACTATCGTAAGTTACTTATATTGTTTTATTGATGTTTTGGTTGTTTTGTAGTTCTATTTTAGTTGTGGGTTATTTGCGAGAGCAGAGTGCGTGCTTGGTCTTATACCGAGTATAAAAGAATCCCCGGTATTAATTCTTGGTCGATCGATTATTTATTAAATTAATTAAATTTTCAAAGAAAGTTATACTGTTTAATTAGATAATTTTATTAGAAGAATTCCGTTTTATTAAATACTCAACCCTACTAAACTTGTGAATTATTCGAGAGTCGATTTTATATTATAGTTATCGTTGAATTTATTGAATTTTGGTATTATCGGCTCTCTTAATATGTTGTTGTATTTTGCAGTAATTATGAGTGTATAATTATATTTAGAGGAATATTTAGAGCCCGTTAGAATGGGATACATTAAAAGGAATTCTTCGCCTCTCCTGCCGGCCCGTCTCGCGCTCAGGGGTCACGTTAGTCCGTCGAGGTGTTTACATCTCGACGTATTGTTATTGCTATCTCGCTCTCTATCTGTTTCTCTGTATTGCTTATAGAATAAGTTATCTTCACTTAAGTATCTCCGAATTGATTCGTATTTTTCGGAGTTAATGCTTTGTGCTACCTATCCTTTCTGCGCTTCGCTGTCTAAAGCCGGGTAGCTCGCTACCTCGCGTATAGCTATCCGCGCTTACTTGTTCGATTCCCCGAATATCGGAGGAAGATTATCTGTTCTCCTATTCTCTCCCCGGATAATTTCCCGACATATTCGCTAACTATTATTATTATTATTATTATTTAGAATTAAATATCCGACCGACCCCGTAGGGCTCCGACTCACCTACGGGACGGGCGGGTTAATAAAAATCATTCTGCCTGACTGCTCCTCCAACCCGGAGGTAAGCAGTCAGGTCAGTCCAGAATCGTGTGACCTAAGTAGACGGAGCGAACCCAGAATGACCGCCTTCTGCATTCGACCCGCCAGTGAGTCGGCTTTCTGCCGACAGGCGGGGATGATCTTAAGGTTCGCGACAAACGACAGCTTCATTCCGCCGAGAACGCCGATTATGAGGACCACCAGTTTGACCGCGTACCCTCGGTATAGCCGGCGAAGCTTGAAAAGGAGATCCTGATACTTTGTCCGCTTGTCGTCTTCTTTAGCAGCGACGTTGGACTCGCCAGGGGCCGAGAACTCGATGACGAAGATCGAGTGAATCTCGTGGTCGAAGACGACAATGTCAGGCTTATTGGCTGTTATTTGCCTGATAGTGGGAAATGAATAGTTCCAGTAAATCCGGCACTTCTCATTTCCCACGACGGACTCAATATCTCCAGGAGCGTAGGGCAGCAGTGGCGTCTCGTCTACCACGTAAGAGTGTCTCTGGCGATCGTTTGCAGGCCCTGCACCGTGTATCAGGGACCTGCATACCCATCACTTGGCTCCGGTAGACGAGCGTGTTAATTACGCCATCCTGGCAGGCAGTGATGAATCCCTCGGTCTCAGACATCAGACCGGCTGACTGCAAGAATGCAAAAGTCAGCCGCGCAGACAAGTCCATGCTGTCGATGTGTCGAAAAACATTCCGTGCATGGCCTTGCCGGCGTGCCGCTCGAGCAGGGTGTTATGCTCTGCGGCTCTGATGGTGTTCCGACGGCGGGACGGTTCCAGGTCGATAATGGAATTAATCGACCTTCTGCCGCCCCGACCAACACGAAATTCCAATCCGAGGTTTTCCGCTGCCTTCTCTGCCGCCCTGTATAAAAATGCCCCAACCCCCGTCCTTTCATGTTCATGCACGAAGGACAGGAGAGGATTCGCACTTCCGATTACGTCGCAGGCTACAACGAGAACCAAACGGTCATGCAGGCACTCCAATCCAAGTAGGCCCCTTCCACCCATGTGACGCGGGAGGTATATACGGGGCACGGAAGATCTGGGATGAAGACTCCTATGGATGTTCATCATCTTGCGTGTGCTGGTGTCGAGTTCACGCAGCTCGTCTCGCCTCCATCTCACTACCCCGAAAGATTAGAGAAGGACTGGGACGGCAAGCATGTTGGTAGCAGCGATCTTGTTCCGCCCAGACAATTCGGAATTCCAAATTTGCCTAAGCCGCTGCCTATACTTGCCGCGAAGAGTCTCCTTGACTGCCGCAGCATCCTGTAATGGATTCTGCGATACTCCGAGGTATTGATAGGACTCTCCGGCGTCAAGGTGTTTAATGACGCTCCCGTCCACGAGCTGCGCATCCTCCGCAAGACGCCCAGATCTTCCGCGTACTAAGTGGACCACTGCGCATTTGTCCAATCCAAAGGCCATGCCGATATCTCGCGAGTAGGTGTTCACTACGGTGAGTGCGAGGTTCAGATCGCTCTCACCGGAGGCGTAGAGCTTCAGATCATCCACATAAAAAAGGTGGGTGATCTTGTGCCTCCGGTTGCCGACAGGTCCACACCTGTACCCGCGAGTTTGGCGCAGGGCGAGAGATAGCGGCAATAGTGAGATGCAAAATAGGAGTGGGCTTAAAGAGTCTCCTTGAAAGACGTCCCTCCTGTACTGAACCAACTCTGTGGACTGAGTTGCCCCACCGATGAAAATGGTGAAGCGAGTCCTCCAGAGTGGTAGTAGATGTTCTATGCATCTCACTATGCGGGGATGTACCGCAAGGCACTCGAGGAGCCTCCCAACGAGCTGATGCGACGTTGTGTCGAATGCCTTGCGGTAATCGATCCATGCCATGGACAGGTTGCGTTTGTACTGGACCGAGTCCTGTGTGACGGATCGATCTATCAACAGATTTTCTTTACAACCTGCTTACAACCTGCCACGCCCCACTTACAGCCGCTTTGCTCGTAAATCTCTCGCCATATTGGATCCCCTGTCTGAAGTATTCGTTCATTCAAGATTTTAGTGAATATTTTGTAACATACGTTGAGGCAGGTGATCGGCCGATAGTTTTTCGGATCGGACAAATCAACTTTCTTCGGGATCAGCACAGTGCGCCCCTCCACCAGCCAGCTCGGAATAGGCATCTCCCCGTCCAAAAACGAGGTGAAAATCCGGGCCAGATATCGGTGTGTTGAAGAAAATTTCTTCCACCAAAAGCTGTTAATTCGATCTGGCCCGGGGGCAGAGAAGTTCTTCATACCCAAGATTGCCTTCTTGACTTCATCCTCGCTGACCGGTGGACACTCTCCTTGCCTTTGTTGAACGCGTTCACATAAGGCGGAGAAGAGCCCCAGGGCTGGAGTATCCTGCTTGAACGAGGGTTCCTGTCCATACAACTCCTTCCAGTAAGCTTCGACCTTCTATATCGACGGAACCTTGTCCGGCGGTTGCGTCTTCTGTTGGAATAAGCGTGAGGGAGCCTCAAACGCTTCTCTAGGGACTTTTTAATCTCCACTAGAGCCCGCACCCTGTCAGTGCAATGCCTGATTGAGTGTGTGGCGTTGGCGTCGCAAGTTGGCACATATGCGCCGAACCTTGGGCGTGAAAGCCTTGCCAGTTGATACGTAATCCACCACACACTGGATGCGGGACGCATGCCGCCGGACCACCGATATCTTCTCCTGCAGCTGATGTATGCGTCCTTGCGTCTTGGCCTGATGAGCTTCATCGGTTGGTCGATGACTCGGCACAAGAGATGCTGCGGCGCCATACACAGCCCAGTTGATGTCAAGGAGGTCGTCACATGCCGGGATTCATCGAGACAGATCCTCGTTCGCGGCCTTAAGCTGTTCTGGCCGTAGGGAAACTTTAAGGTGGATATGTTTCCGCCTTGTCCTCATATCTCTCGCGGCGTTATCGGCTCTTGGCGGGTCACCCGGAGAAGGTGGCAGGTCGGGAGGTTGGTCCGCACCTTCGGGTGCGATCGCAATCTCTGGTGGCCGCGCCATGTCGAAACCTTTCCCACGCAGATAGGCCACATAGTCTCGCAGGATCTGAGGCGAGAGATGAGCGAGATCGGGATGCATTTCACGCCACCGATCATGCATCCTGCCTATGTATCCTATCCGCGTGGGGTCGCTGTCGCAATAGCAGATCATGATGTCATATCTGAGTTCGTCCGTCCACTTGTGTCGTCCATGTCTTTGCCAGGTCGTCGTAGCGGATCTGGTCGTTGAGTGCCCTCCAACTGATCCATGGCCGCCATTCGAGAGCGGCCGATTGTGAGGGGCTCTTCTCGAGCTCGCGCTAGGAACCGAGATTAATAAAGGGTGTGCCAGGTGGTCAGCTCAGCACACCCTCCGACGGTATTAGCCACGGGCCGAAGCCCGTACCCAGGACACGCCGCGAGGAGGCTACCGTCGGCCCCCAGCTTATTATTATTATTATTATTGTTATTATTATTATTATTAGTCTTATTATTATTTGCGCCATCTACTGTTATTATTATTATTATTTTGTTTCTCGCGGTTAATCGACGACGCTCTAGTGTTTCTTTTTTTTGGGTTATGGTTATAATTATTTTAAGTATCTTGTATTCCCTCCCGCTTTTGTTTATCTAGTCCGCGCCATCGATTAGCTGAGTATTAATTCACATTTGTTTTATATGGTTCCATGTCAAAATGCTGCAGCGTCAAAATCCTCGCGTCAAAATAACATACATGCAAAAATGTTCACGTCAAAATAACATATATGCAAAAATGCTCACGTCAAAATATCATTTAAAAAATCATGAAGTCAGGGGGTTGGACCCTCTCCACACTGGCGCCCAGCTATGCCTTAACATTTCTACACGTGATTTCTGTTACCGAAATTATCTATTCTAATCGACCGGTCAAAGTTTCACGACAAATAGAATCAATAACGGTCGATCGATCGATCGAAGTGTGACGACGACAAACCTGTATACAAACATTCGACGAATTAGTTATCGAAAGACATTTGAAGGAATCGGACGATATGCCTCTTCAATTTGTACTGAGCCAAAAAGGCAAACGAATGCTAACAAGTAATGGTTTTATCTATGCCAAATTACGCGAAACAAAGTCAAAGATTGTTTGGCGGTGCACGGATTATCACAGAGTTTCAAAGTGCAGTGCGATTACGGAAACGACATCGATGAAAAAAAAATGGTAAGTCAAAGTGTTGTAATAAAACTGACTGAAGCTGCAATAAATGCATGCAATAAATACACAACTCTGACACACACGACACACACACGCACGTGCACACACACACACACACACACACACACACACAACCACGCACGCACGCACGCACGCACACACCCACCCACACATACACCCACACAAATATTGATCAATGTTTATATATCGGCTAGGAAACGTCCTGAAAGAAGGCGTACACAATCATGGGCCGGACGCAGCAATAGTCAATGCAAAAAGAATTGTCAACGAGATGAAGAGCCGGGCAACTAAATCAGCAGAGTCAACAGGCAACATCGTCTTGAGGGCACACGCTGAGGTCTCGACGAGCACCGCAGCTGAACTACCAGACATGGCATTGTTGACAAAAACAGTTCAACGAACGCGAGCCCGAAATAATCCGCAATTGCCAACTCCTGCTACACGTGGGGAACTTGTCCTGTCGCAGATTCACACCGAAACGATCAAAGGAGAAAACTTCCTATTCTATGATAATCGAGGAGATCGAAAGCGCTTTCTTATATTTGCAACAATAGCAAATTTGAGGCATTTAGCTGAATGTGAAACCTGGTTGTGCGACGGTACTTTTCGCTGTGTATCACTTATATTTACACAGCTGTACACTATCCATGGAATAGTGAACGGAAAAGTAATGCCATTTGTTTACATTATGGCTCCGAGCAAAAGTACATCTTTGTACAAACACGTACTAGAGCTATTGCTAGAGGCGGAAGATATCCATTTCAACCCACAATTAATAATATGTGATTTCGAACAAAGTTTTATCGCATCAATGAAAAAAGTTTTTCCAACAGTTACTGTGCGTGGGTGCTTTTTTTATTTCGGGCAATGTATATGGCGTCACGTGCAGACATATGGACTTCAAATACGCTACGGAATGGACGATGAATTTGCGTGTTCGATAAAAATGCTCATTGCACTGGCATTTGTGCTAAATGAACACGTTTTTAGAGCCTTCGAGATTCTCCTTGCCTCGCGCTAGTACTTAGATGAAGAGGATAGCCTCAAAGATCTTCTCGAATATTTTAAAAGAACATAGGTTGGAGTTCGTCAGCGCCGCGGTATTCGTGCTCCGCAGTTTGCAATAGAACACTGGAATTGTTACGACGCAGTGCTAAATAACGAGCCGCGAACAAATAATTCAGTTGAAGGATGGCATAATGCATTTAACAGACGAGTGGAGACAAGTCACGCATCTATGGGAAAATTCATCGATGTCATAAAAAAAGAGCAAAGTACCACGGAAGCAATGTGGGAGCAGCAAAACGCTAGACGTGTAGTGACGGCAAGAAGGCGCAAAAAATATCTCCACTACGATATTAGACTGAGAAATGTTGTCGAATCTTTCGAAAAAAATTGCGATATGGTTGAATATCTACGAGGCATTGTACACAATATTCGTTTGTAATATTACTTAATTCATCTAATTCAATAAAAACTGATTGTGTTTTTTTAACAATGACAATTTGCGTCCGATTATTTTAGTTATGTGTTATTTTTGTAAATGGTGTTTTTGCAAATGTTATTTTCGAGTGTTATTTTTTACAATATTAACATTTACAATATGTTATTTAGACGTGTCACCGTTTTATATCTAGTGCTATCTGCCATTAAGCCGATTTATGTTATTTTATTTACTTTTCTCATGTTATACTGTAATGTTTGGGATGTTTTATTTTATTTTAATTCTATTTTTTTTCTTTTACATCGAGTCACCCCCTCTCCTAACTTGTACCACCTCAAACTGAAACGATCCACCATGCGCCTCGTTTGCCAAAATCAGCCCTTCTATCATATCAGCTCGTGGAGCCTCAGCTAGTCGTGTGTCTTAGAGCTTTTCACCACATCCTCGCTCTATCCAACAGTGGAGAGTTTGTTGCAGGGAGAGATCGATTAAAGTCGATCCTTTAGATCGGTGGTACTGAGGTATCTGGCGTCCAACCTCTCTCATGATACAGATTTGCCTACTATTTTATTCACGTCATTCTTATGTTGGATTGGTTATTCACCCGGGGTATCTCAGCTATCTTCTGTGGAACGCTATCTTCCCAATGATCGATTGCGCTACCTTTAGGGCCCGCTATCTTTTATAGTACGCTACCTTTCAGATAATCGGCCTAAGCTCTCTTGAGGGATCGCTATCTACTATAGTAAGCTATCTTGTAGATAACTCGGATCGCTATCTTTAGGGACTGCTATCTTTTATAGTACGCTACCTTTCAGATAATCCGTTTTAACGCTCTTCAGGGATCGCTATCTACTATAGTAAGCTATCTTGTAGATAATCCGGGGATGCTACCTTAAGGGAGCACTATCTTTTATAGGAAGCTATCTTTCAGATGTTTTGGTTAAGTTATCTTTAAGGTGTTGTAACGCTTGATTTGATTATTTTATAGCTTTGATGTGTATTAGAATTAAAAACGCTTTGGGAAAAATCATAATTATTTGCTGGATGGATGCCGAGGGTGAAGAGCGAGGGTTGCGAGTCTTTCCGCAAGGAAATTGCCTTACAGGGTATAGTAACTAACACACGGGCCAGTTCTAAGGCCTACCGCATAAAGATGCGATTCAACACGTCAATAGCTGACCAGCACAATCGTCCTTACTGGCAAATCCAAACGGACCTTTTTGTGCCCCCTGAATGGAAATATGTACCTGCTCCAGTGTTACGAGAGTGGATTACTCTCGTACCACATGAGGGCAAAACTGCAATGATAGGAGGAAAACGATACCACAGAATGTTTTCCTTCCTCATACCACAAGGCCAAAACCCTAATTTCATCAAGGGAATCCAAGATGGGTGTACGCATATGTTAATCACCTCGGAACGATACCAATGGTACTACATACTCTACAGATGTTGCACCTAACTCCGCCTACCGAAGACATCGAAGGAACTTTGAAGACACCAACCCGATTTTTGAGCATCTACAACCACTACTCGTATGAAACCAATTTTCTATATCATGAATCAATAATTATGACAAGTTTATAATGATTATATCGTAGAATTAGCGCTACACACTCGATATTCGATAGATTTAAGGAAACTGATTGATAATTTTGCCTGTAAGAGTAAAATCACAATATGATATTGTTTAAGCAAATAAGACTGAAATGGCAATTGGAAGCCAAATATTGAAATAAAACTAATTTGAAATAAAAGACGGAAAGGGCAATTGGAAGCCAAAAATAAAAGAAGAGAGAAATACAGAGTAAAGTCGATATATTGAGTTAAGTAAACTCATAGGAGTTATTATATAAAATTATATTTTAGGAAGTTTTTACATACAAATAATATGATAATTCCAAAGTGAGCACTAAAAAGCTCCCGAAGATTGCATAATTCTAACTTTGCCTCGTTTTAGCCCGGAATGTGCCGGACTGGGATCGAAGCACAAAGTCGGCGCGATATTAAATTGTGGCTTACACAATTATAGGTTTTGATTTTCCTGTAATTTATGGTTGGACTAGAATGTGTATTTCGGGATCCTGCGTCTCTTCCCAAGTGTCGTCTTCGTCCGCCGCTGATGGCTCCTCGCCACTGTTCTCGCTTTCGGTTGAGAGCTCGTGGAGATCCAATGCTCTTGGTTCTCCACCTTGTTCGTTGTTTTCGTGCGTCACAAACACCTCAACAGCTCGTTCGTGGCGACCGATATCAAACAGAGGAATATCCTCTTGGTGAATGGCTGGACCGTTATACCCCACCGGTCTTTCCTCACATATGACGGAAGACCTGATAGCAGGTACACCGATCACCGTACACACTGGTAAAGTTAATTTCCCCCCGGGGTTTCGGGCTGGCACTTTAATTGTCGGATTACTGGCGACAGCATAGGTCTCACCCAAACTAGGCCCCGCCAAATTTTCACTCGAATTATTTGGTTCCTGCTCTCTACTTTGCCGTTTTCGTTTTTGAATGTTCTTCCCAGCTCGCTTTCGTTTTACCATCTAGATAGGGTAATTAGTTGAGACTTGGGGGTTCGAGGAAAATTTCTAGCAAAGAAAACACCGACGTCAAGCTGATAAGCTGGACGAAGGGTTGTAGGCAAAGAGAACACCAACGTCAAGCTGATAAGCTGGACGAAGGGTTGTAGGCAAAGAGAACACCAACGTCAAGCTGATAAGCTGGACGAAGGGTTGTAGGCAAAGAGAACACCAACGTCAAGCTGATATGCTGGACGAAGGGTTGTAGGCAAAGAGAACACCAACGTCAAGCTGATAAGCTGGACGAAGGGTTGTAAGCAAAGAGAACGCCAAGGTAGGGAGTTGGAGGTTAAGAACGAAAAATCTCAGTGAGTTCTCAAAAATAAATAGTGATTCAAGGAACGATGGTTTTAAACAATTGAAATTTTGTATTGAAATAATTATTCGAGAAACGGAGGTTTAAATACAAAGTAACTTAATTGAAATAATTTGTAAAGTGAATTTAAATTGAAACAACTATTCAAGAACGATGGTTTCAAATTCAAATTGAAATAATTATTCCAGAACGATGGTTTCAAAGTAATTGTAATTTGAATTGAAATATAACTTAATTGAAATAGTTGTAAAGTGGATTTAAATTGAAATAATTATTGAAAATGACGAGCCTTTGATCTTACATTTAGCTAGGGTTAGTCCCGGTGAGACTCCAGCACGAGCGATTGCTATCCGACTGAATACCCCGCTAATTACTAATCTGAAGAACAAAGAAAACCCGGAGTTTGATCGCTGTAGGGAACACTCTGTTGTATTTAGAAGAGGTGTGCACCGTGTCGTTTCGCGTCGAGAACTAAAGTTTTAAATATTAATTGTGGCTGGGACGACCGAATTATCCCCTCTGCGTTTAACTCTGAATTCTGCTTAGTCGCAGTTCCCGTGGGTCCTTATCGAACTTCTTAGTAGCGGGACCCCGGGTCCCAGCATCCACCGGTGTTTCGTCTTGGCGTGTTATCGCTCGTGCAAGGGTCTCTGGTACTCGACTGCGTCTCGTCAACGCGTGGGACTGCTTAGGCTAGCTAAATTGTACGTTGCGCGTGATAAGGTGCAACGAAAACTCTCATGAGGATCCGTTGCAAAATACACATACACATCTAGGTACAAACACATATACATATACATATACATATATATATGCACATATACGTGCATACAACAATTCGTAGTGAAAATTACTTATTGTTTAGTTAAAATATTAAAATGTGAAAGAAGTTTTTTTTTTTTTTTTTTTTCTTTAAATTTTCATGTACTTGATCAATATAAAATATATTTATTATTATAGCAAATTTCGGCCGTCGAGCCATGACGTAACATCTCCCCCGTTTAGTTGGATGCAGTGTTTGGACTCTGCGTCCGAGAGCCGGCAAGGCGGGCAGAAAGTACGGGGTCGACGCCCTCAAGTACAGTCGAAGTCTTCTTAGATGAAATCTTCTGTGGCGAAGGCTTCGGGTGTAGTTCGGGGTACAGTCGTGGTCCTGCTGTGGGAGACTGGGCGTTCTGCCCAATCTCGACGTCCGTCGTTGCTCCTTGTCTGTGTTTGTTGCCCAGAGTTACCAGGAGTCCGGTCACTGAGCTCCATATAGCTCCAAGCAAATGTAGACTCCAGCCGTATATCGAGTGGATTGCATAGCCCTGAATGCACGTGTCGATCACGAATTTTATGGCTCGTATTACGAGAAACACTCCGATTATGCCTGCGCTTGCTGAACCGAATTTCATAAATCCGTTCCATATTCGGGTGGCGGCGTTTTCGGCGAGATGATTTAACGTAGCTTCGTCGAGAAGACCCTTTATTGAGATACTTCCCGGTGGTAGTTGGTATCCAGCGCTTCCTCGCGCTAAATTGTTTAGCAAGGCTGGTTTTTCCGCTGGGAACATTATTCGCTCGCGCAGTTTATCGACGTCCTCTTCAGTATAGATGCCGCTACTGGCGAGATTTCCAGCTGATTGATATTTCCATGAAGGTCTGGTCATCGGTTCTAGGGCACGAGGCGCTAGCACTTCCACTGGTTGCGGGCTAAATCGGTACCAAGTCCCTTCGATTTGATATTGAGCCGGTATAATCGGGTCGCAGGTAATGATGGTTGCCGATCTCACTAACGTCCGTGATGTTGGTGACAAGTAGAATGACTCATTACGATAGGCCACTGGTAGCTCCTGATAGCATTCTTCGGTGCGACGCAGTTTGCACTCCACCGGGATGCACTTTATTATATGAGCGACTTCTCCGGCGATAACGGACATGTAACCTGGCCCTTTCATTACCGTATATGCGAATTTTTCTGGTAGGAGAGCGGCGATTGACAAGGCGTTTTGGAGAATTTGGCGCTCCATGTTGCAGCGTTGAGCTACTACGTCTCTGTACAACGATGTAATTTGTTTTCTCACGTGCTTCTCCACATGCACGAATTTAGAGTTTATGTAGGCAAATATGTCGAGATTATTTACAGAGATTTTCTTCTGGGATGCAAATGATTCTCCTCTCCGCGTTTCCAGAATAAACAATTTTGGGTGTTCAGTATTGATGAGCGTATAACCGCACACGTGGTACTCAGAACGTTTAGCTAAAGCAAACGTCGTGGAGTCCGACGTTAGGGTGTACACATCCGGCAACCTAGAACCGTTCTCCATTGTGCGCAATTTGGTTGCTGGTCCGTCGTAAAGCACGTCGTACATTTTGAAGTTACACGAGTCTAATGGGGCAACGTTCCAAAACGCACTGTTACCCTCTACGTCGAGGCACTGTCCTTCAGATAATTTGCACTGAGTCCCAGACGTGAGCATTATCTTTCCCGCGCGTAGGTTAACCACTGCCTGATACGCGGATAGAGTTATTTTCACAGTTGCGTGCACTACTACGTCACTCCAGGTTCCGAAGGGGTCACTGTATTGTGTACCGCTGCATGTGCCATCCATGCTAGTGGATCCTGCCAGTGTGAGACTCCTGGTGGTGGTTTCGTTTCTTTTCAGACCGACGACTTCTGCCGCATATCCAAGTTGAATGATGCCTGTTTCCTGAAGTCTTCTGCACGCTGATTCGTCCATCTCGTGTATGTATTCGCGAAAGCCATCATGCACTATAGAATTATGCGAGTGCATGCCGCAATGATGGATTATCCTTGTTATCTCGATTTTACATTGAATAACTAGGGTGTCGTCGAATGCCGAGAGTTGGAGAAGTTGCACGTGGACTTGCGTGGGTTCCGGGTCTCCAGGCGGCACTACGCAGTCAGCCACTCCTTTTAGCGATATTGTAGTCACATCCAGAGTTGATCCACTGCAGTCGTATCCGATGAGCGCGTCCGTTGATGTTGCCAGAATGACTAGGATGAACGCAACAATGAGCGATGTCACCCCAAGTCCCACGTGAACCTTCCTAAGGGTGATATGTGTTCCCTGTTGGGTCGCGGAGCTCTTTCCTCGTATGGCGACGGGGTCACACGGCCGCATAACTTCACGTCGTTGGGCGAGGTTTTTCAACCGCCGTTGAACATACATGTGCTGGGAGAATTTATCGACGAAGGTTGTATAATCACTCGTCGTAAAGTCCTCCCCGTTAAATTTAATCAATTCTCCGTCCGCCGCGTTGATGGTCGACAGTTGTCTCGCGCCCGGATAATGGAAGACGAAATTGCTCTCTTTGTTGTCGAAATAGAGGACCTTCGCCCTACGAAAGTGGCCCCATTGGTCGCTGAAGCAAATCCTGAAATCCCCGAACTTCATCCATCCTGGTGGAACGCAAGGTTGTCGCAGTCCATGCGGTGGTCGGGCCATATCAACTAATTCAGAAATGTCTCCGCTCTGCAACAAAAGCGCGTATATTTGGTGGCGTTCGCGGCTAAAAAGCTATTGCTTGTGGATTCGCAATTTATTCGAGTGGACGATTTTCTGTCGTCCGTTAAGAGTTATTTTTACATTTCCTCCAGTGAGGATTTCTATTACCGAGCAGGGCCCGACGTATTGGTCGGAAAATTTTCCCCCTTTTGGTTCTTTTAGTAGATAAACCTTGTCTCCGATTTTGAAATTTTGTGGATTCGTATTCCGGTCGTAATAACCCTTGGACCTTTCCTTGGCATGGTGCAAATTTTCCGCCGCCAAATCCTGTAGTCCGTGAATTTTTCTGAAAAGATTTTCCAGATACTCGGCGTAGGTCGGGTCCTGGTTTTCCTCAATCCGGTTGTGGTTCGATGGCTGTCTTGCTATTTTTCCATACACCAGTTCGTGCGGTGTGAAGCCCGTTCCCTCGTGACGACTGGTGTTGTATGAAAACATAGCCAGCTCTAGCAAGTCGTCCCATTCGCGGCGGCGATCTACGAACTGCTTGAGGTATTCGCTCAATACGTGGTGAGATCTTTCGATTGACCCGTTGGTCTGTGGGTGGAATGCCGTTGTCCGGTACTGCCTTATTCCGAATTTCCTCGCTATTCCTTTTAACAGGCTACTGCAAAAATTTGTTCCCTGGTCCGTTAACATGGCTTTGGGAGCGCCGAAACGTGCGATGAAATTTTTCGTAAATGCGTTGGCGACATCGATGGCGGTAGTCCTCTTCAGAGCGATGGCGACGGAATATTTCGTTAGCAGGTCTTGGATCGTAAGGATGTTGGTATTACCCTCTTCCGTGATGGGGAGTGGCCCGACGATGTCCATTGAGATCTTGTCGAAAGCACTACCGGGTGTGTCAGTGATAATCATTGGTTGTTTAGTTTTCACGCGCACTAACTTTTTCAGCTGACAATTTTCGCACCGCTGTATGTATTTTTGAATCGAGATTTTCATGTCCTTCCAGAAGAAGTTCTCGCGGACGCGCCAGTACGTCTTGTTCACTCCTTTGTGGCCGCCCACTAGGGAGTCGTGGCACTCGCGGATTATCTCTTGTCTCTCATTTTCGGGAGGAACGCGCACTAGTTGATTACATATAGTTAAACGTAGATTTCGCTCGCCGAGGTTGTTTTGCAACAATACTACCACCTCGCTCCAAGGTATATTATCGATACTTTCGGTCTTGGCTATGCTGAGAGAATTAATTCCAAGTTCAGTGACCGCGTCTTTAAGTGACTGTATTCCTTCTTCGAGATCTTCGATAGCAACGTTCGCGCGCAGGTCGCACTTGACCGGGATCGCAAAATATACCTTGGATTTCACCCTTTTTGCCGCAATTCTCGAGAGCGTAAGGAAGTTGTTGGCGGGCATCGTACCCAGGTCTGCGAGCTCCCTTGCGCCCTCGTCGACAGGTTGATTTTTGGTCGTTACGAAGTACGCCAAGTTGTCTAGACGCATGCTAAGCCTATCGCGTGTTTCCATGACTACATAGTCGTTTATTGGGTCCTCCACGACAGAGGCGTCGTCCCCACTGGAAGACGCGTCTGTCGTATCGGACGAATCGCTATCGAGTGATTCCTGTTCGGATACGCGTGATTGTTCCCACGGTGGAGGGTTTAATGCCCCAGCCGTCTCGCCAGTTGACGAGCCAGGCGTTTCCGCAGATGTATCTGCGTCACAATCGAGAACTTCATCTATAGTCTCGAGTCTTGAAGACCCTGTTGCCCTAGACGTCCCTTCACGGGCTAAATCGTCCCGCTCTTTCTTACGACGTTTCGAGCGCGTCGTTATGCCATCCTCGTCATTTGGACCATCTGGGTCGTCATATCCCCGAATTGGTGTGACGAGGAAAACGGTTTTGCAATTTACGGGAGGATTTCGCGACAAGGCATCGGCATTGCTGTTTGCCTTTCCCGGTTTGTAAAGAATTTTGAAGTTGTAATTGCCAAGCTTGAAGCGCCATCCGAACAAGCGATTCGATGGATCGTTTACAGAGTTTAACCACACCAATGGCTTGTGATCGGTTACTAAGATAAATTCTCTACCGTAGACATAATGCCTAAAACTATCGACGGAGTAGATTATTGCTAAACATTCTTTTTCTATCACCGAATAATTTATCTCGGCTGGTGACAACGTACGCGAAGTATAAGCGATTGGCCTATCCTTGCCAACGTCTCCCTGGCTGACTATTCCCCCGATCGCTAGTGCCGATGCGTCCGTTGTTATAATAAATGGTTTAGTGAAGTCCGGGTGCTGTAGTACCGGAGATTTACATAAAATGTCTCGAAGTTCATCAAACGCTTTTTCCTGGGCCTCCGTCCATTTGAACGGGGCCCCCTTTTTTAGAAGTAAGGTTATTGGCTTAGCTATGCCCGAGAAATTTTCCACGAAGCGTCGATAATAGCCGGCCAGACCAAGAAATTGTTTAATCTGGGTGGGGGTCGTTGGTCTAGGATATTGCCGTATTGATTCCAACTTCTTAGGATCCGGTTTAACTCCGTCCTCGCTAATGATATGGCCTAAATAACATACTTCCTTACGTAGAAATTCGCACTTGTCCGGTTGGAGCTTCAAGTTAGCTTTGCGCAGCCGGTCTGCTAGTCTTTTGAATTTAATTTCGTGTTCCTTAAGGGTGTTGGCATATATAACAATATCGTCGAGATATACAAACAACTCTACCCCCTGTAAACCGCACAATGCCCGATCCATCAAACGTTGAAACGTAGCGGGGGCGTTTTTAAGCCCGAAGGGCATCCGTGAAAATTGGTAATACCCGAATGGCGTTGAAAAAGCCGTTTTATGTGCGTCGGAAGGTTCTACTGGGATCTGGTGGAATCCGCTAGCTAGGTCGAATACTGAAAAGTAACGCGCGCTACCCAATTGGTCCAGGATTTCTACGATATTAGGTAGTGGGTACGCATCACCCACAGTTTTTTCGTTGAGATGGCGATAGTCTATCACCATCCTCCACCTTGGCTTCCCGTGCGAATCGGCCTTTTTGGGTACAATCCACAGGGGTGAGCTATATGGGGATTGCGATGGTTCTATTACACGCCCGTCAATCAATTCGCCTATCTGGCGCGTGATTTCTTCCTTATGTGCCGGTGGAAAGCGGTATTGTCGTTTGAAAACAGGTTGGTCGTCAGTTGTCGTTATTTTGTGCTTAATGGCGCTGGTAACGCCTAGAAAATCTCCTGGGCAATGGAAGAGGTCTTGTGACTCCCTTATTGTACGTAGGACACTTCCTACCTCTTCATCGTTGAGATGGTCGAGGCGGAGCAATGACTTTAGGTTTTTAAATCGCGCCTCGTTGTCTATCGAGACTGACGTGACGGTTCGTACCCCACTAGCGTTCCCATAAAGATGCTTTTGTATATCCTCCGAATCTATGGTGTGCAGGAACTCGAATCCCCCCAGCGTTACCACCGGAACGGTGAGCTCCAGATCCTCCTCGGTTGTATTAAAAGCTCGCAAATAGGCTGCGCCGTTATTGTTGGTCACGACCGCCTCGCCAATGTAAATCCCATCGGCGACGTTTATACGAGGAATGTATCCCTCCTTTACTTCGGGATTTCGAACGCGAACATGATAAACCACGCTTGAACGGCCAGGCAGTAGTACTGTCTCCTGGGCTTTAAATGGTATTACTCGGTCACTCCAACTGACGACTTCCTTATCCCAATCGATTGGGGCTTTATTTTTTCCGTGAAATTCCGCGCCTAATATCGCGCCTTGGTCGATCTGAAACGCGTCGTTTACTACGTGAAATTCGGAATTCGTACCCATTACGTCGATTTCCGTTGAACCGTGTGTATAGACGGGACCCTCGCCGATGCCCTGGAGCTTTAAAATATCCGTTTCGTCTATGGGGACATCGGGTCTTAAACACCCTTGTTTTATTAGATTCGGGTCGGCTCCGGAGTCGACTAAAAATTCGGTTTTCCTAAGGAGTTGAGGGGACTCTACTTCCACTGACGGTACGTAGGAGTGGGTTCTTAATCGCACGTTTGCTGATCGGACGGATCGGTGACTTGAACTATACGCACCGGGCGTTCTACCATTGCTCCCGTGCGACTCGCGCCCGGATTTTCCAAGGGAGCAGTTCCGTTTCCCGGACGCCTACGTTTCTCGTCGGCTATCCTTGACCTGCACTCGGATGCGTCGTGTCGGGGTTTCTTGCAATAGGAACAGATTTGAAGCGATTTTTCAGTCGTGTTTTCGGAATCCGCGTTTTTAGATCTCGCGAATCGCTCCGGTCGTTTATCAGGGAATTTTTTCCAACAATTTTCTGACGGATGTCCCGGGTGACTGCAATGTTCGCACTTCGATACTTTCATCTGATTATTTCCCGGTTGTGATTGCGCGTTCGATAGTCTAGATACCGTCGATTTTTCCGCGAATTGAGTTCGGTCGCGTTCCAAATCCTTTTCCACTCCTACTGCCCGGGTGAACGCGCTGGAAAGCCCATCGTAACCCTCGAACCTCAATCTAAGCCGAAAATCGGGAGGTAGACCCATTATGAAACACTCGAGGGTGTCGGCCTCCAGATTTTGCTTTTGTTTTAGGGATAAGCTCCCGCAGTTTAGTGTTTCTCCTTCGAGGATAACGGCGTGGAGGTCCTTTACGCGGCTAATGTAATCAAGGACGTGCTCGATTTTGCCCTTAACGATACTTCCGAGTTCGCCCTTATATTGATTTATCGTTTTTGCTGCCCCGAAAAGTTCTTTTAAACGGTCAGTGAATGCCTTCACTGTCGAGAAGGAATCGTCCTCCACGGCAGTGTAAGCTCGTCCGCGCAATTTATTTCGTAGGAGGCGCGCAAATGTAGATTCGTGGCTTGATGGTAATAACTCCTTTGCTCTCAAACATGCGCGGGTAAATTTAAGAATCGGGATCGTGTCGCCGTTAAAAACTGGTACTGATTCGAGTACATCCTTGAATGACAACCGCGCAGTTAATCCGTTGGTTTCAAAGGCATCGGGATCTTTTATTTCCTCTTCGGCATGTGCAATGGAGACAGTACGCGACCGGTGCTTAACATTTTCTACGTCCCTCCTCAAGGATTGGAGTTCACGGCGAAGACTATCTACCACTTTTGCGTCGCCTATTACTGTTTTAGGTAATTTATTTCCTGAAAATAGTATTTCACGTTGTTGCACGTCTACGAGGCGCTCTTCGAGTTCTATTTCGCGTGTCGAGAGTTCGCGTTCGCGAGAAATTAAGGTATTTTCACGAGTACGCAATTGATTTTCGCGAACGAGGATATCTTCTTCTCGAAGATCGAAACTCTTTTCGCGTAAGACTTGTTGCTTTTGATTCTCTAAAAGTTGGTTTTGTAATTCCATCAGTTCTCCTTCCGTAAGAAGTTCCCGTGGTGACCGTTCCGTTGGCTTTTCGTCGTCTCCAGAACCCATGTTTTATTTATTTTTTATTATTTTTTTTTTTTTTTTTTTTTTTTTTTCTTTAATGATAACCAGATCGGGCGCTGGTATATCTATTTTCAAGAGAGTTTACAATGAAATTACGATCGGATAATTACTGCACCCCGAAATTATTTATTCATTGCAGCCTTCGGTCACGGGTAGAGGTTATATGCGCTTCGACAATGTATAAATCCCACCGCTGCCACCAAAAATATTGTTAACCTGTTACGTCATGGATTTTGAGGGTTAACGCAACGAAGCTAAACATTCTTTCTTTGCCTCGTTTTAGCCCGGAATGTGCCGGACTGGGATCGAAGCACAAAGTCCGCGCGATATTAAATTGTGGCTTACACAATTATAGGTTTTGATTTTCCTGTAATTTATGGTTGGACTAGAATGTGTATTTCGGGATCCTGCGTCTCTTCCCAAGTGTCGTCTTCGTCCGCCGCTGATGGCTCCTCGTCACTGTTCTCGCTTTCGGTTGAGAGCTCGTGGAGATCCAATGCTCTTGGTTCTCCACCTTGTTCGTTGTTTTCGTGCGTCACAAACACCTCAACAGCTCGTTCGTGGCGACCGATATCAAACAGAGGAATATCCTCTTGGTGAATGGCTGGACCGTTATACCCCACCGGTCTTTCCTCACATATGACGGAAGACCTGATAGCAGGTACACCGATCACCGTACACACTGGTAAAGTTAATTTCCCCCCGGGGTTTCGGGCTGGCACTTTAATTGTCGGATTACTGGCGACAGCATAGGTCTCACCCAAACTAGGCCCCGCCAAATTTTCACTCGAATTATTTGGTTCCTGCTCTCTACTTTGCCGTTTTCGTTTTTGAATGTTCTTCCCAGCTCGCTTTCGTTTTACCATCTAGATAGGGTAATTAGTTGAGACTTGGGGGTTCGAGGAAAATTTCTAGCAAAGAAAACACCGACGTCAAGCTGATAAGCTGGACGAAGGGTTGTAGGCAAAGAGAACACCAACGTCAAGCTGATAAGCTGGACGAAGGGTTGTAGGCAAAGAGAACACCAACGTCAAGCTGATAAGCTGGACGAAGGGTTGTAGGCAAAGAGAACACCAACGTCAAGCTGATAAGCTGGACGAAGGGTTGTAAGCAAAGAGAACGCCAAGGTAGGGAGTTGGAGGTTAAGAACGAAAAATCTCAGTGAGTTCTCAAAAATAAATAGTGATTCAAGGAACGATGGTTTTAAACAATTGAAATTTTGTATTGAAATAATTATTCGAGAAACGGAGGTTTAAATACAAAGTAACTTAATTGAAATAATTTGTAAAGTGAATTTAAATTGAAACAACTATTCAAGAACGATGGTTTCAAATTCAAATTGAAATAATTATTCCAGAACGATGGTTTCAAAGTAATTGTAATTTGAATTGAAATATAACTTAATTGAAATAGTTGTAAAGTGGATTTAAATTGAAATAATTATTGAAAATGACGAGCCTTTGATCTTACATTTAGCTAGGGTTAGTCCCGGTGAGACTCCAGCACGAGCGATTGCTATCCGACTGAATACCCCGCTAATTACTGATCTGAAGAACAAAGAAAACCCGGAGTTTGATCGCTGTAGGGAACACTCTGTTGTATTTAGAAGAGGTGTGCACCGTGTCGTTTCGCGTCGAGAACTAAAGTTTTAAATATTAATTGTGGCTGGGACGACCGAATTATCCCCTCTGCGTTTAACTCTGAATTCTGCTTAGTCGCAGTTCCCGTGGGTCCTTATCGAACTTCTTAGTAGCGGGACCCCGGGTCCCAGCATCCACCGGTGTTTCGTCTTGGCGTGTTATCGCTCGTGCAAGGGTCTCTGGTACTCGACTGCGTTTCGTCAACGCGTGGGACTGCTTAGGCTAGCTAAATTGTACGTTGCGCGTGATAAGGTGCAACGAAAACTCTCATGAGGATCCGTTGCAAAATACACATACACATCTAGGTACAAACACATATACATATACATATACATATATATATATGCACATATACGTGCATACAACAATTCGTAGTGAAAATTACTTATTGTTTAGTTAAAATATTAAAATGTGAAAGAAGTTTTTTTTTTTTTTTCTTTAAATTTTCATGTACTTGATCAATATAAAATATATTTATTATTATAGCAAATTTCGGCCGTCGAGCCATGACGTAACACTAAGTCTGAACAAGTTTATGCAAAAGACAATAATATAGATCATAAGTAGGATTAAAAAGGAATATACATATGTATATATATATACAGGGTGACAATTTAGGGGTGGCCACCTGTTTTTACAGGCATTTGCGCCGTCAATAAAGATCAAGAGAAGGGTGGTTCTTGAAGGATTTTTCATGCCCTCTTTGATGGCTGAAACGATTTTTTGCTGAGATGATCAGTTTTTAAGGTGCAAACTATTTTTAAATGAAATTTTTTCTAATAAGATCTAACACGTTCTTCGTGCAAATTCCAAAAGTATAAAAAAAGAGGAAACATTAATAACGATAAAATTAATAATGAAAAGTTAGAAAATAATGAAACATAATTTGCCATAGCGTACCGTTGATTCGATTAGTTGTTTTCACCTAATAATCGTTTTAAGGGGGGAGGTGTTACGTCCTGACGTAACTCCCAGTTTTTATCAAGAATTATAATATTTCTGTCTATCTTATTCTCAATAATAACGCGTTGATTTTAAATTTTATTTAATAAACATTTCTTTCAAGAGAAGGAAACGAAGAAAGAATATCAAATGATAAGTAGAACGGGTTTTCCAGTCTCGAGTAAATAGAGCAATAAATATCGGAATATGGTAATAGGAAAATGTATAGCTATAGCTATACCGACTGGCAAGAGGTGCCCAAGGGTCGGTAGGGAAGATTCCCCCACCCTGTAGCATATCTAAAGGGATATTTCAAGTCCCATTAGAAAACCTCTGTAACGCCGCAAGGCAAAGTGGCCGTTGTCGAAAATAGAGTCCCATGGTGTGAGACCAATTATCGACTGACATGTAAATATCGATGATCTATCTCTTCATTATCAACGACCCGAGATTTGTAAGGTTTGGGGAAATCACCACTACGTGTTATTGGCCCGGATGTGACTTTACCCCTTTAACCTTCGCTCTATGAAAGACTGATAAAATCTCTTCTCCTTTCACTTTTTCCTCCGTACTATGTTTTTCAAGAACAAAATAATGAATGTAAAGGGAACACAACAAATTTGAATAACCTTATTTCCTTACCGGAACAACATTTTATATTATTAGACTAAAAGTATATTAAAGAAAACATACATAGCTGTTGGAATCTGTACACGGACTAAACGCGGAGTCTCTATACTGAGCTCCTAATGAATAATGAACACTAGAACGATATAGATATAAATCACATATGTCAAGTTTAGACTTTATCAAAAGCTGAAATCATAAGGAATCGATTAAGCTCAAAAACAACAAAGAATATAAATAATTGTGCAAGTAGTAAGGGCATAAACTAGGAAAAACACCATCGCTATACGAAACTTATAGACTGAGCGTATGACGCATTTTAAAGAATAATAGAACCAAATCGCAATAGTCATGTTTATACTTGATCGAAAGGGAAAATTCCAAGGAATCGATTAAGCTAAATGACAACTAATACGGTAAACAATTATGCGAGAAATAACGCAAACAAATTTAAAAATATAACGTCTCTATAAAACTGAAGCTATCTTTCATCTCTTGCTAACTCAGCGCAGCATCTATAAGCGTATCTCTCTGAGGCGCTCTAGATTAGAGCCGTAGCCGAAATCACGGATAAGCAGAAGTTCCCACTTCACGCTTTTAGCGTCAAAGTCACGCCCCCGCGACGCTCGTTAGAAAAAGAGTCGAACTAATTAGAAAACGAAGGGACACGGTGGAGTTTTCTTCGACGATCATGTTAACCCTTTCTACCCACTTATGAGAAGAAATAAAGCGAGAAAAGGTTAGGAATAAGCGAGATGATGAAAGGGTAACCACGAATTAGAATGCGATGTCCCCATGCAATGTTCACGTGATTTGGTGCACATTATCAATCACGACATTTTTCCAAAAGCCTCATTTAGTTTTCTCTGAAACCCCCACCTAGGGTTATCTGTATCAATTTCTATGAGACCTATAAACAGGGTTGAATATGGCCACTGAGGACAGTTACAGTGATAGTGACAACTCGCCAAGTCTTACTTTTCCTCGTGATCTCCAGCAGTCTAGAAGAATTCCCTGGTGAGTACTACCCAATAGTTTCCAATATTTTTCTAAGTCCTGAGAGACAAGAAATAACCAGTATTTTTGTACTCTTTATACTTATTAAAATTTTGTGGAAATTATTTCTGCATTTTGAAGCAGAGTCCAAAAAAGGACTTAGAGATCTCGGGTGGTCCTCAATCAACCAGAAGAATTCTCGTACTAGACTTGCTATTTTATTAAACTTTAATTTGTATTTTATTCGTTTTAACTTGCATTTTATTTTATATAATTTTTGCTTTGATTGGTATTTTACTTTGTATAATTCTATTGGAGTCACATTACATTTTAATTTCTACATTTCCATATTTTAACTTGTTCATTGAATTATCTTGGGTTTTTAAACATTTAAATTTATTCTCAGCATTATAACGTTGTATTTTATTATATTTAAGAGAAAGACTATCAGTGAAAACTGAGAGTCCCCTTTGTCCTTTTATAGTCATAATTTTCGTCGATTAGAAATAGATCCACCCACCACGGTGCATAGAGTGTTTTTAAGTAGTATTGGAAAGATTATATACCAGAACCAACATCTGTTTATTTCAACCCGTTTATGTTAGACTATTTGGAATAGTTAAAATGCCTGCTTGTTGGAATTACAAAGTGTTTTTAAGAGTTTTTCTGTATTTGATTTTGTTGAATTAGTACGAAGTTTTAAATGGTGTTTGGAATATTTCAAGCTTTGATTCTTATAAATATTTAAAAGGTGTTTGAATTCTTGTGAATGAATATTTTTATTTCTCTAGATCTTTTCTCATCGACCAAATATTAATTTATTAGCATAATCTCGCGCGCGGATATTGAGTGTGCTTATTTGCAAATATATTTGTATCATTCTCTCCACGATTTTATTTCGAAAACGTTTCTTTGAATAAAATCTTTGTTATAAGTGGAAAAAGAGTATACCGTGAATATCGTCATATAAAATACCCATTCATACAACGTATTACAACTCCAGTGTAAGTCGTTCTATCATCCCGAAGTAACAACAGCAGACGTAAGTACAAGATTTATTTTTACTAGTTATTTTCACTTTTTCTAGACTAACCGATTAAGAGCCACAAATAATTTGAGAAATTCCTCCCAATAGTAGAATTTTCCTCCCTCGTCTCAACATTAGTCCACACCATTCACACCCCTGTCCCGAGTAATTTTCCGAAAGGTTAGACTCAAAAACGGGGTTGCGTCTTCAGTGTTCCACGTCATATTGTGTATAGGGAAAAATAGTCCTTCCTTGACCAGAGTACTGGAGCCTAATAACTGAAGCGCTCAACAAGCGTGTAAATTTATTTTGGAAGAAATTCCAAACGCAAGTTTGACGTAACAATTTACTATCCTTTACTTTACTATGCTAGAATTTTCTTTTTACTTTACTTTTTTTTGCTCCGATGTTCTTTGTAATTATTACTTTATTTGCACACTTACCAGTTTTCGCTTCGGACGTTGTTGTAATGGTAGCGGGGCACTTGTTTTTCCTGTGGTATTCCACACAACGCCATGTTACATGAGTCTTGCACACGCGAAGATGTTTGTAGATGTACTTTTTATGCACCAATAATAGTTTCCCTTTTTGGCTCATTATGAAATGTAATGGCATTTTGACACCCGATTAGCAATGTCGTCCTGCTGCCTGTGAGTACTGTTACGAATCTCGCGACTAGTGTAACTGACTGTATTATTCGGAGAGCGAAACGTTATGATGAGGCCTCTGTTTATTTTCGTTGCTGCGACTGTCGCATCTCTGTAGTCGATTCGACCGGTGTTCGATTGACCTGAACACATGATCGAACGGTAATATCGATATTTGACGTTTGATGTATCTACGGTTATCGTTTCCGACATTCGTTTCGTGTTGTTCTAGTGTATGTTATTTTGTTGAATTATTTGAATTATTATGTCGTGTGTTATTATGACGTATGTTATTGTGTCGTCCGGTTATTTTGACGTGTTATTTTGTCCTTGTGTTATTTTGACATGTTACCCTACACCATCTGGCAAACTCGGGCGCACGTGCTCGCTCGAGACCGACCGTCATCGTCGTTACAACCGTCTTTATGTTCCACGATGAAAATTTTTTTCTCGTGTTGCCGAGTAACAGCACTAAGCAATACTATCCCAATAACACAACAACGCATTTTATTACACAACTTCCACGTGAAGTAAATCTCCATAGTCAATGGGCCGTGGGTTTATCGGAAATGCACATACTCTGCACAATGGCGCATTTACACGGTGATACAGTGGAGACCGTGTGATAAAGTAAAAGATCGCTTCACCCGTAAAATACAGTATGGCGTATACAAAAACCCTGAAGAACTTATGGCTAAGTAAATAATGTTCCGGGCTTACGGGAGGCTGGTATACAAATTGTCGATTATGACGAGGCAAACGCTTATGTGGTTATTGAAGGGTAAATTATGGTCAGAAAAGTGGGGTACAAAAATTACACGCTTGTGTTACACATTAGCGAGAAGGTTCGACGTATACTGAGTTTCGGCGTAAACGAGGATGATTTCGAGTGGACGAGCAACGAGGTTCAGTTCAACGAGAGTTTGACAGGTATGAAAAACGGTTCATACCTTCAATTCATCTGTGGACGCCAGCGCGTGGCACAAACACTTGCCTGCATCTCTTGAGCTCTACCTGAACAGCTCTTTGTCTATACGGATCTTTGGATGCCCTATACAGTGGGCGATACTCAGGCCGCATTATTGCGTATAGCCAATTTGGATATAACACACTATACATATGGCTCGACACAAGTGAAATATTTTTCACCACCGAATTATATACCACTACTCAACAACTGTTTTCGCACCGTCGAAATAGATATAAGGGATAATCTGGACAAACGAATAACATTCGAGTACGGGACGTTAACCCTGACGCTACACTTTAAGCAGCTCACGTAGGCTCGCGTGCGAGCGAGCGCACGCGCGCTCACTTTCGATAATAATCAAGTTGGTGGTGGTAGTAGTATTGCTAACGTCTATGTCGGTGCACCATATCAACGAGGACACGGTATCGAACGATTTCTCAGTGGACTCTTCAGGAGCTTGCGTCCAGTGTTGAAAAAAGGAGCTACAGCCGTGGATAAGGAGGCTTTACGCGCGGGTCTACTCTTTATAGAGGATGTCAGTGGTCATCAGTGGTTCAAGGAGTCACTAAAACGACGAGCTGCAGTATCGGGAGAAAATTTCAAACACAAAGCTAACGACAAAATCGCTCTGCTGATGAATAGTGCGGGATATAATAACGCGTTCGCGGCGCGAACGATGTAGTCTTTAACAGGTCGTGATCCTGAGCGTATCACGAGGAGAAAACGAACGACAAAAAGTAAAAGTAACGACAGTGCATCATCATCATCTGTGAAGAAAAGGCGAAAGAAGAAAAGTACCAGCCGCAAAACTGCAAAGAGAAAAGTGACAAAGAAACGACGAGTGGGAAATACTAAAAAGAGAAGTCCCGCTGTCACGGATATTTTCTGGAGTGGTTAAAAATGTCGTTTCTACACTCACATGCGAGTGAATGCATGAAGTCGAAGCTCGACTTATTTACGATACCACCAACACAGACATCCATAGAATCGTCACAGTATGACCACTACAAACCCGTCTCCTCGCTCTCGGGTGACGGTCCCAACGAATTCGTTACACCTGGCCACGGCGAAGAATATCTTGACCTGGCCCACACGATGTGTAAAACTGTCTGGGTAAAAATCAAAGTTTTAGCATCCGGTGATTCACTCTACAAACTAGCACCTGTTAATAACTTTTCGCACAGTCTCTTTAATCAGGTTGACGTGTTTTTAAATCAAAAACTCGTTGCACCACCCGATAATGCTTACGTCTACAGAGCGTATATTGAGACATTGTTGAATTACGGACCTGCGGCAAAACAATCGCACCTCACGACGGCTCTATGGATCGCTGACGACGCAGGTAACTTTGACGCACTGTCAGGCACGAAAGTCAATATTGGCCAAGAGCTAAGGTCAAGGTATATAAAAGGTGGCAAACCCCTGGATTTAATAGGACATTTATACTGTGATATTTTCAATCAGGATAAATTGTTGCTAAATGGCGTGGAAGTGCGTCTACGACTCGTACGCTCGAAAGACGATTTCTGTTTTATGGAAGCACCAGTACAGGAAATTATACACAAAGTTAAAATAAATGATGTGACTCTGATGGTACGTCGAGCAAAAATTAATCCAGGCGTGCTTATCGGCCACGCATAAACTCTGGCCAAGACAATCACGAAATACCCAATAATGCGTGTGGAAGTTAAATCATTCACTACGCATAGCGGTATTATAGGCGATTCACTGGATAATGTAATACTCGGACAACTACCGAAATGTATCATACTTGGCTTTGTCTACAATAAAGCATTTAACGGGTACAAGACACTCAACCCATTCAATTTCCGAAATAAATGGATAAATTATCTATTGCTCTACGTGGACGGACAACAAATACCGGGAAAACCACTTCAGCCTGAGTTTGGCAGTAACGATACAAGGGTTCAGAATTATCATACACTCTTCTCCGGCACAGGGATACATTTTCAAAACGTAGGATTGGGAATTGACCGCGACGCATACGCTAGAGGCTATTGTCTGTTTGTCTTTGACTTAACACCTGATCTATCGACAAACTGATTCTCACACTGGAATGTGGTGAGACACGGTAGTGTACGAATTGAAGTACGCTTCGCTAAAACTCTCAACACAACAATAAATTGAATCGGTTATGCGGAATACGACAATGTTATTGAAATTGATTTAGCCCATCAAGTTATCACCGATTTGAGCGCCTGAGCACCGGTAAAGATAAAAATCTCACCCCTCCAGTCGTCGCTACCGCTGACAAGCTGTTTCGCAGAGGGCGCAAACGGCTCGTCGTGAATGGTATTTAAGAGCCTCTACGCACGTATGTTTGACAACAGTTCACAGCAACTTCTCATCGTGGACGCTATAGTGGATATTCAAACCCTTTACGGAAAACAAGGTGATTTCCTGCCTAAGGAGGTTGCAGTGACCACCCTACAAGGTGATAATATCAGGCATTAGCTCGTTGAATCACCATTCTGTTTTGCTGATTTACCAAAAGAAGTACAAAATAGCAATGATAAACTGACGTGCTACCATCATGGACTCGACTGGGTAGATGGTGATACACCATTGTGGAAAGTCTATGTTAAAAAGCCGAATTCTACGAGATATACTTGGACCAGACATTATCAACATCGAGAATTTCGAGGTACCGAGCTTTAAGAAAATGCCTCCGTAAGACACATGGTGTATATATCACGGGATCGCGCGGGTAGATAACGTGAAATGTGCATTAAATAACGTGGGAAAATTAAAACGTTTTTTTTTCAAACACAACTTGTCGATACGACAAATCCAATTTATACTGAACCGCTCGGAACTGTAGCCCGGAAGGACCGGCCATATGACACACTTAAAAAACCTAGCCGTATCACGATACCTAGCGAGGCAGAGATTTCCGCTGCGGAGCAGAGGTATATAGCCAAGACACCTGCAAAGGGCGTCAATAGTATTACGCCAGGCATCTGTGACGGTACGGTTCCTACAGGTGACGAAATAGCTGCCCTTTTCCGCTCGACGACTCTACAGTCGACCCCGCTACCGCCACCACCGCCGACACCACCGAAACGATAGGTAATACCGAACGCAGCGCGTGGAGGATACAGCATCATCATCAGCAACCGCAGCCGACACCGTCCCTACCAAGGACCCGAGAGCGTATATAATGGATAGTATGGAGGTACTGGAAGCACTACAACACATCCCAGCTCAGACGAAAGGATTTTATCCGGCCGATCGTATCCCGAGTCGCTAGTCTAGACCCACTGCAAAAGTCGCCAATACTGACGATCATACCAAACCAGGGTCACACTGGATTGCCGTGTACGTTGACAACAAAGGCCGAGGTATCTTCTTCGATAGCTACGGACTACCCTCTCTCGTTAACAAACACCATAACCGTTGTGACGAGGCGCTAAAGCGCCCCCATCTTCGCGCGTTTGCCCGGGGCCCGCGCGCGAGCGATGCCGGCTCGTAGGAATGTTGCACGATCGCTCTTTGGCTACGAGAAATAAATTGCCCGAAAATATGTAACTGCAGGGGGAATATTTGCTCTTCCAGGAATCACGACTTACAAGTTACCGTACGCTCGAGGCATCGGCTGTTCGGACGGAGAGGAGAGGAGAGGCGTCATGCGAGAAGACCATGTGAGCACGTTACAAAGGGCCCCCTACTCAAGAGACTCGAGGCGCCAAGCGGGCTACGCAACGGCGATCGAGAGGGCACGATGCGCGCTAGCAATTAGGCAGTAGGAAGAAGGCCCAGAGCGTAGATAGACCGAGCGTATAGGAGAGAAAAGAAAGTTAAAGAAATTCTAATTCGAATAGTCAAGTAGTTGTCGTGCAGTGTGCAGCAGTGCGAATTAGGAAAACAGGATAGAGCGAGATAGCCCACGGACTTTGTGAGTGATAGTTGAAATAGGCACGAATCCAAACGCGTGAAACAGTGTGAATGAGAAAGATAGGATAGAGCGCGGCAGTGCACGAGCACTGCGAGTAGTATTTAACAAAGGTACGAGCCCAAACGCGCGTAGTCGCGTGAGTGAGAGAGCGAGAGAGAGAGGGTAGAAGCGAGCAGTGCCCGAGCGCTGTGGGAGAGAGCGAGGAGAGACGAAGGCCCGAAGGAACAGCAACGAGCGAGAGAGAAACCGGCCACGAGGCACCGGGCGAGAACAAGGAAGGAACGTGAACGACGAGTAGCAAGGGCCTATAGCCAGAGAAGGAAAAAGAACAGCGTGGTAGCGTACGTTGTGTGGAAGCGATAAGGTAAGCGCACGTGGTGCACATTGCTTAGACTAAATTTACTGTGCTGAATGTGTGAATTCTCGTGTCGATCCCTCTCGGTTATACCGACTTCCCCGGTGAATACATCGTAAATGGGTGCGTTGATATCCGCGAAACCTGTCGGACTCGAGTCGTCTATGTAAAGTCATTTCTTTTGGATAGTAATATTAAAAATAGTGTAGTATAGTTTTGAAGAGTTGAATTGTTAACTTCTACATTGGGTTAAAAGAACCTTGGCATCGGTTATTGATAAATTACGCGTGCGAGAATCGCCCGAATTTCATAGTAATTATTGCCTCCTTTATTTTTGTGTACTGCGTCCCCCGAAGTGCACCCCCTTTAGTTAGCCGGAGACGATCGGATGTGGCAAGGAGCAGGTAATAATTCCCTGGCGATCGGGAATAATAACTGATCGCCTGGCGCCCACCAGCACGAGAGCGAGGAAGTGTGGGTAAGGCGTGCGGGCGTCGTTATATTTGGGACGAGCGGCTCGACGTTGATTTTGCCGAAGTTTTCACTGTACGAGCCCGTCACATATCGTATACGTCGAAACATCGCAACCTACGAGTGGAATACAAGAACTGTACAGTCAATCAAGTCAGCAGTGTGCGGAGAGTACTATGTTATGTTTCTTGATTATATGTCTCGGGGCTATAGCCTGGATATGTTTCTACATCTATTTTCGGCAAATAAGCTGAAAAATGATAATACTGTACGGCGCTACTATAAAAAATTAAAATATGTAAAACGCAAAAGACGTTATGCGAAAAATTCACGTCTCCTCATTTAGAAAAGAATACTTTTACCACCACCACCACTATCCCCACCATCTCTGTCTCCAGTATAAAAGAAGCCACACATGGCTCGATTAAACACGCTTTCGAAAGAGCATCAGTAGCTATAACATCACATACAAAATGGAGGTCATCCAGGGTATGCTCGTGATCGACTGCGGTAAAGATCCATGGGATCTCACCAAAGAGGAACTGGCATACGTATCGAAACCTCTGCTTATACAACACTGGGGCCATTGTATTCCTATTCTCTGGGATAAATTACCAGCACATATTCAACTGGACCCTGAGGTTGCATCGTACCAGCTCTGTATGGAGCATCAGGACGTGCCGCAGCTGTACATTGAAATTGACGGCAATCTTTCTTCCAAGAGGGAATGCGTAACCTGCATATGACTAGCTGCAAAGCCACCTCCAGCGATTGATCTACCAATCCTCAAACCACGGCTGACTATTCCAAAAATCGCTCGCTCAACAGCCGTTTAAACACACTTGTAATATTTTCACAAACACACGCGGAAAATTATATCTAGTGTTAATAATAAACCTATTTTGTGAAAAAATTGTGCTTTTTCATTTAACGATTTACCGACCTGAATTATTTACCCTCAAACACTGTGCCGCAACAGGTAAACTTACCAACACTCAAAAATCGCGGGTTACTGATCGTAGAAGAAAAATCTTGGATACCGACGGAACCTGTACGAAACTCTCAACGGCCAATCAGCGCTCGGCGAATTATGCTAATTAATCCCAATTCTCTTAGAAAATACAGGGAACATTAAACCGAACGAGTATGGAGGAGAGGGGAGTTACATAACCAACCCACGCTCGGGGAATTATGCTAATTATTCCCACCTGTGCTTATCAAAGGAACGGGAGCGAGAGGGGATTTTTACGACCAATCACAGCTCGGGGAATTATGCTAATTAGTACTGGCAAAAAATAATATTAACTAATAATTGAATGTTTCTGATGATATGACAAAAATTAAATGCGATATCATTTTTTTTTTTTATTCAATTATGCAACATATTGTCGGTCACTCTCTGATTGCTACAAGTATAGATATATGAGGGAAATAGCTGAACCGTTCGGAAGTAAATTTGTCTAACACAGTTGATCTTTCGGATAAAAGATAACAACAATAATCTGCCGAATTTCGAGACGCAGTCTCGACTTTTTTGACAAAAGACGAAGATGTTCGTCTTGGCCATGTCGTCTCTACAATTAAACGCAATAGAACGCTTCTAAATAATCCGTAGAATTTTTACATAACAGTTCCATTTCATTGCAAAACATAAAATTGACTTATTCTCAAGTGTGTTGTGTTATTCAAGAATACTGTGAGCCTACCAGCTATAGTTTTGTGAGGTACATACGTTTGGCAAACAGCAAAAATATTACCATCGGGGGTAGACTTTTCGAAATCGACTTTGAACTTTTTGCTGTCTATAAATATAAGTCTTTCTTGCGCACGCTACTCGAAAAGCTCTTTCCTCCTCGGGAATACCTGCCGGAAGATTCGAGGGCAAGTTTTTTTTATAGCTGTTGCACCGTACAGGGATCTTCTATTAATGTCCCCAACTCCACCTATTCCCTTCACCCCCAATTCCTTCAAATCCCCCCCAGGTTGCGTCCGAAGCCGACTTACCCCCTACTGTATCGCATTCGCCAGTGGACACAGGGAAACTGCGGGAAAACCTGTGCCAATACAGTCACTGTTGAGTTCACTGAACACAAAACTTTGTAATTTTGAGAAATTGATGAAGTAACAAAATTTTAATATATTTTCGTAAAAAAAATTCTACACTTTCATACTTAAGAAGTTACCAGGTCATACAACGAACAATTTCACTAATATAGCCTTAAGGCCTTAAAGGATAAGCTTGGGGCCCAAAAGATAGGTCGATTTTCAATACTTTCTTCTGATGAAAGTATTGTGAAGACGAGGTTGTTATTTTATACACAATTAAGCATCGTCTGACGACGATCGATGTAGTTCTTTCAGATAATTCATTATGTATAGGCGAAAATTTGACGTGTGCCGAGCGGGTTCTATGTCGAGCAATATAACGCAAGATTGCAAATGCAGCGGATAAAGATCTAGGATTTTTCGACGATTTTTATCAATTTATCCAAGTCGTGAGATATTTTGAAGTCGCCGGAGAAAACGATATCCTTGAAATCTCTTAGATTTTCAATAAAATTATCGATCAGAGGCTCTTCTACGAGCTTAAGTCTGTGAGCAATATACAATCATTCGATGGTGCGTAAACTGAGCTTCAGAACATCTTTTTGCTCCAGAGCGACTAGCAACAGTCCTCGACTACCCTCCGTCTGCTCCAGAACTGCAATTCTGTCGAGGAGTCTCGTTGCGGGAATTAAAAAACTTTCATTTCTCGTGGACAATGTTATAAGAGCATTAGCTACGGTAACAAGGGTATCTATTTGCTCGTCGGGCTCGAAATAGTGCATCGTTTGTCAAATATATCCTCAGAATTCTCTCGACAACTTGTAAAACTCTTTCTTCTCGCGAATATATTCTCGATTCTATTTCTCTCGGCGAACGTATCTAATCTGTAAGAACTTTCTAAAAAGATGTCGCCGATTAATGTACAAAGACAAGTTTGTACCGTTTGCCGGAGTGAATTTTTGTACCTCACGATAACATTAATCCTAACGTTGTATTCCTGATGGGCATCCGGCGAAAATTTATAGCATATTAAATCGGTGAATGGTCAACGTCGCCAGTACATTACGATCCGTCATTGCAAATTTTTTGTCGTTCAAAGATTTGCGGAAATCTTTGCGATTCTCACCACTTTTCATAACTTTCTCTCGTCTCTGTACTGTTGACACGCAATATTTGTTTATTTATTTTTGTCGTTCGAATAAATAAATGTTGCTTCTTCTAAATTCGAGTCATCGATACGTGCATTATGTCGATTTCGGTTCACTACACCGGGTTAGACTCGGTGTATCTATCGCACAAGAAAGCCTGTGCGCTCCCACGGTCTCTCTTGTTCTCGTGTGATAGATATACCGAGTGTAACCCAGTGTACCGAACCGAAATCGACATTAATTTATTCGGTGATTCTACATCTTTCAAAGTTTTATTGCACGCGTTCGTCTATCGGTATATTTGTTTGCAGGGTTTCAAGGCCCAGCAAATTAAAATTATGAACTGAATCAAGCCCCAAGTGACGTGACGACCGACGGAAGGTTGTCGCATCCTTACGGTCTTGCGGCTAGTCACCGAACTATACGAATTACCGACGGGTTACGTACTTTACGAACGGGCTACCATTCAAAGACTATTTTGAAAGATCTTTCATTCAATTACGCATTACTTTGAGAGTTTGTAATTACATTTTATTCAATTACTCATTGTTTTGCGTGTTTGTAATTCGGTAATGGGCAATTACAAATTTGCCCAACTGTGACAGTTGGGTAAATTGATAACAGATCTACATGATTCTCTACAAAAAACTTGGCGTGCAAGCGTTTTTTAACTATTACCAAATGTCAGCGAGGTTCATTTGGGATAATTCAATGTTATTTAGTTCAACTCAGATTCAATAAGAATAATTCAATAGTTCATTTTGCTACATTTACCACTTGATTTGTTAACTGTGTGACGTGATTTCTTGAAATGGCGATCACAAGGATTTTGTTAGCGATATTGTCGTTGTTTCGTCGCTGCCCCTCCTCGAATAATTGTTCCGTTACCGATTGTTCGTTCAGTTTTCTCTTCATAAAAGCTCGGCATATTCGAATCTATCGCGAGGATGAGAGCTCAGAAAAACGAGCAGCTCGGCAGACAAGAATTGCCGATTGGAGTTTTGCAGTTAGTCGTAGACCGGTGCAAATCCGGTGCCCGATAGCGAGAGTACATTGCGCTGAAGAACGGGTGGAGATTTGTTAAGTTTTGACGGTGGATGGAGCATCCTAGAATCACGTAAAGTATAGGCCTGTTTTCGCGCGAAGCACCAAGGGAGGCAGCTGTGTAGATTTCGTAGGTTACCGGCATAATTTGCGTTCCCGTTATAGTCGCAAAATTATTCGAGTGAGACAGGGCAGTAGCTCTCGGGTAAGGGATTTTGGAAGGTATTAGAAATAATCATAATGTTGAGTTCTCGAAGATTACTCGAAATAATCAGTCTTCCTCGGGACGCCGCCGAGGTGCCTCGAAATTTGAACAGAGCTCCCGTGTTGACAGTTTCTCTGCCGCTCGCGCGTGCGTCTCCGCGTAGTTCTCGTACTCGGTATAGCGTTACGCCGAGTCCCCGTGCTCCGCAGAGTATCTTACGTATGCTAAGCATACTCATGCTGTGATAGTTTTATTCGATTGATTAAAACTAAAATTTCCCGTCGTTATTCAATGCAGTTAGTGCACTGTAGTTCTCGTGTATCTACTGGACTGATGGTTCTCGCTCTTCGGATTTATTTGGAATAATTTCGGTGAGTCGTTCTCGTTTCATTAATTGTTTAATCGATTATTTCGATTAAAGATCTCGGGCAATTGTATATTCATGCCGATACCGTTGAGTTTGGTATATTTGTGCGTTGCGTTGCCACTCGCTGTTACCGTTAACGATTCCGACGCTTTACGCAAGTTCTCGCACATTAATTCATTACTCTAATTTATTGTATTTGCTCTGGGAATTTTTTTCCTAAGAATAGTGAAGTTTTCTTCTCGCTGTTTGAGATCTCGTGAAAAGACTAAGCTATTTATTGAGCCAAACCTCGACCCTCTCTACCACGACCTAGCAGCTTCAGCGGCCGTACATTTCCCCAACCGTTCGCTTCCGCAAGTGCATCCCGTTGCGTTTGCTACTTTAACGTGTCCCTAACAAGTAGCAATGTTCTTGTTTCCGCATTTTGGTGTCTCGGTCGATAGTTTTGCTCCGGACTTTCGATGATTTTTTTGGAATCGAGTCCGCTCAACTCGATTCCGCGGGGATACCGGTTCGTTAAAACCGGTCAAACAAAATTTAACTGGCGGCTACCGGGTTTACGGATTCGTAAGCGAGGGTGGACGGCCGAAGGTGACAGTTCCCGAAAATTTGATTCCGATTATCGGCTACGCTCACGAAAAATACGTCACAACTGTTAACAAACTCTTCTCTCAGCGTAGCAAGGAATTTTTGTTGTGAGATATTTTTTAGAAAGGATTTTTTTTTGGGACATATTTTTCAGCAAGCATTTTTTTTTGTTATGGTTAGAATTATCAAAATATACATGAGATACTTGGGATTGCTTTCTTGTGTGTAAAAGTCGACCGAGTTTTCGAAGCCTTTCACACACATACATACGTGCGGACATTTTTTCAAAACCACTTTCCTGGATGTCTTGGGGATCCACGCTTAAATCACAAGTTACATGTGGCCCATGGTAATAAATTCCGCAACTATTCTGATATCTTATACTGAGATTCGATATGATCTCGAAAAAATTCATCCGCTAAAATTCGTCCCTAAAAATACGATCCCGCAGCAACTCTACCTTCCCCGTATACACTACACCAAATATCCGACGGCGAAAAAATATTCTTAGAAATAAAGATGATAGTTGAAATACCCGGAATACATCAATTTTGCCAGTTTATCTCGCTAAACATATTTTTATTATTTTCATACCGACTACAAAATGCTGATTCAAATTAAATTTACAAATGCAATATAAAAAAGTTGTGTTGCTGATGGGGAATCCGCCCCTCGATCCCGCCGTAGGCTGTGCTAACCGAATACCCTCGTCCGCCGTCTGCATCACTGCTTTACGTGCATTTACATCAGAAAAATTGATGTAGAATATGTTGTTCGCAACATAATTCACAACATAAGTTGCTCACAACATAAATTATAAAGAATTATGTACAATTATGAATCTATTATCTATCGAAAGCTACACGTACACACGTAATAAACCTTCCACACCACGTACAACATAATTACAGTAACTACTATCACAGTAAATAGATGTACATCCGTGAAACGAGAGCGAGAAGATAAATATGTTATTCCAATATTTTGTCGCAGATCATAATTAACATTTTATTTCGAACGAGATATTATCACATCATTTTGTAGGATATTTTGTCGCAAGATATTTTGTTACACAATAATTTTTTGGATATATCGTCGTCATACTATGTTGTGGACTATTCTGAATATCCTGTCATGAAAATTACGATATTTTCGATCATGAAAATGAAGCTTCCGCTATAAAGAGGCAAAATGTAGGCATGTTCATGTCAGACTATTCAAAAGTCTGCTAAGTAGAATCTTGCACATTGCGACTCCATTTTTTTCGCCCGCTATCCACAAAATGACCCCTATAATAAAGTACGTTCATCAATGTAATTTTATCATTTTTTTAGATGTTAGGCTACAAAATGAGGAAGCAATCAGCTAAGTTTAACCTTGCAGTCATCTTTATAGTATTTGAATTACGTATTTGTTTATTCGCGGCTAGATAATAAGTTAGAAAGTATAAACTCATGTATCAAGAGACGCGATAGCGTCTCGAGACAAGATTTACCCACCATACCGGCTGAACTGACGAGGTGCTGCCAGTCTCCTTTACTCGAGTTTCGCAATTTCAAGTCTGTTTTTCGAGGTTTCCATGTTACTATTTATTAAAATTATAGTGTTTTTAAATTATTTTTAACTGCAGACAAATAGTTTAGCTCAAATTATATCGTTTAAAACCAAAATATTTGCGGTTGCTATTTATATATTTTAATTTAAAAACGTTTGAATTAATAACCTAGATTAGCTTAGGTTCTTTTGAAAAATTTGATATTGAATTTTTTCCTTCACCATTCATTCAAAGTCGCATATGTCCGCACTGAAAATACCCCTAATAAAGCTTTTTGGAGCAATTTTTTGTTACTTAGGTTCCTGGAACCTAAGTAGAACCTCTAAGAACTTAAAAAACTTTGCGCATTGCAGATTTTAGTTTCAAATTGAATCAGATGATCGCAAGTTGATCGTAATTGTCTGAAACCACTTTGTAACGGTGATAGCCACTTTTTACGTTCAAGAACCCAATGCATTCGTCGGTTTACCATTTTTTCAAACAGTTTACACAGATTGCATGTAAGAGCTATTGGACGGTAATTTTCTGCTCGTGTTGGATATTTTCCGGGTTTGCCAATTTAAATAATGGTAGCCAGTCTCCATTCTAAGGGGAAGGAGTCCCTTTTCCATATCAAGTTGTAGATTTTAAGTAGGTAGTTGAGGCCGTTTTCTGACAAATGTTTGATAAAATCAATTGGTATTGCGTCCGGGCCTGGGCTGGATTTTTCGCAAGAAGCAAGAGCCACTTTAAGTTCTTCTAATGAAAAGTCCGAGTTTATTGGATCGTCATTTCCTTCTGTAGATGAATGGTTGATCGTAGAAGTACTTCCAGTAAATTCTGTATTGCTTTTGTATTACACGAATTCTTGGCTATAATTTTCATCACTGGAATTAGATGCAAAAATGTCGGCCAGGATATTAGCCATATCAGCTATATTTATGATCGGGTCACCTTGGGCGTTAGATAGGAAGCGAGGGAAACCGGAGTAACTCTTGCCTTCGACGCATTTAATCGCTTTCCATGTTTGGTCACATGGCGTATTTCTATTTAGTGAGCTGATAAACTTTTATTTTCTCAATTTTCGTTTCTTTCGGATTCCGTTTCAAGTTGTTTGCGTTTATATTTTTTGTATACATTATAAGCATGATTTGCTGTTTTGTAACACGAGTGCAGACTTCGTTCCACCATGGAACCGTCCGCATGGCGAATTTATTTTGTACCCTAGGGATAAAAAGATCTGCTGCATTTTGGATAATCGCTGTGAGATAGTCTACAGCAGCGTTAGCGTCAAAGTTGGGACAGAGCTCAGGTGTTTGTAACTCTGAAAATTTGTTATTCAGTAATTCGCTGTATTTTTTCCAGTTCGCTTTGGTGTGAGTTTCCATTTTGGTGGTTTATCGCTCGGTGTAGATGTTGTATTGGAGTTTGTGTGTTTAAATTGACATGCAGTGGAAAGTAGTCACTATCCGCTGTCCATTCTACCGAGTGAGATAAGCTGATTGAGCAAATATTGAGGTTGATTGAGCTATATGTCCTCAATGAAACGTTGAGGTGAGTAGGTTCATCGTCGTTAAAAAGTACCAGATCCGGCTCGTCGAGTCATCGTTCAACAATTTTTCCATCCGCTTTCGCTGATCCACACAAGATTATGACTGTTAAAGCCCACTAATATAAACGGTTTTGGGAGCTATCGCACTAGATTTTGTAGTTCTGACCCGGGAAAAACGATTCATATATAATCATATATAATCATATATAAACTGCTCATATATGATTGTATATGAATTTTGTCTCTATATGATCATGCATGATCATATATGACTATGCATGATCATATATAATTGTATCTGGATATACATGATCCTATATGAGAAAATATAATTGTGTATAATTGTATCTGAGCATATACAATCATATATAGTTATATGTGATTATATAAGACGATGCCTAAATAGATATAATCTTCTGAAGCATATAAGGTCAGTCATGATTATATATGATCATATACAATTGTTACAATGTAATTGTACATATATAATCGTGCCCATAATTATATAAATCGTCCGACGATTTCATTTCATATAGATTTAGTAACATGTAGACTAACACAAATTATTGAATCCTTAATACTCATATTTTTATTACCTTAATAATACATATTTTCGTAAAGTTGGATATCCATGTATTATGAATGGATATACATTTATAGAGATCAGCAACAGACTATAATCTGATAGGAACGCAAAGTATTATTATTAAGCACGGTAAGTTTATTTTTAGGAACGTTAAGGCGAATCATGAAACTGTAGTTCACACTCTACTACTTTCTCTGTCCAGGAAAGCCAAATATCTTCATTAATCGTTGCGAATGAGCATGTGATTATAAAGAAAAGAACCGCATATGCAAAAATACCTATAACTTGAGCGCTTCAAACAAAACCGGATGATTCACGCATTTACAAAACGGATATTAAATGCTTAGTTATATAACCATATAACAAATTTTACATCCGTATATAAATAAGACGTGAACATCGAAATAATTCGTGAATATTATATAACAATAGATTATGGAATACCATATAATCATACGTGCACGATCATACATGAGCTGTCAGTTCTCTGTGCGCAGTCATATATGATTGTATATGATCATATATTGCACAGTCGACACACAGAATAGATCTCATATACAATCCTATATGATCATATCTGTTTATATATGACATGGTAAACAGGCAGTTTTGGTGTTATATTTGGTCATATATAGGGTCATATATGCCAATGTATATATACATATAAAGTTATATACGTTCATATACATTTGTATATGGATCCACATACAATCATATATGCGCTAAAAATGGTCGATATATAGTTGTATATAACTATATATGATCATATCTGTTCATATATGACATCGCGAGCTGGCGGTTTTGGTATTATATATGATCATGTATACCACTGTATATGTACATATAAACTCATATATGCTCATATATGTTTCCATATACAATGATATATTACGTTATATACAATTGTATATAATTATATACAACTATACATGAAATTATATACAATTATATATGATTATATATGAACCGTTTTTCCCGGGGAGAGACTAAAAGACTAACTGTTTGACAGGTACAGATTGCATATTGTAGTTTCGTGCGGTATTTTAACAGTTATTAGTACAACTTCTAATGGTGAGTTGATAAAAATTTGCTCCGATGGTATGTTGTTTTTAATGTATGTCGCTACACCTCCGCTTACATGTATCACCTGATATCGTTTTTTATAGTAATGTTTATACCCCCTAAGTAAGCCGCAATGGTTGTCTTTGAAGTTAGTTCCTGTACGCTAATAATAGCGGGTAAATATTTTTTTTGTAATCGTTGAAAAAACGTCAGACGAGCGTAAAACCTGTTTAGGTTCTACTGCACTAAATGCATGTTTGTAGTGCCCTCTGGGGATCTTGTTTGCCGGCTTAAGCCGTAATGCTGACTTCTGAATCGCTTTCGGTTTCACTAGATGTGATGTCTTTCAAGGCTTTCAATCAGTCTCGTTAGTTTGTTTTTAGTACCACTATGATGCAAAAACAACTATAGTGTGCGCATCACGGAACTGAGGTCGGTAGGTTGTGCGTTAAATTCGTATGGTATTTCCCTAGGGCTTTCTTTGTTGTAGGATTTATCCAATAGATTTTTCAACTGCATGAAACTTAAATGGTATTCCTTTGGATTTGTAGCGAGTTCCTTTTCTATCGCTTCGAATGAAGCCTCAGGTTCCTTGATTACGGAGAGATTTTCTTAAGATTTCCCTTCCTGTTTTGATCTCTTTATTGGATTTAATAGTTTAAATGCCTTTTCCGAATTTATGGTCGGCGGAGCAATTTCATCGTGTGTTGATTGACTCGTGGTAGGGCACGGTGACTGTGGAGGTGAAAGAGAATGTGGGCGCTTTCGAGGAGTCGTTGAGTCGAGCTCCATATTTTCAGATTCACTTTTTTCGTTTATCTTTGATGAGGACACAGAGTTCTGTTGTTTTTGCGATAAGGCCATTTATTGGCTGGACGATTCTGAAATCTGCGTATCACGAAGTTCCGATCGACGGAAACACATAATATGTAAAAACTCGGGAGTGTTAAGACCTGCTGTTAAAAATGATATTTCTGAGGCCATCTGAATTTTTAGTGCTTTTAATGCATTTTCGATGTCGGTATGTGAAATGATACGGTGTACATTCGACAAGATGATACGTTCGTTTCGAGAGATAAGAGGCCGAATCTGAAGAACTGTGTTCTGTACAACAACTGTCTTGTATACATCAATCAGCTCGTCGGCTATTGATTTTCTCGATAGATATATACAAATTCTATTATTTGATATGCGTGACACGAATCTGATTTGTGTAGAGACAATTTTTTGGGATAATGCTATCACGTATTCTTTCAGTTAGACATTTTCCAAGGTTCAAAGAAATATTGCTTGTTCCTTTGTTGGAAATAACGTCGATCTTGCAGCATTAGCGTAACTCGAACTTTGAATGTTAGTCATGATCGTTAGATGGTTCGGAAATTCACTGAACTCAGTGAATTTACCGCTTGTTATACGATGAGAAAATTCCTTTGGTTGATGCCCCGAGCAAAGTACACTTCTTCTTTTAAATGGTTGTTGATTATCTACCGAATCGGATATATTATATTTACGTTCGCACTAGACGAAGGCCCATCGCAATGATGTAAACACACCGATTACCGGAACACGACCGCACAGCACAAGCGTTCAGACGCGACTGAATATGGATACCTCCTGAAAAATCAGTTTTTTTTTTAATTCAGTGGTCGACCGATTCATCGCACACGGCACACGACATACCACTCATGGCATGCAATCAACTGTCTCACATAATATATTTTTTGTATATGCTAATATATATAGTTTCTAGTAAGCGTTTGCGAATGAACAGAGTTCAAGTCAGAACGTCGTTTTAGAGTTACTGGTACTGTAACGGTACTTATTATCCCGACATTAATATTTATTTTAAAGTCGGAAACTTGAGTGGTAAAATTAGTAAAGGCGTGATGTATGCGAAAAAGTATTTGTTCGACAATAATTTCCTAACTTGAGGCCGTTTTGACCGTCTTCGCCTTACAATATGGTGATAAGGTAGGTTCTCGAACTTATCGATCTTTTCCTTATTATTTTCAATTTATACAATGCAACTCTTTTAAGATGACTTTTTTGTTGAATTAACAACTCCAATTGTTCTCCTTAAGTTTTTCTTTTAAGTAGGACTTTTATTCTGAGTTCTTAATTAATAGATTCGGTATTTCGAGAAAATTCTCAGTCAGATTTGTCATTTGACTGGTAACAATACCAACTTTAGCGTTCTGCTCCCCGTTGTCAACTGCCCGCTCCGGGCTGCAAATGTCGTCTCGGGCGGTAATTCTCTGCGGCTGTATTCCCGTTGTGCAACGGTTGTCGCTGTCTTTGTTGATCTTGTGAGCTCGGACCTCTCACTCTAGTCCCGTATTGGTGTTGGCGGCCGCGCTTCTCTCGTGGTGCTGAAATCGATCGACTCGCTGTTCGATGCGCGAAGGCTGCGATCCCGCAGTGTGCTGACGTGGCCGTGTGTGTGAAAAGTGGGGTGCGGCAGGTGTGTGTCCAAATCCGGATCTCTGGATACAGCACGTTTCCCTTACCAGGAAGTGACTCCTCAGGATCCCGTGGATGCTGGCAAACCTTCCCGTTGCCTGGAATTATCAGTGCAGTGGCTGAAAAACTTTATTTCGGTGAGTTTTCATGTCTTTGTAATTTTCCGTGTCTCTAGTCCGTCTCCCGTCTATCTCTGTTCCTCTTTATGGGTTATTTCTTTGAAATTGGTTGTTTCCATTTCATAGTTTTAGATTCTCTCCTTTTTTCTAAGTCCTCAGAATCAATTTTTATGATAAATGGATACTTTGATCAGATTATATCTAGTTTCAAAGTTTCGAGGTTGATTTCTATCCCTTGCTCGTTAATCGTCTGTCAGACTGTAAGTCTTTAATACTTCTCAATTTCTTTGATGGATCCTTTTGACGTTACTCTTTTAACTTTTTAAACACCGCTTTGTTGTAAACTGGAGAACGTTGACTGTAGACTGTTGAATAATAACTGATCTCTTTCTGAATTTTGGGTCTGTTTATATACAAAACAGCCCTCTATTCATCTCTCTCTTTCCTATTGCTCTTTACCATCGCTGTGATCCTGTAGCCCATCCCCCTAGTTCCTATAGCCGTTTTTGCTTTAAATGTTAATAATTTTAACCTTCAGTCTTTATTCCCACTCCCAGCCTTGGCGTGAGTCTACTATTTAGAGCTGGTTAGCTTAGCCATGCTCTCGTCGGCTCACGCTCAATATCCAGCTTGCTCACCTTATTCCCTTTTTTAGTCCTATTCATTTATGTGTTCTCTTAAGTTTAATTTTAATTGTTTTTCTAGTATGTAATTTGTTTTTCTCTTTTCTTTTCAGATTTTTCAATAGCAGACTGTGAGAAGGGGCAGCTGCGGCTAGCCGTCATACAGAGTGCGATTTACAATAATTGATTAACATTGTTTTTGATTTTTATTTACTTTTTTCGTTATTTTACAGGTTAGATGAAGAGCTGTGGCGCTGCGCTAGACAGCCAGCGACTCTCCATAACCAAAGGAACCTTTTGTGTGAGTTTTTGTTTATCTTTTTTTATTAATTTTCATTTAAATTTGTTCTTAATTTCTCTTTTCTTTTTATTTAAGTTATTCTAATTTTTCTTTCTTTCTAGGAACTTATCTGGATAGGGACAGCAATGGGAAGCCTCGCTGCGATTTAAGAAGTGGGTCCTGGTCGAGACTAGAAGTTATGCAGTCTCAACTTAGGCCTTGGCCTTACAGTACAGTGCAGTGATATGTGTATGGTACACATACAGTGATATTTCTGTAGTTGAAGTGATAAAAAGTAATTATTTGTTAGATGATATTACTAAATAGATAAAATAACGTCTCTCAAATGAGATCAGTGGTGTAGTGTTTATAATTTTCTTCTATCAGTTTAGTGATTCGTTTGCCTGATCCTTAATTTTTAGGTTATTGTTTATTGTACATATGTTTTGTGTAATTAACTCAATCAACTTTTGAAAGTTTAAAGAATTGTGGTTATCATTCTCATAATTTTTAATCGTTGCAAAAAAAAAATTATAAATTCTCCCGATTTAATAAAATGCAAAATAAAAAGTTTGATTTTCTAAATTTGATCAAGTAACTGATCTAAAATTTTTCAACAAACTTAAATAGAATTTATTAATGTTTAATATAAAATTTGGGCGCTATTGATAAAGTATTTAAAATTTTATATAAACTTTCATTTTATAATTTTGTTAAAAATTACATAACTTGAATACGGTTTAAGCGACAAATCTAAATTTTTGCATAGAACTTAAATAGAGTGTGTACATCTTTGACATTGAATTTAGACAGCATCGATAAAGTAGTTAAGATTTCATCGAAATTTTCATTTTTATAATTTTGTTGAAAATATATCATTTTGCATAAAACTTTATTATTATTTTCATACAAAGTTATAAAAATGGAAATGATCAAACATTTTGTATAAATCTTTAATAGAATGTGTCATTGTTTGATACAGAATTCGGTGATAATCCAAAGTAGTAGGTGGTGCACTTTGGCGACCCCCCACTCCTATCCCCACTCCAGCGCCCCATCGGCTCGCGGAGAGCTCGAGTTGATGGTGTGCGGGGTGGGGGGTTAAGAGGGGATGGTAGTGAGTTGTCGCCAGAGTGCATCACCATTTTTTTTTTTTATTGAATATATTTTCGTAATAATAATAGTATTTTACATTTATTGAATACATTTATGGAATACATTTTTTAAAAATATTTACACAAATTTAATTAGAAGATAGTAAATCTTGTGGCGGCATCTGTAATGTGGTTCCGATGATGTGTCAGCAGGTCATCGATGATCGAATTTTTCGCTGGAGTCGATAGTTCGGAGGATTGTACATCTGTTGACTCTTGTCGCGCGAGGGCCCGTATTCGCTCGTATTTTCGACGGATGTTGCGTAGTACATAGCCCACTGTGAGGGACGTGGAATAATGTTCAACCACGTTCACGAGAATGGTTTTGCAGGTTTCTGCTTTGACGCTAATTTGGGAAAGCCATGTCATGTAGTCGTTTATGTGTGTCTACAATACTGTCAATTCGATAAAGTCCTCTATCGCAAAGTGATAGATTGAGTCGTTGTTTGGTATGGGGTCACTACTACTACTATTACACTTTCGTGGATTTCGAATAATCACAGCAGGCTTGTTTTTATACACTTCACATTGCAGTATAAAACCACTGTCTGTCACGACCGATGGTGCATCCTCTGAACTGTGATTAACGATGTCTTCTTCTTCTTCTTGTTTGTCACGCAGATACGTACCGATAGTGGCAAAATGTTTTTGAAAATCCTCCCAATCAGAGGAATCCATTGACAGACAGCCGTTTACGCTGTGGATGAGTCTGATGGTTGGTATTAGCGAGCTATTGTCATGAAGATCCAGACCAAGCCGAACAATTTTTGTTGATACTGAATCTAAAGCCGCATCCACAGACAGCAGTAGAAAGCGCCCTGATTTGTCGTCTTGGATGATTGTTGCGATGCTTGATTACCGAGAGCCACGAGCTGAATGACACACTGCTAATGAACGATATTTAACACTCCGTAGCCTCTTTAAATTCCAGGTGATTGTATTTTGAGCCGTAATAGATCAAACGCAGCTTTTTTTTGCTGGCAGAGACAATCATCTGCTGGAAAAGCTCTTGCTTCAAAAGCCTGGGTGAATCTTGACTTGAGGAAACACGCAAATTCATTTTCCAGATCAACGGTGATACGGGTGCCCCATTTAGTCTGAGCGGTCTTCATCTTCGTGACGGTGTACTGTTTCTTGAGTTCAAGCTCTGATAATTTTTTCACGGGTAGAAACTCCTCGGGCCTTCCCACCTTGTTGATTGCCGATAAGCACATCACGTAAATCGAGCACTTTCAATCTGTCCGTCAAAAAATATAATTCCGATCTCGCGTGAATTAGACCCTTGATTGCATTAATGTCTTGTAAGTGTCTTTCTAATCGCGCCTTTAACTTGCGTTGTTTTATGCGTATGAAGCAGCTAAGATAGTTCGATCGTAAGTGATGTATCTCCGTAGACAAGATCATCATGCAGCCGCCTTTCCCCCCACTTTGAACGGTATCACGCTTCCGTCTACGAAGAAGCAGACTGCTGACCCAGCAGCACGTGTCCATATAAAGCGACACCTCTGTCGCTATGTCCAATGTATACCTCGATGAAATCATAGCTCGATGTTCAAGGTTAGCGAGAGCGCGAGCAACAACCCTGCACGTGTGTGTGAAATCCCTTGTCTTGGAGTTTAGATGCCTCTCTTATTGATGTACGCATTGTAATAGTTAGATATTATTTTATCATTTCGTGACAGATTATTTGAAAATATGCTACTAAACCGATGAATACCAAGACCAGCAGACATAAAATGAAGAAACATAACACAATAATGTCCGCAGAATTGTGATTCAGGGCTCTGAAGTCGCGATGTGCTGTATCGACAGAGTCTGCAATTTTGTCGGAGACGCTGGAGATGCTGTGGGATGATTGGTGGGAGTCCGTAGCTATCGAAATACCGTCCCTGCCCATCTCGATCAACGTACATGGCGACCCAGTGGCTTCCTGGCTGCTTGTGTCCATCGGCATTAACCACAATCGCTGTCGGTTTCGTCCACACCCTCGGGATGCGATCGGCCGGGTTTGCACCCACAGCGTGATTCTGTATGTTCTGAAGAGCCTGTAAGATTTGCAGGCTGTTCATTACAAACTCCAGCGGTTATAACTTTTTTTACCCCATTGATATTTTTCATCTTCTCTGCGCCGTGACAATCCAACAGTCCAAGTCGTCGTTGTTCTATATTCCCACAAAGTGTCGATGCGGCTGCTATGGCGAAGCCACTCTTTAATTTTCACAGCATTATTTAGAGCACACCTATACGTGGACTTTTTCTTGCGCAATTAGCTGTGATGGATGCACAACGTTTCACACGCAGGTAGATGCCGGAAAGAAGGATCCTCGGTGTCTTTTTCTAGATTTATAATAAAACAGTCCGTGAGATTCAGCAAATCAAACAAATTTCTTTTTATACTTGGCGTCGAGCTACCGCAACTCTTGATAAGTCGCTTTCTCGGTTCCTCTCGTAAATATACAATCAGCCTGCACAGCAATTTTCTCCGAAACAGCTTCCATCGTTCGTAACGCTGATTCACCATCGAACCACTCTATACCGTGATAGTTATCAATCAGCCACGTATTTTGACGCTTTATACTAGGTGGCAAACTTTTATACGAGTGAGGTGGCGATACGATCCAGTGTGCACTGTAATCCGAGTAAATAGAAACTATGGCTATTTCTTTTGGTATAAACGTGTTACATCTATCCTTTACACCCTGGATGTCGATAACGATATTCATAGCGCTGCGTACGATTGTAACGTTTCGGGGCATAAACACAGACTGGAGCCGCGAACCGGCTACATTTCAAATATATGCTATTTCCCACATAAGCGTCACAGCCTAACCACTATAGTCCACAATTACCTGTCTGGAAGAATCAATCTCCAACACATTGTCATATTCCGCATACACAATACAATTAAATGTTGAGGCTAGCGCTTCGATGAATCGAACTTCTGTTCTTACACTGCCGTGTCTTACTAAATTCCAATGACTGCTGCTGTTTGCTGAGAGGTCGGGTGTCAGATCAAATGCAAAGAGGCAATAGCCATGATGATAATTTGTACGTGTAATACAGTTACCCTGATTTAGAAAGTGGATACCCGTGCCGGAAAACAATGTATGATATGCGTTCACGCAATGAGAGAGATTAAAGTCCGGGTGTAACGGTTTTGAAGGTATCTGTACGCCATCTGCGTAAATTGAAAGATAATTGATTTTATAATTTTGGAAGTTGAAGGGATTTAGATGACGATTGCCATTGAATGCTTTATCATCGACGAAACCGATAATTATTCGTTTAGGTAGTTGACCAAGTATAACATTATTTAAAGTATCGCCATGCACGCCTGCATGTAATGATAGCGCTTTAACCTCCACGCGAGTCAATGGGCATTTGGCTGTCGATGTAGACAGAGCTCTTGCGTGATCTAGAAGCATACCTGGAGCGATTTTGGCGCGCCGTACAAGCAGCGATGCATCGGTAATACGAATACTCCAATCTTCCGAGGAAGACATGAGACAGAAAGCATCACTGCTAGGCAGTGATGCTTTCTGTAAAGCATTTCAGCTAACGAAACAGCCCAGTTACCGTGTAAAGACACGTTCTGCGGCAAATGAGTAGTATACCGCGTTGTTGTGTTATCAGGGTAATATTTTATACTGCTATTACTTGGAAAAACAATGTAAAACTCGTCTTTCATCTTGGCTTTGTTTTTTTTATCAGCTCTCGCTTGAACGGGCACACGCACTCTCGATAACTCTGGCTCATAAAAAATACCGTCGATATCCTCGTTATGAAGATCACGCAGGATGTACACCACAGGACTGCTTGCGGTCGACACACGATGTATTTTAAATAGCTCGCTGCTCCAGCCACTCTCGTAACCTTTTGCGAAGGCAGCTTTAGCTTTACTGATGCGTACAATATCACCTATGGCGTATTTAGGAGGCTTATCACGATTTGGTTTATTGTAGCGTTGCAGCAGGTTAGATCGTGCTATAGCCGCGGTAGCGAATGTCACTGAACTCGGAGCCATTTTTATACTACTATGACGAGCGTGATTATAGGCTGAAAAAGCGCCACATTCTTTCTTCCAGAGTCCTGTTAAAACGTTCGACGACAGCTGCTTTTATATCGGGATTTCTTGCAGTACGGAATTGTATATTCTTTTTTCTCCGGAGCGTCTGGAATGCACTACCTATGAATTCTTTACCTTTGTCCGATTGCAGATAAATCGGCGATCTACCATTACTGTTTTTACGCATTAGTATTCGCAAAAAAGCTTTAGCCACCGATGCAGCTGTTTTATCGACAAAAGGTTCTACCCAAGCGTATTTACTGATAACATCTATGACCACGAGAAGATACACATAACCATCATTATAGTCTTTAATTGAACGAAGAGCAACAAGATCAGCCTCCCAAACATCATCGATGTTACGCACTTTGTAGAAACGTCCCGGGAACCGATGTCATATAGGCCTATGTTTCGTGCACGCATCCTGCGCTTTAAGCCATTGCACAGTTCTATTATTGGAAATTTTTTTTCTACTACTTAGGTGCAATAACTTCTCCGAACCCGAAAACGATGCTTCATGGGAGGGGTTAAAGTACGCGTTTTGTAATGTTTTCATGATTATAATTTAAGGTTGACCCAGGTTAGACGTCTTTTCTTATTGTGACAACCAGCACCGCTCTGCACACTGTGATCGGAGTTGTTGTTATCACTGCCGCTGAAGAAAGCCGATTGACTCATGCCGCTAGCTGAATCGCCAGTGTCATCTCCATTGTCATCATCCGTTTCTTGCCGCAATGTTGAATTGGCTCTTGATTCCAACCACATATCCTCATTACCGATAAACTCCCGTGGCACCTGAATTACTCTCAGAAATCGAGCGAACGTTTTGCGGCATGCCGGTGTGGGTACTTTTCTCGCACGCATGGCGTCATTCACGAGGTCAACTATGTTTGAATCCTTGATAGCCTGCCCGCTAATGGAAACAACGCCTGCCGAATCCGAAGAAAAAATTGAGGTTGGTGCTTCATGTAAACGCCGCAGTAAAAGTTTCGCTTTGTTTCGATATTTTTGTGGTACACTCTCAACGATAACGGAATCATTCAGTGTCGCGCGATGCTAATTTTTTTTCTTATCGTCATTCTGCGCTGTTGGTTCTGTTCTCTCCATGTGTTATTGTTGTTCTTGTTCAGCTCGTTGGTCATCGATAAAATGAAGGTAGCGCTGCAGTACAGTCGATAAGCTATCCACTTTTCTCGCTCGCTCTTGTAGACATTAGAATTCAAAATATCCTTCATCTCAGCGTCTAATCTACTCAAAGCAGTAGCGACAGGGTGTCCAATATGCGAATGCATCTCAAAACCATTAAAAATCGGCTGTCGATGATTCTGTGCACTAAGTTGCGGTAGGCTCTCCTCGGAGACGAGTACCATTTTCTTTGCATGCTCCATTATCCACGGCCACCAATTAGATTTGACAGAAGTGTTCCTAGTATTGGTGCGAGTAAGAGAGGCAGGAAACCTCCACTCTAAACAACAAACCGCTTTTTACTCCTCCAACAGCCTTTTATTGCTGCCAGAGGTCGAAGAACAGGTGCGTGTCGACGCAGTTTTTTCCTTTCTTCAGGTTTCAGAGGCACGTTCCCGCGGAGAATATTTAACGCACTCTCGCAAATACACCGAATTACGCGCGAATCGGCTTTGTGTAAAACAGTCTCAAGTTGCTCCTTGCTTAGATACTGAAGAGCACGCAATATAGCAATCTGCTTCTTACTGAGCGGCGATCCATTCTGCTCCATCGCAAAAACATTACTGATAGCTCGCTGAACGTGACAGTAGCTTATTAATTTTGACACGTATACACCGCTAATACACCGGGTTCCGTTGGGATCAACTTTATGCAAATTAACCTCATTCTGAGCCTTATTTAGATACTGAAGAATGCATAATATTGCTGTCTGCTTTTTTCCGTGTGACGATCTTTTGCGCTCCATTACATTCGCAGTACTGGTAACTCATCGGATATGTCAGAGTTTAAAAATTTTGTTCACGGTACGTAGACGTATTGATGTGGGTCATCGGGAAAAATACAGGTACGCAATCTACAGTTGTCAGGTGTCGATTGTTTCAAATCTAATAGCAAATACCCGTGCGGTTTAGATGTTGCATCGTGATAAGCCTCTTGAAAGGCACGAGGGTTTTCGGGGTATACCTGACGTGCTAGGTGCTGCACTTGAGTACGATCACGAGGGTTTTTAAAAATAACTATATAATTAGCATTCAAGGAAATATCCCGTGACATTGTCCGTGACCCTGGTGAAATAAGTTTTGCGTTATAAAAGTAACACTCAAATTTTGATGATGACTGCCCTTGGTAAACAAATCGACAACGCTGTTGTTCGAGGCCTCGCGCATTAAATCATCTATTATTATAAGTTTAGCACGTGGATCGTTTGCAAAGTCGAGATTCTGTGATAATCCCTCGTGAAACTCTATTGACTTACCATACTCCACATATGCCGACTGCCACTCGGAATAATAAAAAATAATTCTTTCGAACGGCTCGTATAACTAACACTTTGTATAACTAACACACGTAGCCGTAAGGAAGTGAGCTGTACGAACCCTCGGGTCTTCGCTTGACACTCGCTGGCATACATGACTTTGTTTCAGGACGCGTGACAACCTGATGAAACGCTGTCCGTCGAATAGAGTTATAGCTCAGCACAATAGGGTCTTCTCTCTCACCTGTTATAAATGAGCGTATTGACTTGTAATTTATAAGAGCACTATTTGCGAAATTTAGCGTTATACCCTTTACCTTACAAATCTCACTTTCCGAACCGTTTGGAGTTTTCACTATGAAAGAATAAAATTTTGGTCCACCCGAAACGAAAGATTTCATGTAGCTACCCTCACCATAGCATCTCAGCTCGTCTGTTGAATCTCCTAGGAGCTGACCTGTGGGTGGTTCATATTCCCCCGAGTCTTTCCTCATGACGTAAATGACCGAATCAGTGTCGCAGTACAGAGCACGTCGGCCTAAAGGCTCGAGGTAGCTATAGAGTTTTAATCGCGCTTGAGCTGTAGTGTAAGCTGCGATTACGACGTTTGTTATGCTAGACGGTTTTATCGCGTCATCGGTTTTTGTATAACAGACGTATAGGATTTTGTTGTTTACCGCTAGTATTCCGGTGATCTTGTAGTCTGGGTTACATAACAATTCCATGAGCTGTGTACGTGTTAACACTATTACGGTCTGTGGTAAATTTTCGCGCTGCCCAAATTTTCCCCAAAACGAGTTCAGACATAGCTTTGCCACAGACCGCAATCCGGCGTTTTTCGCTATAGCCTCGAGTTTGAGATTAATACCCTCAGTTTTCTCGAACGAGATAATGTAACGTTCGCGAGCCTTCTCGTCTTGCAAACAACTCTCAGGCCAGCCATTGGCCTCCTGCTTAAGCGGAAGAAATGTATTAATGTATGCGGCAAAACGTCCACCCTCCTTTGTATCCCTGTTATACTGTGTTATTTCATATTGCAAAATCTCTGTTATACTTATTATGGTGTATCCACATGAGATAGGTTTACGCAACTCGACGACCACCCATGTACCTTCAAACGAGCGCTCGGCCGTGTCCTCATCAGAGCACGCTTCTTTATTCATAATTTCGCAGCAAGTGCGACAAAGACCAAACAGCAACCGCTCATGCATTCGTACAGGTAGCACAGGATGATAAAGATTCCGCGGAGCTAACACGGTGCATTTAACAAGACCCTCGACACGCGATAGGTAGGTATTATCGGAACCTGTCAATTCTCTACACTCGTGGCCTACATAGACACGCGGATGTCCCACGGGAAATTTTCCGTACTTGCATGTATACGGATACAGGAAGCAAACGTCAACATAACGTATTTGCTTCTCGTCTTTTACATCGTAGAGTGTAGTCGTTTTCAGTACGGCCCCCGAAAAAAGCATCACGCGGATTGAGAGAAGCGGCTTTGACTAGAGGATGATTACAAACAAAGGCTCTCATTTCAGCGTTTGCTTCTAGCATACGGTTATAGTCACACTCCCAAATTTCCGTTAGCACGTAACCACCGGCCCTTATTCTATGCGATATAGCGCTAGTTCTCTCAAGACGCTCGTTCATTGATATACCGCCACTAGCCTTTTGATCTCTATTAATAGGAAAGCATCGCAAACAACCGTGCCAATAGCAGCCTTGAAACTGTAATACATGCTCTGCATCTGTCGTTTCATAATATCCGTCTACCAATATATTTTGAGGTATCTTAAACTCACGTGAACGCTCTGCATGAATAATACGTCGGTCTAAAGAATGCTCCATCCACACGAGCCAAGAGGCGGCTTTTTTAGATTGGCCCATCGATAACCCACGTTTGGTATAATACCGATCATGTTATTTTTCAAAAAGTTCTTACGAAAGATTTGGAAACACACTGACGCAATCATTGTGCTCTCGCTAAATGGACAAACACGACCACACCTCATTAACATATTTTGGAAAACCATACATGCCTGTCTTAGTATCGTGACATCTATCCTACAGTAGCTAATAAGCTCTTTTGAAAAATCAAACACATAATCGGTTGCCTTGAGCTCATTCTACCAAGCGGAAAAACGCTCCCGTTCCTCTGTGCGCATCGTATTAGGCGAGTAATAATCAATAGGAGGTAGATCACCTACATAGTCTTGATTCTCAGGCTTATTGAAAAGATGGGGAAAAGATCCCTTAGCGACGGCGCTCGTTAACCCAAATGCTTTAGGCAGCGCACTCAGAGGCATATGAAAGTAATGTAGACTATCGAGAAAGATAAGATTTCCCAACCTCATAGTTATGATCTTTGTTCCATTCATTATTAACGATGTGTCTCGTGTTTTTTTCACCTCAATTAAATATCGCAGAATAAATTGCGCGTCAAACCCTCCAGCGTTATGAGCAATCAAAATTGTGTTTGAAAAACCCTGAATATCTTGCATGCCTAATTCCACAAGCTGTCCTACGGGATCGCTATTGAATATGAACTCGTGAGTACCGCAATGCTCACATAGTTCGGCTATGGTGTCTTTATCGCAACATATGGTACAGACGCGCTGAGCTATGCAGAGGTTCGGTCTATGCACAAAGACACTGGGAGTTCCTTTCACAGGTGTGCACTGTTGTGTTTCGAAATCATAAAAAATAAAAATATTCTTTTTTGCCGCGATGGCCGCGCGAACTGGTCTCATAAAACAGAGGTAATTATACAGTTGATGAGATTTGCATGTAGTGCAGAAGCCTATACCGCATCTGTGCTTTTTTTGTTCGAGAGGTCTTATAGATCGAAAACAGTTGTGACAACGCTTGAGATACTCGCAAACTGTGCTTGCTTTGCGTTTTCTCCCGGATATCGTGGGAGATCTACGATACTGCAAGCACGCCTCACCGAAAAAATAGCGATTACAAGCCTGGCATTTGATCGTATCGATGGAGAGCGGATCGCACGGCGGTGTTTGGAAGCAACGTGGACATTTTATTTTCAAGCATCTATGATCCTCTCGGCGATATCGAGCGTTACAGGTGGCACAAAACTTTAAACTGCCTACAGCACCACGAAGATTTAGAATGGGCTGAAAGTGATGCGAGCGTTCGTAATAAAGAATATATAACGTGTGGTGAAGCGTTCCCGCGTCATTTAGAGCGGTCTGCGTGCCATCGAACAACGGTGATACACGGCAACTCAGCGTCAGGAATTCGAAAACCACTATTGCTATTCCATCTCTAGCCACATAGTCCTGGTAACATTCGATTTCGCGTACTCCACAGCCATTTCTAGATATATTGACACCCGCGACCCTGGTCAGCTCGAGCGCTGCTTTTCTTTGAAATAATTCTCTTGTCTGTCCGATACGCTGCCAATTGGTATGCAGGGCGCCCGTTCGTATTTCGCCCCTTTAGACGTATGCGCGAGCCGCTACTAGCGAGCGTGGTAAACAGAGATTATCGGTATTTCGAATTGTGAGAATAGATTTTTTTGCTACACTCTCGTGCATTAAGTATCGTGCAGCTTCTTGAATAACTTCAAATCGGACACCCGGTGGAGCACAATTCGAAAAGGGTCATTTGTGGTGCTTGGAGCTGGTGTTCCAATGCCCGTCTGCACTTCTGAAAAATAAAATGTGCGTAAAATATCGTTAAACGTGTTGTGTTCTTAAAAATTCATTTGAAGCAGTTATTACGAGTATTTCGCAGTAAATCTGATGCATCTATGCTGAATCTTCTGTTCCACCATATTTACCCGAATGGTCTGATAACAGAGGATAGTAAAACCAGCTATTATGTCCACGAGCCGCTCCTCCAGGTTGCGTTGCTTCAAGACGATCAGGATCAGGGTATGGCAATATGCCATAGGGATATTCACCCAATTGATTTTCATGAAATATTTCCGGTCCCTCGTCCAGATTTACAGTTGCGTCAGACGGGGCCAAAATGTGTGTCGGTAATGAGATGACGGGACCCTCTGCAATAGGGGTGTTCGAATCTCTTGGCACTGACGACTCCTGTTGTTGCTCATCTGCGATCCTCAATCCAGATGGTCCCAGCACGTCTTCTTCGGCGGTGAATAAGGTCGAGGATTCACTTACTTGATCGATGCTAGCACTTGATCACCGATCAAATTGCTAGCACCGTTAACGCATCATCGACATCAAGAGAGAGATGCACTGTCCACTTAGTATCCCTCGGTTGTAGGCTGTCGCGGTACAGCATAGAGGTGACCAGCGAATCATGTATCTTAGGCGCCTTACGAGACTACTGTCTGGTAAGAACTGTTATTCACGACACCACTGGTTATTACACCGACGTCTTACTTGAGCGCTATTAAATTTTACCAATCATAAAAGATTACGTATACACGCGCGAAGGGTTGCACCTGTTGCTCGGGACGGGCTTATTACTGTTGCACGGTTGAATAAAGACTGAATACTCCACACCGTGAATAAAGTATCTAACTGGAATGAATGCTATAAACTCTTGCAAGCTTTAGCCTGAGGAGTAGCACACAATATTTGCTTGCGCTGAGTTTCAAAACATATTTAAAAAATACAGAGGCGTGCAATAACACCGCTGTTTTTCATTCTGCGGAATTTTTTCAATGTAATCAAAATGTTACAGAAAATGCGATAGCATAGTCGCTGAGCAATAATCGAAATTGTGTATTTTAATTTATTCGCTTTGTACTCTTCTTCATCTTCTTCTTAGCGCGTAAAAGTCTTCCAAGACTGTCTACAGAGGAACGGTATCATCTGTGCGGTCACACGTGTGTCTGACGCTGCAAATTCCAACATCCATCCCTGACAGCGAGACCAAGGAGCAATAACGTCTTCACGGGCGTTTGTGGGTTAGTCTCGACATCTCGGAAGATTTTGAAATAACTCGAAAACGAGAATAAATACGTGGTAACTGATGAAATTTTTGGGGTTTACCAAAGGGGTATGTGCTCGATAAGGTGAGGCTGATCCTATCGATAAATGATAAATATATTGACAATTAGGAAAAATAATAATTATTGAGACCGCCTGTTGTCTGTCTCTCTCTAACATCCGCGAGCATGCATTTAATAAGAGCGAGACAGAGTTCTCAGCTCGGACCAAACTTAAAAAATCGAAACTTTCAAAATATCTCGAGAACGGTGAGAGATACGCGAAAATGGACAAAATTTTGGGGTTTACTAAAGGAGTCCGCACCCGAGGTCATGAAGCAGACCTTACAACCAAATGTCGATTATATTTACAATTAAGAAAAATGATAATTATTATATAAGAATTATTGGATAATGAACTATTTGTTTAACTACGGTACACGCTGTGCTAGATTGAACTTGACGGTTAAAAAATATATTACAGAGAATTAGATAAATTAATACGCGTACATTATTAAAATAATATTTTATTTCGCTCGTCGTACATGAGAAGAAGTCGTCTTGAAAACGCTCATAGACCAGCTACTCGTCTCGGGCACACGTGAGAATTCGTTGACGCTACAGATAACGTGCAGGGCCCGAGCAACGGTCGCGAGCACACTTGCAAATTCGCTGATGGTGCAGACGCCTAACCGGTGGTCAACAACTCAAGATGATAATAGCCATGGTGCCTCGGGGTGCCCAGTATCTTATGCTTCGCATTACAGTGTTCTTTTCGCCACCGCAGACAATGGTTCGAATTATCAAAATGTTGAGCGCGTATCCACGTGTCGTTGTGACTCCAACGGATTTACCAGACGAGCTGACAGCTCGTGTCGTGTATGTGGAGGACAACGGGACCCTACATATACGCACGAGTCGGACGCATACTGCATTTTTGTAGTTGGAGTTACTTGTTACTTGTTTCGCGCGGGTTGTATTCTAATGGAAACCATCCGCGCCATCGAATGACTGTCGAGGATACACAAAGTGCGGTGCAGTTTATGGTGGTGCGCAATGGATACGAGTCCCATGGGGAAATAATTACCGTCGACGAGGAGGGGTATTGCGATGTGTTGCTCGTCAATACAGGCGATCGCACATTCGCAGAACTATACCACCTGTATAAACCAATCGTCCTGGTGAGCATGATGGCTGCTCTGCAACTACCTGTCAGGCTCTTCGACGGGTACGGTGATATCCCAAATCCGGGTGAATTATTGGCCCAGATTTGTGGATCCTCACCACAGGACATGGGGATACAGTTACGCGATCCTCTGCTGGTAGACATTCGGCACAGACGCCTCGGTGATGTGAGTGACTTCTTGGCAACATACGCGGCAGCCAATGCTCCACACCATGACGACCACCACCACCATCACCGGGCTTTGCCCTTGCGGGATAATGTTATTATCACCGGGCAAAGCCCAGTGTGCGTGTACGTGTGAGGAGTGTGTAGGAGTAGCAGAGGGTAAGCTTTTACGAAAATATATTTAAAAAAAGAAAAAAAATGTTCGTGCACTGTGACGACACCGCACTACCATCCCCTCTTAAGCCCCCACCCCACACCCCTTCGACTCGAGCTTTCCGCGAGCCGATGGGGCACTGGAGTGGGGATAGGTGTGGGGGGTCGCCAAAAAATTTGTAAATAAAAGAAAAAAATGTCGTGCACTCTGACGACACCTACCACCCCACCGTCACTACCACCACCCTTTTTACTCCCACTCCGCGAACCGATTGGGCGCTGGAGTGGGGATATGAGTGAGGGGTCGCCAAAGTGCGCCGCCTACTACTTCTGAATTAAAGAATATATAACTACAACGATTGTGGATCGTCGATAGCGATGACATGCAATTTTATATGTAAAAAATGATTAATTCAATAAGACATACGTTTACATAATATAATTAAACAATACATGGACGTGAGTAAGATAATTTCAATACATTCAAAAACTGAAAAAGACAGTCGCATATTTTCAAAGGTTCTCGTTGGAATTTCCCGTCATTAAAGTCAAAGAAAAGGTTGCGAATTGCCTGCTGGCAACCGAGAGGTTTACGATTTGAAGAATCCGTAAATAGTCTGGCGACCAAATGTTTCATTGTGGGTTTAACCGCTTAGGTACATTTCGCAAGTATGCGGTACCTATGCGCCGGAACGCTTCCTATCGACCTGCGGGGGACACAATCCCTTAAAGTCAATCATGGAATTTTTACGAAAACTGAACAATGAAGATATGCGACACAAACCCTTGAAGGCTCCTCCTTCCATTAATTAAAAAGAGGGAGTAGAAATTCAAGCGGTTCGTCTTTACTTTGCTAATCAGTCTTCAGCGACTAGTTGCCGAGTCAACTTCGAGATATTCAACATTTTACTCGACACATGTCAACACTTGTAAATAACCGTGAAGTTCGGCATAGTTCATTAAATTTATGAAATCAATATCGGATCCTTCATTTCTTTCCAGCTTATGCCAAACTAGTTGTAGGCGATTAATTTCTAATACAACAAGTACTGTGTGACCGTCGCAACAGCGCAAATGAACTTACAACTTACTTAGATCTTCAAAAGATTATCGCGAGAACACTGTACACATGAAATTACCAAAAGTGAAAATCTTTATTCTGTATGAAAAGTAAAAAACCGCAATTGTCATCGTCTGTTGAAGTTTCAGTCTTTCGTATTATAAACTTATTACATATGTGTGTGATCGTAGTAACGTTGATTGCTCTTAACAACGCCATGCTTATCGGTTAGTTTTGTTCTCTGATGTGTCACGCATAACACGTTTGTCTTGTACCTAATAAACTACTCTGAATATCTGTATCGCCAAATCAGATTTTAACATCGACTATTTTTGTAACAGAATAAAAATTATTACTTTCGGTAATTCAGTCGACGTAGTCCAAATGTAACATGAAAAAAAAAACCGTTCATGAAAATTTAATAGCTCTATGTTCGGGATTACGTGTCGCTTTACGTGGCAGCACCTCCTGTGCGTTCTCGCTCTCATGCAAGAACAACGGCTTCACGCAGGTTGAGAGTGAGAGCGGCCATGTTGAATATCGATTCTTTTACCTTCTGTGCCACGTACTACGTCGTGTTAATATCTCTCGCTAATTCCTTTACTTATTGAGCACTCATTTCAATCTCATCTAATCAAGTAAACTCATTAAAAAAACTACTCATCTACTCATGTTCTCGCATCGGTGCGCAATCATTAAACTAAAGAGTGCATCAGCAATTTAAACTCTACTCAACGCGTTGGATTGCCAAACCACGTATATTACCGGCATTACCACTCAAGGCCACTTGATCTTAATCAATTGTCGCGGTATTAATACAATCCACGTGCAATTATTTGTACCTCAGTAATTAATTCAACTAACATTATCTGCATTTCTCATCCTTCGATACCTCATTTATTATTGTTGTGAAAAGTCCATCGTTAATAAACAGTATCTTTTCTGTGCGAAATTCCACGCGGTGTCAGCCATATTTAATTTCAGTCACCATTGTCACAATCCCAATAAAATCCCGGCAATAATCATTTGTTCTCGCTTAAACTCAAACATTCTGGTCCTTCGAGCCGGATTGTGGCAAACCGCGATCGGGTGTGAAAATCAAATAGTTACTCTCAGCCGTGCTTCGTGCAAAACGTGTTTCTCACTCATAAAGTAGGTGGCGAATCACTGTATTCTTTCAGCATTAGGTGGCCAATCACTGTGTTGGCTCTCGTAAAGTAGCCAATCCCTGTGCTTCTCATAATTAAACGGCCGATTACTATGTTATTCAGTGATTTTGGCGGCTTATCACTGTGATTCGAGACATTCTCTGGGTCAATTGTTGCTCTCGCACAATTCCTCATTCCCGCAGACGTTTCATAAATCTCAGTGACACTCAAATAATCAAAATTTATCTCAATTTTCGCAATACTCACTAAAGGGACTGTCGAACCTTTCAAATCAAATCAATCACTCGTGCTAGTTTCATTTCTCGTGCCATTCATCATGTCGAAGACATGCTCTGGCCGCACAACGTCAGATATTAAAGAGCCTGGCAATGGATCACCTCCTCTCAAGGTACCTACTCACTCTCAAGTGCCTGGTGGCAAGACTCAGCCATCGACAGCTACCGCCTCAGACTTACTCGAGGTAAGAAGCAACAGCCGATCTTCTCGGCAGAACTCACCAGCGTGCCTGTCGACCGGACTCACGTACAAGTATCGGAGCCAACTCAACCGTGTAGCGTGTATTGAAGCCATCTTAGTTGATTTACCCTGCGACACGGCATCACTCACTGTCTGTGACATCGATTCGGAATTAAGGCAATTCAGTGCGTTGCGTGCCGAATTTGCAGCTACGCACACGCACTTCGAACACAACTGGCCGGCTACGTTCCTTGATCACCAGTATTTTGCCGACAATGTGCAACAGCTGGAAGTCAGCGCGTACCGTCAAGCTAAGCGTGCACTCGCAAGCGTGAAAACTTCTCTGTTTGCTCTCCAAGCTCCTCCTCCGCAGCAATCATCGGACTCACGTGGAGAGTTGAAACTACCGGATATTCAACTCAAAAGCTTCAACGGCGAATACGCTGATTGGCCGAGTTTCAAGGAGATGTTCGATGAATTCATCTTGAAGAACTCGCGCGTCTCGGACATCGAACGACTTAATTACTTCCGCAGCTGCATGGCTGCGGGTCCTGCAAAACTCATCGCCAACTTTCCCTTGATCGGCAGTTCCCTACAACCCTCCCTACAACAAACGCAGCTTGATATACTATATCATTTGACTGCACTCACCAAAAAGTCAGCAAAGGGCCTCAACAAACTCATCGCTACAGTCTCTGATGCTCGCAAAGCTTTGCAATCGATACGAGCCGCGAAAAAATTGGAAGATCTCATTCTGGTACACCGTGTATCACGACATTTGGGCCACTCAACGCGGTAGGCCTGGGAGACGTCCCTAGGTTCGTTACTCGAGTACCCACCTTTCTCTAGACTCGAGGAATTCATCAACTCTCGAGTGTGTGCTCTCGAGAGAATCGAGGCTACGATTCCTCAGGCTCCGAGCATCAAAGCTCCGCCAGGAAAGAAGGTAGCGACTACACATCAAGCCGCCGCGCAGTCCAGTGGAACTTATCAAGAGACAAAATCGTTTCAATACGACTGCTGTGACGGCAATTATTTCATCTTTATGTGCCCGAAGTTCTGAGGCCTAGACATCACCGCTCGCCGCAAAACTGCGTCGAACTGCCGGCTGTGCTATAACTGCTTGGGGCAACACAGCACAAGTTCGTGCAAGTCAACCAAAGGCTGCAAGCTATGTGGAGACAAGCATCAACCATCAACCTCATCAGCACCGACTCAATAGAGGCTCGGTGCAATCGTCAACTCATCCGCTGCTTCTTGCACTCACCACTCAACGCTGTTTGCCACAGCCATTGCTAAGGTCCACTCATCATTAATGAACACTCATCACGCACGTTTACTCATCGATCCTGGTACTTGATACGAACTTACATTCATATCAGCACCATTCATTCATCAGCTCAACATCGATCGACAGCACTCATCTATACCAATTATCGGAATTGGAGGAAAACGCACAACTCAAACTCGTGGTATGGTAACACTCACATTAGAGTCGCTCAATATGGACTTGTCAATCTCAATTCAAGGAAGATATGAGCTTGTATCTCAATACAAGCCAATATCCTCTCTACGGTATCATCTATCCTACCGTCCTTCCAATTACCGAATTAAATGAGGTCTCATCTCGAAAAATTAAAACTGGCAGATCCCAACTTTCTTGAACATCGCGCCATTGATATCTTCATTGGTGCAGACTCATATGGAATAAGTCATCAAGCCCAATATCAAGAGCTCACCATCAATGCCGAATTATGAATATTCGGCTGACTTGTCCTCAGTCCTGTTCACTCACTTCATACTCAACCAGACTATTCTGAGCTGCAGAGCCTCCTCACCAAATTTTGGGAATAGGAGGAACTATCATCGGACACCGCAAGCCCTCTCCCAACCGAGGAACACGAGTGTGAAGATCACTTTCGGTCAACGCACTTACGCGACTCTACGGGTCGATACATTGTTCGCCTACCACTTCAGTCGTCAATCAACTTACTGGGCAAGTTATATCTATCAGCTCATCATTGTCTGAAGAGAACACTCCGAAAATTCCAGAAGGACGACTCATACAAACAACTCTATAAGAACTTCACGAGTGAATACGAACAACTTGGTCACATGGTTCGCGTCTCAAACGACTCTACATCAACGCAACCAGGCGAGTTCACTGCTTGTGATGTTGACGGTGAGATGACCTTAGCACCAGATGTCTCAAAACCATCCGGAGGGTTAAGGGTCTCACTCGATGGCACTCAGACACGAACTCAGCTCTGCGTTGCATACTATCTTCCGAATCATAGAGTACTCAGGCCTGACAGCAAAACGACCAAGTTGCGAGTGGTATTCAACGGTTCTAGTCCAACGTCATCCGGTTATTCACTCAATGACCTCGTGCACACTGGCCAAAATCATTAGATATCACGGAAGTTCTCACCTGGATTCGACATCATCGCCATATATTTGCCACAGACATAACGAAAATGTACCGACAAATCAAGGTACACAAGGACGATTGGGACCTTCAAAGAATTCTATGGCTCGACGATGAACTAAATGAGGTCTACTACCAACTCACCACGGTGACTTACGGTACCAGGGTTGACCGTCCGTTTTTCGCTGTTCGGACTCTTCTGCAGTTAGCCGAGGACGAAGGTTTCCCTTAGCTATGCCCTCTCTATTCAAAGGGCGATATGTCGACGACATATTCGGTGGCGCAGACACCGTTGACCAACTCATTACAATTGCGAATCAGCTTAAATATCTGTGCGATGCAGCACGATTTCCACTAGCAAAATGGCAATCGACGCATCAGGACTTACTCACGGTAACACACTCAACAAAGGAGACAGTTTCAGACATTACATTCGACGATTGCTCGACCAAACTGCTCGGATTAAAATGGCTTCCTCAAGCCGATCACTTCGCATTCTCAGTGAAACTCACAAAGCACGCAGAAAAAATCACGAAGCATCTCATCTTATCTGAAGTAGCACAGATATTTGATCAACTCGGTTTTGTTTCACCAGTAACGATCAGAGCCAAAATACTTCCCCAAAAACTCTGGCTACAAAAAATCGGCTGGGACGACTCATTTCCATCCAACATTACCTCAAGATGGTCACTCATTAGAGAAGACATTCAGAATCTGGCCAAAATATCCATCCCCAGGTGGTTCAATACCTGGAGCGACTCAACTGTGGAACTTCATGGTTTCTCTGACGCATCAGAACGCGCGATGGCAGCCATAGTCTACATCGTAACCAACTCACCGTCCACAGGCGCCACATCAGCTCTCATTTGCGCAAAGACAAAAGCAGCTCCACTCAAACAATTGACCTTCCCTCAGTTAGAACTCACCGCAGCACTGCTACTATCAAAACTCATCAATCATACTCAAACAACTCTTCAGCTACTCATAACATCAACTCATTTGTGGACGGTCACAAGTGACACTCACGCAGATCAAGGCACCCGCTTCACGATGGAAGGATTACGTGAGGAAACGAGTCTCTCAAATCCAAGAACTCACGTCTCACGCACAGTGGAGACACGTCCCAGGTTCGTCGAACCCAGCCGACTGCCTCTCACGAGGAATCAACATACAACAACTCAAGGATCACTCCACATGGTGGACGGGACCACCATGGATGACCAAACTACAAGGCTCATGACGGCGTCAACCGGCCATTTCAGACGATCTCAGTATACCTGAAGCTCGTCCGGGAGTCGCACTCTTCGTAGCCACGCCCAAGATCGACTATCATTGGAATTTGAACTACAAATACTAATCACTGCAGAAACTCATCCGAATCACCGCAATCTGCTTCAAGGTTATCGCGAGACTGAAGGAGCAGCCCCTCACCTCTCCTGCAACTATACTTTCATCAAATTAGATGGGAGCTGTCAAAATCTATCGGATTAAGGCCACTCAAGCATCATTTTTCGCTCATGAGCTCAAAATATTGAGGTCACACTCATTCGTCGGTAAAACTCACGCCTTTGCTCGACTAACGGCCTTCCTTGATCACGAGGGAGTTATTCGCATCGGAGGTCGACTCAACGCCTCCTCGCTTTCACAAGAGAACAAACATCAAGCTATCCTGCCTCAACACTCACGCCTGTGATCACTCATCATCCAGCATTCTCATCGCCGAATTCTCCATGGCGGCATTCAACTCACCCTGGCTGATGCTCGGCGTCCCTACTGGATTCTCGGAGGTCGAGCAACAGTAAATCCTCACATTCTTCACTGTATCTCGTGCGCACGATAGCGAGGAGTACGTGCTAAACAATTGATGGGACAATTTCCCACCGCCAGAGGATCTCCTTCACGACCCTTTACTCATACCGGCATTGACTATGCAGGTCCACTCACCATCAAGACCTGGAAGGGCCGCGGAGTGTAATCATAAAAAGGTTGGATTTGTGTATTCGTCTGCCTCACCACTTCCGCTGTTCATCTTGAAGTCGTGAGCGATTACACTACCAATGGATTCATCTCTACATACAGGCGCTTTGTATCCCGAAGAGGCATTCCCAGCACCATCTACTCAGACTGTGGCACCAACTTCATCGGGGGCGACGCAACACTCAAGAAAATGTTCTCACAACGCTCCAAGGAACATCACATGATTGCCTCAATATTGTTAAAGACAGTACTCAGTGGCAATTCAATCCACCTGCAGCGCCGCACATGGGCGGCAAATGGAAAACTGGTCTAAAATCACTCAAGTATCATCTCAACCGCACCGTCGGTGACACCGTGCTGACATTCGAGGAACTCACAACTCTTCTTACTCAGGTGCAAGCTACGTTGAACTCATGACCCTTTGAACCTATCAGCGACAACCCCGACGATGTGTCAGCACTCACACCTGATCACTTCTTGACCGGAACCGCGCTCTCATCGTTGCCGGAAGCGTCACTAATGAATCTCAACATCAACTGTCTGGACAGATGGCAACATCTTCAGCAGAAGTTCCAATGCTATCGGAAACAGTGGAGCACTCACTACTTGCAGCAATTGCAATCAATCTCCAAATGGCGACATCCCTCTCACAACATTAAGGTGGGAACACTCGCCCTCCTAACAAATGAACGGTTCCCGCCAAGCAAGTGGCCGCTGGCCAGGGTCATAGCCCTCCATCCGAACAATAATGTACTCACCAGGGCGGTCACCCTGCGGAACGCATCAATGACACTCACTCGACCCATCGCCAAGCTAGCACCGCTTCCAGTTCAACTCACGGATCACCTCATCGAAGTCATCATCAACCCTTCGATGATGGTGGGAGAATGTTCGGGATTCCGTGTCGCTTTACGCGCGATGCGTGAGTCACGATGTCGTCGCACCCTGACAGCACCTCCTGGGCGTTCTCGCTCTCATGCAAGAAGAACGGCTTGACGCGGGTTGAGAGTGAGAGCAGCCATATTGAATATTCATTGGTTTACCGTCTGTGCCACGTGTTACGTTGGGTTAATATGTCTCGCTAATTCATTTACTATTGAGCACTCATTCAACAACCATGTAATCAAGTAAACTGATATAAAAATTACTCATCTACTCAGGTTATCGCATCGGTGCGCAATCATTAAATTAAAGAGTGCATCAGTAATTTAAACTCTGCTCAACACGTTGGATTGCCAAGCCACGTGTATTACCGGCATTACCATTCAAGGGCACTATCTCAATCATTTATCGCGGTGTTAATACAATCCACGTGCAATTGTTTGTATCTCAGTGATTAACTCAACTAACATTATCTACATTTTTTATCCTTCGATACCTCATTTATAATTATTGTGAAAAGTGCTTCGGTAATAAAGAGAATCTATTCTGTGCGAAACTCAACGCGGTGTCAGCCATATTTAATTTCAGTCACCATTGTCAAAATCCTAATAAAATCCCGACAATAATCATTTATTCTCACTTAAACTCAAACACTGTATTAAAGAATTTAAAGCAGCTTTCACATTTTCAAACCTCTGAGAAAACTCAAGATAAATTTCTAACAATCGTATCAAATCATCAGTTTATCACCAGCTAAAACGAACTCACCTTGTAGTTTCCTGCTCCAGCCTGCTCAAAAATCGTGAAATCGAGGCCCTGAATTGTGAAAATCATTTCCGTCTTCCGCGGAACAACCCCTGAGAATCGGAACTTTCCTCGAGGAGAGATATTCTGATCTCTCGCTCGGACGCTCGTAGTGTTGTTCAAGCATCGCAAAAGTCTTGGTTTCTTTGCAGGAACTTCCAGGAACTTTTTTTATGAAGGAGTTAGTCTGTCCGCTTACCTCACATCGCCGCACTGATCGGGTTATGTCTCCTCGTTGTCAGCTAAGGTCCACACGAGTTTCACGTTGACACTTATCAACGTGAATATCGTAGGAACTTCACTAAACTTCGATAATTGACAATCGCTCACACACACAAATACACGGAGAACTGTCAAGTTCACGCATTAACAAATAGCACTGTACTTGTCTCAAATTGTATACACATTGTGTTTCTTGGGGCATCTGTATTTTCCATAAACGCAAATAAAAAAGTAATGTACAAGATTTTACTTGGTATCCTCGCTTTGAACAAATTTAAGATTGAAATTCAAATTTCAAATTGAAGTTCAGAGAAATTTTATTCATCAAGACGTAAGTTAATTCGAAGGAATCTAATATCTAATTCGGTAAAGTTTCCGCAACCGGTATATCTGCCGTACCAGATAAAATACGAAAACAGGGGGTGCCCGACAAATTCTACCAACCGCAAACCCCATCCATACAGTTGCAATATTATAAAATTTTGTAAGCCGACAGTGATGGTCTTGCGGTGAATGTGCGGCTTCGACGGTCCCCCAAGTTAAACAGCATTTCGTGCTGCCGACACTTGGATGGATGAACTTAGCCCTGCATCGACTGGCACATCAACAAGTGAGCGGGAGGGATTTTTTCTGAGCCTTTGGTGTTTACACTTAAGTAACATTGTTACTTTCGTGTATGCACCGAAGAATCAGAGAAATATAGTGCCGTCTGTACCGACACGGGTCTTCCGCAGTTTCCCTGTACCCACGGCAAATGCGGTACAGTGTAGCTAAGTCGGCTGCGGATATATCGGAAGTTAGGTTAGCTTAGCGAAGTGCGGGTAGGGAGTGATATGTTATGTCCTGACGTAACTCCCTGTTTTTATCAAGAATCATAATATTTCTGTCCATCTTTTTCTCAATAATAGCGCGTTGATTTTAAATTTTATTTAAGAAACATTTCTTTCAAGAGAAGGAAACAAAGGAAGAATATCAGATGATAAGTTGAACGGGTTTTCCAGTCTCTACTAAATATAGCAATAAATATCGGAATATGGTAATAGGAAAATGTATAGCTATAGCTGTACCGACTGGCAAAAGGGGCCCAAGGATCTGTAAGGAAGATTCCCCCACGCTGTAGTATATCTAAAGGGATATTTCAAGTCCCATTAGAAAACCTCTGCAACACCGCAATGCAAAGTGGCCGTTGTCGAAAATAGAGTCCCATGGTGTAAGACCAATTATCGACTGCCATGTAAATATCGATGATCTATCTCTTCATTACCAACGACTTGGCCGAGATTTGTAAGGTTTGGGGAAATCACCACTACGGGTTATTGGCCCGGATGGAACTTTACCCCTTTAACCTTCGCTCTATGAAAGACTGATAAAATCTCTTCTCCTTTCATTTTTCCTCCGTAATATGTTTTTCAAGAACAAAATAACGAATGTAAAGGGTATACAACAAATTTGAATAACGTTATTTTCTTACTGGAACAACATTTTATATGGTCAGACTAAAAGTATATTATATTGTGACGTATTTTTCGCTGATCGATAAACGTGAATTCAAACAAAAAAAATGGAACCGGAACTGAATTTAAGCTCAAACCCCAAAGGGAGCAGAAAAAAAAGAAGACACGAAACCGAAACTTACGTCACCTTCGGCCGTTTGCATCCGGGAGTGCAACAAGATCCCGGGGGCGCCAGTTGATTTTATTTCGCCGGTATTAACAACCGGGCTAAAACTGGAGGTCGGTGGGACCGATTGCCGATCTCCGCAAGGACGAAACGAACACGAAAATCTAAAACTAATCACCGAAACACTCGCGAGCGCAAACGGTTGCGGAAATGCACGACTGCTCAGGATGCGGATTGTGGTAGAAGGGTCGCGATCCTTTTGCCAATAAAATAGCCAACGAAAACACAAGCGGTATCAACCAAAATTATTCTCAACATGAGAACAACTCTCTGATACTGACTTGAGAGTCACGGAATCGCATGCGAATGCCCCGGAAACTACTCAGCCGATCGAAAGATCAAGACGAGCATAACAAGATCAGATCTTCCGCGATCAGTAAATTACCTTTTTTTTTTTTGGATAACTCACCGAAACAGCAGAAAATATCTGAAGTAACGTGGCGGGATAGCAATGGGGGACAGCAATTCCACAGCAATGGAAATCGGTAGTGACTTACGCAATTTCGTTTTCTTGTGATTTTTGTGACGCTGATTTTTTTTAAATCACGTCACAAAGAAAACATACACAACTGTTGGAATCAGTACACGGACTAAACGCGGCATCTCTATACTGAGCTCCTAATAAATAATGAATAATAGAACGATATAGATATAAATCACATATGTCAAGTTTAGACTTTATCAAAAGCTTAAATTATAAGGAAACGATTAAGACCAAAAATAACAAAGAATATAAATAATTGTGCAAGTAGTAAGGGCATAAACAAGGAAAAACACCATCGCTATACAAAACTTATAGACTAAGCGTATCACACATTTTGAAGAATAAGACAATCAAATCGCAATAGTCATGTTTATACTTGATCGAAAGAGAAAATTCCAAGGAATCGATTAAGCTAAATAACAACTAAAATACGGTAAGCAATTATGCGAGAAATATAAAACTGAAGCTATATTTCCTCTCTTTCTAACTCAGCCCAGCATCGATAAGCGTATCTCTCTGAGGCGCTCTAGCTTAGAGCTGTAGCCGAAATCACGGATAAGCAGAAGCTCCCACTTCACGCCTTTAGCGTCAAAGTCACGCCCCCGTGACGCTCGTTAGAAAAAGAGACGAACTAATTAGAAAACGACGAGACACCGTGAAGTTTTCTTATACGATCATGTTAACCCTTTCCACCCATTTATGAGAAGAAATGAAGCGAGAAAGGGTTAGGAAAAAGCAAGATGATGAAAGGGTAACCATGAATTAGAATGCGATGTCCCCATGCAATGTTCACGTGATTTGGTGCACATTACCAATCACGACGATTTTTCCTAAAGCCTCATTTAGTTTTCTCCAAAAACCCCCATCTAGACCTATCTGTATCAATTTCTATGGGGCCAGAGACCTATAAGAAGGGTTAAATTTGGCCACAAGAGACAGTAATTATTGCAACTCGCCAAGTCTTAGTCTTCCTCGTGATCTCCAGCAGTCTAGAAGAATTCCCTGGTGAGTACTACACAATAGTTTCCAATATTTTTCTAAGTCCTGACAGACAATAAATAACCAGTATTTTTGTACTCTTCACACATATTAAAATTTTGTCGACATTATTTCTGCATTTTGAAGCAGAGTCCAAAGGGACTTAGAGATCTTGGGTAGTTCTCAATCAACCAGAAGAATTCTTGTACTAGACTTGCTATTTTATTAAACTTTAATTTGTATTTTTATTCATTTTAACTTGCATTTTATTTTATCTAATTTTTGCTTTCATTTGTATTTTACTTTGTATAATTCTATTGGAGTCACATTACATTTTAATTTCTACATTTCCATATTTTAACTTGTTCATCGAATCATCTTGGGTTTTTAAACATTTAAATTTGTTCTCTGCATTGTAACGTTGTATTTTATTATATTTAAGAGAAAGACTATCAGTGAAAACTGAGAGTCCCCTTTCTCCTTTTATAGTCATAATTTTCATTGATTAGAAATAGATCCACCCACTACGGGGCATAGAGAGTTTCTAAGTAGTATTGGAAACATTAATATACCAGAACCAACATACTGTTCACGCCTCAAGCGTGACAGCGAGAAAGATGCACGCTCACACGCAGCGTCGAACTCTGACACCTGGGGTCAAGAGTTTCTTCAAAACTCGTGAAATTAGTAACGAGACCCCCGTAGGAGTGTCGAGGTATCGCGCTCGAGCTGCGGTCTCGTGCTCACTGCGACGAACAGTCGACAGACAAGTTGTCTCTAACCGCGTGGCTAGGTAGTCGCCAATTTACGACTCGCTATTATCCGATACTATTTTTCGAACTCGGGAGTTACCTATGAATAAATAACAGTGACCAGACAATATTACTTTGCGTATTTTTTCCGTGAATATCCTTCTCTGCAATCTGAACCCTCTTCGCACACGAACATCATCGTGTCTCAAAGTTGTTCAAATCAATAGATTAATGTTTGGACATTTTCTTTTTCGAGTTTACCCGTTGCGAAGGCGTGTACATTTTTTGGTCCTTCGAACCGGATTGTTCAGAGAGGCCCGCGAAACAGTGCGCTATTCGTAAAAAAAAAAGACATTGTGAAAAATTTAATGCAGCAACGTGCGTCGAAAAGTGGTATCTCGTGAACAGAAACATATTCACAGGCGCTCCTATCCTGTAAAGTGTAACGCTATTTTTCCCAACGCGATGGAAAATCCCAAACGCCACAATCTAAATTGTCAGTTACCTCTCTCCCTTTTGTTTCGTTCCGAAGAACAGGGCGCCAGGCACTTTCGCGCCGGGAGAGAAGCAACGATGTAACGTGACAATTGCCAGCCCAGGCTAACTGCAGCTATTTTTCACGTAGAGTGGGGCGGTAAGACTCCTGAGATACTTCCAAATAACGAAAAGGACAAAACACAAAATCAAAATTAACACGGTGTACGGGACTCACAAAGTCTAATAGTTTATTAAAATCTCCACTTCAAAGCTCGACGATATTTAACTTAAAATATCCCGTAAAAATACCTCTTATTCGTGGTCACAATATTTCCACAATTACTCGCTCGCTAGTACTCCAACAATAAAGTGGCAAATAACAATATAATTCTAAATTCCTTCGACAAAAGTAATGCCTCGGGAAGGTCGCGAATTTCTCAAACAAACCATACTCGCGACAATCAATCCCTAATACACCCTTTTATGATTATCAATAAATTCAATAACAACAACAAAAAAAATAAAGAAAATGTTTCGGGACGGCCGCGCTAAATCCAATTCACGGCATTCGATCCGTATTACACTTCTTTTATATTTCGATCAGTTCCTAATAAAAAAATATAATTCCAAAAAAATAACGAATAAAGAAATATTTCCGATGCCCTGTAATGTGGCTATTGCCTCACTCTCCCTACCAAAACACTTACGGGATGAAGACAACTCACTCACATACAACGACACGGCTTAACCTATGGCTTTTCCAAGGACACAGGCTCAAGGGCGATTCACGTTCACAAAATTCGACTAATGAAAATCACGATTTATTTTAATGGTGAAAGAAAATTACTTATTTCGAATAAAACAATTCTTTAATAATGACTCGAAGCCCGAAATCACGAACGAGACGCGGGACGAACAGCGCTTAACGGTACAAACTCTCGCGACTAAATCTCCACGCGGACGAAACGACGATTCCGGCACGGCCAAACTCTACTATATATCTATATTTAAAAATTTTCACGCACATAATCTGAACATAATATTTACCGAGACCAGAGAAAGTATTAAAGTCTTACCGAACAAGAAGCCAATCCTTTTCCTCCCTCAACCAAAAATCCAAAATATGTCCACGGGACAAAAGGCGGTCTTTATCGGGGAAGATCTCCACCACAGACATGGGACGTCCTCGCACCTCGAACAATCCCAAGAAAAAGCCTCGTGCATTAGCGTGCTCTCGCGCTCTCGGACTTTGCTCCCCACCCTTAGATATTCAAATTTTGCCTAATCGGGGGAATCGCTTACGCGCTCTCTTTACCTGAGACGGGACCTGGCGCCTCGCTTGGCGAATTAAGATATCAAATTCGTCAATACGAATTGCGTGTCAAGGTTCGGCAGTACGCTGCGCTACCGACCACACGCGAGGTCCTTTTTCCGAGCAACTCTGCTCGGATGATTCTGGTGTATTAAAGAGTGCGCTGATTTCCCATGCGTTGACCGGCGATATAGGTCGTTGGAGCTTCTCGTCCATATGGCAAGCGAGCTGATTTACTCGCGGGACGTTTGTTCCTTCTTTCCTTCCGGTTGGCTGACTCTTATCTCTCTCTCTTTCCTCGGGAATATTTTACATAAAAAAATAACATACAAAATAATTAATAATAGTCTTAATTTTCCTCTAACAACCCTACGTGATCGCCGCTGAGCCTTCGAGGTGCGAGGACGATGCCCTTATTGCAACGCGGTAAAATTGCCGCGTTACAAAAGAAACAACTAGTAAAAAAAAAAAAAAAAATCATCATCAGTCTCGCATACATCGAGCAAAAGTGAGTAATAATTGACGTTTTCCACGTGGTCAACTCTCTAAAGACTAACGAGGAAGGATACATATCGTTCACTCATTTATTTTCTACGTAGAAAGAGACAACGGTACACGTGCACCGACACAAGCGAGCGACTCACTCACGCGATTCAGTGTGTCTCTCTCGCTCATCGACCGAGTCTTCGAGCGTCGCGCAAGGAGTCTTTCCTTATCGCTATAACAACATCTCCGTGTCCGCGCAGCAAAAGAGAACAATAGAAATTCGAGCAACGAATTCCTGGAATCCTTCGCGAAATACTCTGTCGAAATAAACTTGAATTACACAGAATATTTTCACATTCGTTATATTCAAACGCGATACGGTTTACGAAAACATTTTCCATTGCAAAATAAATCGTGGTACCAGTGAAAATATTTGTGAAGTGACAATAAAACAATAAAATTATCTCGCGGATTACGTGTAAATTCAACTCGATCGGCATACGTCAGTCAATTACACTGTAAGATGTAATACTAGCTATCATTGATATACGCGCCCAAATCCACACATGGTAATATACCGACGGAGTACAGTGGCCTAGCGCGACGAGGTGTTTCTCACTGTATGCAATCGGTCATACGAGTGTGCCCGTCTATAATATATATCTGAATGGTCACCAGCGACACGCGTGACTGTCCCCTCCTACTCGCCCCAGTCGTCCGAAAACTGTTCGTGTAACGTGATGCACGTGTTATCATTCTTTGCGATATTTAAAGAAATTAGTAATCGCGTCCCTATTGTGCAATCCGCATTATAAATTTCACCATAATTTTTAAAAAATGTCAAAGTGATAGAGTTTTAGCAAGTACGTGGCGTATTTTTCGATATTTTAATATATAATAGACCAAAAAATTATAGTTTAATGTGAGCACGCCGTCTAATCGTCAATATAATATAGGACGGATGGGCGCACATATAGTGCCTAAAATCTTATAAAAAGGAGCAAGCCATTATATTTCAACTTATACTATCTCGAGGGCGAGAAATAGATCAAGGTTCATCGGAAAAGATGCGCATACTTCGCAACCAATGAGCGAGAAAACATCCTCTCTAAAAAAGAAAACGCAATATTGGGACTTGGCGAACTACGGGGTGGCCGCACGGCCGGTGACGTCAACCGCGCTCGGCCTATCGATATATATTGTTACGAACGAGCAAATAAATAAACCACGATTATAAAAGAAATAGCAGGGCGGAACTTTATTAGTAATAGATATCGCGTCCGTAATCTTTGAGGTCTCTGTCAAGACTGTTAATCAATCTACGATCGTTGTCAAGCGTCATTCAGTTCGTTGTCAGTTGTCTCATATGACACGAGCGGATCAATTCCAATGCCGCTTTCACATACAATTCCATAAATAACACAATATAAATGCCGATTCCGTTACACTACTCCCCTCCTTTTGAGTTGCCGCCCCGGCAACTCCCTAACTATCTAGGATGTGGTTGCCATGGTCCATCTAGATATGATCGCGACCTATTAACACTGCTCTGGTATTTACCCAAGTCCCGAGGGAAAACCATGGCTAAAAAACCTGGGAAGAGCAGCGTGTACATTTGAAAAGCTAATTATTTTATCAAATTTAAATTTAACTTTCTGTCGGTCGGTCTTTAAAAAAAAATCTGTCTCTAGATAATACAATTGAGTTTAATAATTGTTTCATTTATTATCTTCTTTCTTGTGAAACGTAACGACGTGGAGCGATTTCTCCAGAAATCGAGTAGTCCACCTTCGAAAATTTCGTCCAATCCATTTCCACGATGTTTTGTAAGATATCCTTATTGATGTTGAAGGGATCGGGAAGAATGGAAGGGACTAGGTTTCTCTGCAGAATAGTCAACCTGTGACAGAAAAACGGAAAAGCGTAGTGCTCTGGAAAATAATATCGTTGAAAAATAACAACATTTCTCTTTCTTTGTAACTACATCCCGAATAGCCGACGTTATGATATCAATAGGAAAGCTTTAATTCATTTATTCATTTCATTCATTTGAGTACTCTATCGGTCACCTTACAGAACAATACAGTGTGCGCACCCCTATACTGCTCAAGTGAATCCGACCATAAAATATCCAAACTTGTTCTCGGGAACTCAAAAACATCCACTAGCGAGAACTATGATCAGTAATTCAAGTTAGTTAAAGGAGTATTCTTGATCCACAACCAGAGAAAATTCGGACCAAGTGACACCAACGACTAACCATGCCCAGTTAGACATTGAATACCCACTACACAAAAAGATTCTTCGGAAACCCTTCACAGTACACCGAGCTACAGTATGACCTTTACCGAGGGCAGTGCACCAGGCTCCAGCCAAGCAATCTACTTTCCACCATTAACGTCTCAGAACTGCCATCGCTATTTTTTAATTTTCAAAAGGTGCTAATCTATCTATATGCACAATCATCAATTTTTCGCGAGGAAGTTTCTGAATCCTATATACCACATCAATAATTTTGGTTTTAACTTAATATGGACCTACCCAATCTCTTTGCAACTTTGGGCACTTTCCTTTGACTCTATGGGGGTGATAAAGCCAAACCTGCTGACCGGGTTTAAAGGAAAGCATATGTGATTTTAAGTCAAACTTTGATTTAATTTTATTACTCTTTAAAATGAACTGCTTTCTAACTTTTTCGTGAATTGTATTCAATCTCTCTCTCAATTCTTCAACGAATTCAGATGGATCACTAGCCTCTGAATACTCATTTTGTGGATTTCCACGAAGAAGTTCTAATGGCAACTTAAGTTCCCTACCCATAAGTATCATTGCTGGTGAAAATTCAGTAGTTTCATGTTTTGAAGAACGCCCGGGAAAAACGGTTCATATATAATCATATATAATTGTATATAATTTCATGTATAGTTGTGTATAATTATATATAATTGTATATAACGTAATATATCATTGTATATGGAAACATATATGAGCATATATGAGTTTATATGTACATATACAGTGGTATACATGATCATATATAATACCAAAACCGCCAGCCTGCGATGTCATATATGAACAGATATGATCATATATAGTTATATACAACTATATATCGCCCATTTTTAGCGCATATATGATTGTATGTGGATCCATATACAAATGTATATGAGCGTATATAACTTTATATGTATATATACATTGGCATATATGACCCTATATATGACCATATATAACACCAAAACTGCCTGTTTACCATGTCATATATAAACAGATATGATCATATAGGATTGTATATGAGATCTATTCTGTGTGTCGACTGTGCAATATATGATCATATACAATCATATATGACTGCGCACTGCGTATTATTAAGGTAATACAAATATGAGTATTAAGGATTCAATAATTTGTGTTAGTCTACATGTTACTAAATCTATATGAAATGAAATCGTCGGACGATTTATATAATTATGGGCACGATTATATATGTACAATTACATTGTAACAATTGTATATGATCATATATAATCATGACTGACCTTATATGCTTCAGAAGATTATATCTATTTAGGCATCGTCTTATATAATCACATATAACTATATATGATTGTATATGCTCAGATACAATTATACACAATTATATTTTCTCATATAGGATCATGTATACCCAGATACAATTATATATGATCATGCATAGTCATATATGATCATGCATGATCATATAGAGACAAAATTCATATACAATCATATATGAGCAGTTTATATATGATTATATATGATTATATATGAATCGTTTTTCCCGGGCGGTAAGCTAGTAAAAAAAAGAGGTATCCATTTGTCCCAATCTTTCTGATTTTCTGAGACAAACTTGGATAGATATTGAAGAATAGTCCTATTCAATCTTTCAACTAAACCATTAGATTGAGGATGTAATGAGGAAGTTCTAGTTTTTTTTTTTTTATGTCGTCATAGTCTCCTTAAAGAAGTTCGGTACGAAGTTTCTACCCTGATCTGAATGAATTTCGAAGAATATGTCAAAGCGAGAAAATACCTTGAAAACTAAGGTCTCTGCTACTGCCCTAGCTTGAAAATTTGTAAGAGGGAAGGCCTCAGACAATCTAAATTTTTGTTGCGGCATATAAAACCTGAGTAAGGAAAGGGACATTATCTTTTTTGTTTTTGTTGCGTTCGACGATGATGATCCCCGTCGATTCCTATGTTGTTTCCCTCGCCGCTATCAGTGCAGCTTCGCCAACTGCTTCTCGTACCGATGTTGAGGTTGTAGAGCATTGATCGTGTCTAGTTTGCCGTGTCCATTTTCGGATACTCTCGCCCGAATCCTTCTCGTATTCATAATCACTGTGAGTTGTCACTCATAATCCGATTTGACCGACACACCAAAAAAATCGCTTTTTGAATTATTATCCCGACCGAATTATTTATTTTTATACGCGAAGATTCGTTAAACACTTCTGACACCAATGTTACGAACGAGCAAATAAATAAACCACGATTATAAAAGAAATAGCAGGGCGGAACTTTATTAGTAATAGATATCGCGTCCGTAATCTTTGAGGTCTCTGTCAAGACTGTTAATCAATCTACGATCGTTGTCAAGCGTCATTCAGTTCGTTGTCAGTTGTCTCATATGACACGAGCGGATCAATTCCAATGCCGCTTTCACATACAATTCCATAAATAACACAATATAAATGCCGATTCCGTTACAATATATATGTATATATATATCCGTCGGAGTTAAACGAAGTGAGATAGATCTTCGAACAGCGAGCTAAGTATTTGTCATACTCGGAATCCATGCACTATATAACCTATATGGGACCATATTATCTAGAATAGCTTCATCTCTGCCCATTTGTTGCTTACAGTATTTATTTGATCGAAATTATTTGTTTATTTTAAATGATTTGTTTATTTAAATGAGCGATGATTATTAGAAATGCTATTCGTTTATTGAAAGTGAAATTTAATTGAAATGATGGATGATTGTGAAATGTTTTGCTTATCGAAATGATTGATGATTCGATACCGTGAAATGGAATGTTTTGTTTATCGGAATGATGGAAGGAAATGATTTGTTTATTGATTTTTTGAAATGATTTGTTGATTGGTAGCAAAACAACGTATCCGACGTATCAATAAATACACGAATTTCTTGAGTATCGAATACGCGCACTAGAATCAATTGCTTCTCCGTTAACTAAAAAGTTTGATAAACTGAAAGGTGATTCGAGCTCGACCAAATCACACGTATCCACCGTGACAAAAATCTGCGATAGCGATGAAACCGTTGCACAAATGCGAGCAATTTAGAGCAAAATCTGTCAACGAAAGACAAAAATTTGTTCGCGAACATAACCTTTGCAACAATTGCCTATCATCAGGGCACGCAACGAAACAATGCCAAAGCAAGCACACGTGCTACCACTGTAAAGCGAAGCATCACTCTTTACTGCACAACTCAAACATGCAGAAAAAAGGCAAGAATGAGAAGCTAAGTTTTCCATCAGGTGGTGGTACCTCTACAAAGAGCACCCCAGTCGCTGCTTCTACGCCTCAACAAGTCCTTTCAGGCTTAAACGTGGCAGCAAGCGTAAGCCAACACATTACCTCTGCTGTAGTAAAAATTCTCCACACAGCTGGAATGAAAATCGCTGCAGCTTCAGTGATGCTCGCGACTGCTTGGGTATTGGTATCGTCGCCCAACGGACGTAAAGGCCGCGTCAGAGCGCTGCTAGACCAAGGATCGCAATCATCATTTGTTACCAAATCAACCATACAAGCGTTAAGAGCACCTCGTGTTAAAGTACGCGCTCCAGTGTCAGTAATAGGTGGCACTGACGCCGGCATTGGCCGAGCAATCGTCCAACTAGAACTAAACTCATGCATTGGTACCGAAGATGCAATTCAGTGCACTGCGATCGTGTTTTCTAAATTAACTTCCTATGTGCCTCAGCGATCGCAATGTTTGACATCGTAGAGACACTTAGAAGGCCTCGAAATGGCGGATCCTGAGCCTAGCAGCGGCTAAGCCATTCAGTTGATCTTAGGAGCCGACGTATACGCAAACATCCTCCGCGAAGGATTAAAACGAGGACCAACAGAGTCTCCTATCGCACAGCAAACCACGTTTGGTTGGATCCTTTCAGGACCAACAACAAGTGGTACCACAAGCGAGATTAAAACGTTAACGGCGCATCTCGCCATCGAAGAATCGAATCTTCATCAACAATTGCGACGTTTTTGGGAACTCGAAGACATTCCCACGTGTTCTCCTCTAACTGAGGAAGAACTTGCGTGCGAAACTCACTTCGCCGAGACACACAGAAGGTTACCTGACGGAAGGTGTAACGTTAGGCTGCCCTTCAAAGGAGCAACACTGATCAAGATCGGATCGTCTAGTCACACTGCTGAAAACTGGCTAGCAAAACTGCAACGTAAGTTCATACGCAATTCAAACCTCATAGAGCCATACTACGACTTTATGACTGAATACATACTTCTCCGACACATGGTACTGACAGAATTTAACGCTCCTGACTCGACGCCTGCCGTCTATCTTCCCCATCATCCCGTGATTAAAGAGAGCAGGACCACTCGTCTCAGAGTAGTATTCAACGCGTCAAGCAAAACGTCCAATGTAACATCTCTGAATGATCATCTCATGGTTGGACCAAAACTCCAGTCAGATCTTCCATCAATCATTCTTCGTTGGCATCAAAACCAATTTGCTTTGACTGCAGACATTACTAAAATGTACCGTCAAATCCTAGTCGACCCCGAAGACACACGATATCAACAGATTCTTTGGCGACTGACCCCCGAAGCACCTGTTACTCCGTGTAAGCTGGTCACCGTCACGTATGGTACCGCATCCGCACCGTTCCTTGCGATGCGCGTCCCCAAAACAACTGGCTGAAGATGGAGCGCAACATTTCCCACGAGCGGCGACAATCGTACGGGAAAATTTCTACGTTGATGACGTGTTATTTGGTGCTAATGATGCGACGACCGCAGACGAGCTACGCCAAGAACTCGAGACTCTGTTGGATCGCGGGGGATTTAAACTTCGAAAATGGATCCAGCCACCAGTCGCTTCTCAAGGACATTCCAGAACCAGACCGAGAATCGACAAAAATACGATCGTTCGATTCTACGGAGTCCGTAAAAATTCTCGGCATTGGATGGGTACCAAGTTCGGATTCATTTTGCTTCAACGCATGCCCTCCAAAACGGTCACAAAACACAAAGAGAACCGTGCTCTCGATAACCGCGCAGTTGTTCGACCCATTAGGATGGTTATCTCCGGTAATTATCAGCGCAAAGATCCTCATGCAGGAATTGTGGATCGCAGCTCTCGACTGGGGTGACGAAATTCCTCCGGAACTGTCCGAAAAATGGGATGACTACTGTCAACAAATCCCAGAGCTGCAATCGATCTCCATACCTCGCTGGAATCATCTACAACGCAGCAAAACAACGTGCGAGTTACACGGATTCGCTGACGCTTCAACACGCGCTTACGCCGCCGTCGTCTATTTACGCACGGTAACCTCGCAAGACGAAGTAAAAATCAGCTTGCTCACAGCGAAATTCAAAGTCGCGCCAATAAAGACGGTAAGCATTCCACGGCTCGAGTTATGCGCTGCTGTTTTACTCTCGAAACTCATCGAATTCGTTCAAACATCAATGAACCTCGAATCGTGCACCACTTACGCCTGGACCGATTCAACTGTGTTACTCGCATGACTGAAGCATCACCCATCAGACTGGCCTACTTTCGTAGCCAACCGGGTTGCTACGATCCAACACCGTCTTCCAGACATTTCGTGGAGATACGTACCAACCAAACAGAATCCTGCCGACAGTGCGTCACGCGGCTTGACTGCCACAGAGCTTTTCACGCATTCATTATGGTGGCATTGCCCAACGTGGCTACAACTCGAGAGCACTCAGTGGCCAACTGCACCAAACACGATTCCTAAAAAAGAGTCTTTAATGGAAGCAAGTAAACAAACAACAAGTCACATCGCTGTCAAATCAGTGCCGACGCGGGAACTATGCAACGAAATTTCATCATGGAAAAAATTGCTTCGAGTAACCGCCTGCGTACTACGCTTCGTCAACCATTGCCTGCATCAAACAAACGGAACAACAATTCAATTATCTGGTACAGAGGTTCGCAACGCCAAGATTTTTTGGATTAACCAAACACAGCGCGAAGCGTTTCAACCAGAAATCACTGCAATCAAAGAAGGTCAAACACCTTCTAAAAAGTCACCCTAAAAGGCCTCAACTCTTTTCTTGACGATGAAACTACGTTAAGCGTGGGAGGCAGGCTCGAACGCTCCAATCTCGCTTTCGAGGAAAGCATCCTGCGATCCTACCCAAACATCGTATCAGCCTATTCATTGTAGAAGATGCACATCTGCGGTGTCTCCACGGAGGGCCGCAACTCACTATTAGTATTCTAAGACAGAACTATTGGATCATCGGACATCGACCGTTCGTACGAAATGCAATTCCAAAATGTGTGCCCTGCGCCCGAGAACGTGCTCAGATACCAAATCAAATCATGGGTAACCTGCCAGAAGCACGAGTTCTTCAAAACCAACGAGCTTTTCTTCATACTGGGCTCGAATACGTAGGTCCGTTTCTCATAGGAAGCAACAAAGGCAGAGGTTACAAAGCCCACAAAGCCTACTTAGCAGTGTTTGTCTGCATGTCCACTCGTGCCATTCATCTTGAACTGGTCTCCGACTATTCGTCCGAAGCATTCCTCGCGGCTTATCGTCGATTCACCGCTCGCAGACGTCTTCCAACGGACATGTATAGCGACAATGGTACCACGTTCCAAGGCGCCGAAAAGGAGTTGCAGAACACATTCAAAGCTGCTACCAACGAACCAAATATCGGTAAGATTATAGCAAGGGATGGTACCAACGGGCATTTTCCTTCACTTCATCCCTTCTGGTGCTCCGCACTTTGGAGGACTATGGGAAGCTGGAGTAAAGTGTGCAAAGCATCACCTGAAGCGGATCCTTGGTGCTCACATGCTCACTTATGAAAAATTCAATACCCTCACAACACAAGTCGAGGCATGTCTCAACTTGAGACCAATTGGACCTCAACTCACCGATCCATGCGAATTCTCGGCGCTCTCTCCGGGAGACCTCCTCATCGGCACACCTTTGCTCAGCATACCAGAACCATCCCTGCTCAATCTAAACGAAAATCGACTGTCTAGATGGCAGCTGGTTCAAAAAATGCTAGATAATTTCTGGAAACGATGGTCCGTCGAATACTTCCATTCACTCCAAGTGAGGACAAAGTGGACGAAAACTGGAGAGAATGTAAAAATCAGTCAATTGGTCCTTGTGAAGAATAACAACTTACCCCCCGCCAAATGGATGCTCGGAAAAATCATCAACGTCTATCCGGGATCCGATTCACGCGTTCGGGTTCTAACGATCCGCACCGCTCAATCGGAACTCAAACGGCCGATTTCTCAAATCTACCTCCTCCCGGTACACACCGACGACAACGACCCTACGAAACATCTTTCGCACGAACCTACTGACAGTAACCACGCAACTCCTGACTTTCAAGACCGCGTAACCATTGACTCGACGATCGTTTCGACTCACGACACAGTATACCGTCAATTAAGGGACCAAGTCCTAATGTCTCGCGGCGAAGTGAGTATCACACCAGTGATAGACTTAGTAACCCTCTGTAACACCTAGTCAGGTAAATAACTGTCATAACAGCTGCAAACAAGTGAACAACAGTGCATCACAGTGAGTGAAAAGCGTCTCAACTGCACCAGTAGCCAAATGAGACAACTCTGCCTGCACCTCAACGCAGCCGAACTTTGTAAGTAGTGTAAATATTTAGTTCTTAAGCGTTCTCTTCACTCATATGGTACCAACGAGAAATACTCAGCAAACGCGCACCGAAAACGGCGGGTGGCACTCCGTGCCGATTCGCTCACATATCGTAAGGAAAGCACGTTGCATTTCGACTGACCAGTCGAGGCGGGCGGAATGTTCACGCCTCAAGCGTGACAGCGAGAAAGATGCACGCTCACACGCAGCATCGAAATTTGACACCTGGGGTCGAGAGTTTCTTCAAAACTCGTGAAATTAGTAACGAGACCCCCGTAGGAGTGTCGAGGTATCGCGCTCGAGCTGCGGTCTCGCGCTCACTCTGCGACGAACGGTCGACGGACAAGTTGTCTCTAACCGCGTGGTCAGGTAGTCGCCAATTTACGACTCGCTATTGTCCGATACTATTTTTCGAACTCGGGAGTTACCTGTGAATAAATAACAGTGACCAGAAAATATTGCTTTGCGTATTTTTTTCGTGAATATCCCTCTCTGCAATCGGTACCCTCTTCGCACACGAACATCATCGTGTCTCAAAGTTGTTCAAATCAATAGATTAATGTTTGGACATTTTCTTTTTCGAGTTTACCCGTTGCGAAGGCGTGTACAATCTGTTTATTTCAACCCGTTTATGTTAGACTATTTGGAATAGTTAAAGTGCCTGCTTGTTGGAATTTCAAAGTGTTTTTAAGAGTTTTCCTGTATTTGATTTTGTTGAATTATTCCGAAGTTTTAAACGGTGTTTGAAATATTTCAAGCTTTGGTTCTTATAAATATTTAAAAGGTGTTTGAATTCTTGTGAATGAATATTTTTATTTCTCTGGATCTTTTCTCATCAATCGAATATTAATGTATTAGCATAATCTCGCGCGCAGATATCAAGTGTGTTCATTTGCACATATATTTGTATCATTCTTTCCACAATTTTATTTCGAAAACGTTTCCTTGAATCAAATCTTTGTTATAAGTGGAAAAAGAGTATACCGTGAATATTAACATATAAAATACCCACCCATACAACGTATTACAACTCCAGTGTAAGTCGTTCTATCATCACGAACAACAGCAGACATAAGTACAAGATTTATTTTTACTAGTTATTTTCCCTTTTTATAGACTGACCGATTAAGAGCTACGAATAATTTGAGAAATCCCTCACAATAGTAGAATTTTCCTCCCTCGTCTCAACATTAACCCACACCATTCATACCCCTGTCCCGAGTAATTTTCCGAAAGGTTAGACTCAACAACGGGGTTGCGTCTTCAGTGTTCCACGTCATATTCTGTATAGGGAAAGATCATCCTTCCTTGACCAGAGTACTGGAGCCTAATAACTGAAGCGCTCAACAAGCATGTAAATTTGTTTTGGAATATATTCCAAATGCAAGTTTGACATAACAGATAGGAGGAAGGGCGGGAAGGGTCGCAGAAACCTGAGAGGGTGTGCGCTGGAAAACGGGGGAAAAAATCGATAAAACTTTGGAAATTACTAACAAATTTGAGAAAACGAATGTGAAAAATAAACAAATGTTGCATATATCAATATTTTACTCAGCTGTCATACATTTTGCTTCCTTATAGAAGAAGCTTTATTTTCTTTTATGTTCGTTTCGAGATTTTCATGTCAGGACACTTAGCATGCTCCAGAACGTCGAGAAAAATGGTTTAGAAAAAAATATATGTATTTATGTATGTATGTGTGTGTGTGCTGGCATGCAAAATTCTAACTTAGGTACATAAAGTACGGCTTTATCAATCGAGATGAAATTTGACACACACGTGGGCAGGCAGACACGTTTGTTTGGGTTTATTTTCAAGAAAATTCAAACATAAGATTATTTTTTATTCAATTTTGAATTGTTGTTAAAATGTCGGTATATTCTCTCCTATTCGCATATTTACAGCTATCGAGCTAAATAATTTTGTACAAATAAAGCTATGTTAAACGACGATCGGTATTGAATTTGGAATGAATCAACAAATAGGTTCGGCTTTTATGAAGTTTTGAATTTTTCGAAAAAATTTCATATTGTTCTAACTCACTTCAAAACTCGCCAAATGAACTGAAATTTTCTACAGATGCAAAACAGTATTAAGAGATGCTACGTACCAAATTTGGCAATGATTGGTAAAGCAGTTCGAATTTTACGTTAGTTTTGATATAACTCACAAATTTTACGCAAAGCTTCCTCTATAAGGAAGCCAAAATTGATAAGTAAACTTCCTCAAAGAGATGGGTTCGAATCCCGGTGCCGTCGATTTTCGTCGAAAATATAAATTCGGGCGCGATGAAGGTCCCGACATGAGACCCACATAGGTATCTCTACCTGTGGGGGTCACATTTATACAGCTATAGTCCGTGGTTACGTTCTCGATGAAACGTGACGTAGCTCCGGAGCCGGGAGGGAAACTCGAGACCAGCTATATCGACATAGGTTTTCCGCAGTTTTCCTATACCCATAACAGAAATGCTATAGCGAATGCGATATAGGGGGGGAAGTTGGATGCGGCCGCATGGGAGCCTGGTTACTGATCCGAACCAGACCCCTAGGGGGGACTAGCTACTGACCCGGGCCGACCCTGTAATAGGCGTAATGCCTGCAGACGGGGGGAAATGCAAATAAAAAAAGGATATAATATTTTGAAATAATTTTTAAGCTACTAAAATTTATCTTTACTTTCAACTACGAGTTTAAGTTGCAAATTAGTGGCATTTTTCTTTTTCTAGAAACTGCAACGATTCTTACTACAATCGCCGAGGACTGGGTAGAAGTAATAAAAGAAGATGAAATTGATGTAATGATGCAGACTGCCCGAATTAGTCATTTAACTTCAAAATTTTCATTTTTCCTTTCCAACTTCGGCATCGCTATGTTGATCCTCTCCCAGGTGAGTGCAGTTAAAAGTGCGCACTTGACAAATGAAAAAGCTATTAATGACACAATACAAAATGTGTAGATTTGGATCGCAGTGGGTTACGAAAGAGATCCAAGCTTGGATCCTCGATTGGCATACGGTTTCATTTTTGAGGCGTACTTCCCATTTGACACGACGAGCGTCATTGTTTTTGCTCCTATTTGGCTAAGTCAAGCCATCAGTTCGTACGTGACTGCTTTGGCATATGCTGGTCTGGATTGCTTTGTTTCAATGGCTGTACTTCATTTATGTGGTCAGCTTAGAATTATTCGTAATTCTCTGAAAATACTAATCAGCGAAAGCACCCCACATGAGCCGAAAAAATATTGGCAAAGGCTTGGGGATATTGTGTCAAAGCACGAGCAGATTAACAAGTAAGTGTTTATACGAAATGAGTTTATTGCATGTTCTATTTAAATTTGTTAGAAATATTTGAACACTTTTAAAGCAGACATTTTTTAAAGAAAAATGAATAGTAAATTTGTAAACGTTTCGTATAATATGATTTTTAAATAAATAAATAACACATCGCTAGAATAACTAAAAATTGTACACGTAGCTATACCGGTCCAGTGCGTTAAATCCGTGTCTAGACTCAAGAGAAGTGTTTTCTTTTCAAATATTTTCATTCATTTAGAACATAGTTATTTTATTATAACCTTTAATTAGAACATAATCAAAAGTGTGCAGAATGTAAAAACCCATGTATTACATTAACAAAACAATTGTGACATAGGGCAAATAATACTTTGTTTAGGGCCCACACTAGTGCAATATTGAGCTGAATCTATGCTCTTACGATGATAAAGCAACGATCGATTTCGCAAACCTGACATGTCAAACTGCAGCTAAAATTGATCTGCTATCATACATCTTATGTAGTCGAAGATACACGCAAGGCTCTTTTTGAGATTAGGCACACATTTATTATTTATAACATAATTTTTTTACTGTGCGGATTGACGTCTATCGATAACGTAAGATTTCGTGTTTCTATAAGAGTTACAATAGAAATGTCACCGTTGTATACCAGTTACTATTCGTAAGAACAAAAAGCGGCATGTGTAGCAGAATCTAGTTAACTGCTGATTTCAATAAGTGCGGTTCTCTTATGCCGTACTGAGAAGGAAGCGACGGAAAAAGAATGTGCGACAAAATTATATAAAGAAATAATGGTAAAAGATACCAAAAATATTTGGAGTCCAATTACAAGATAATAATCAAAGAACAAATAATCAGAATGATCCGCAAAAGAAACTATAGTAAATCGAAATTCAAGGAACGTCCATGGTAAATTAGGAGGAAAAAATTGCGAGTAATTAATCATTAAAGAAAAATAGAACTCAAAATAATTCCATTGGACACCAGTTACTTTAACGATGTGGGACATGAATTAATAAGGAAAATGGCCTTGGCAATACTGATTATGATCCATGACTAGCAACGGAAAGGAAAAGAGAATTTAGTGAGAAAAGAAAGGTGTGGCAGTTGGCTCTTAAGTTATTAATCTCGTTCGGTGGGCTTGAAAATAATACAAAATAGGGAACACGAGGAAATGGGAGGGTCAAATAACGGGTCTGAAAATCAATCTTATATACTCAAACGCCAAAACTTGGCACGCGCTATTATCGGAAACAAGAAAAATTTGCACGTCGTCGAGACACAACTAACTCAAGCAGAGTCGGCTAAATCGGCTTAAATATTAGCGTCTTACTACTCTTTAAAGGGCATAAATCAGGGGTGGGAAATCTACAAAAAAGATCCTCAATCTCGCAGACAATATCGCGGTCATAAAGCTACGACGTTCGTCCGCATACGCTTAACGGCCTCCTGGCTCGAATTGCAGGAAAAATGTGCGAGCAGAGTCTTTTCCGTTTTCGGCAATTTTGTGGATTTCTCTAATTGACCAAATTAGGTCAGATGACTACTATGCATTAACAGTATTGGTCAGTAAGTCGAGGCGTGAACGGTTCATGGTGAAGACTGATAGTTTGCAACAGTTGGCCCCTACCCGCACTTCGCTAAGCTGACCTAACTTCCGATGCGTTCGCAGCTGACTTATCTACACTGTACCGCATTCGCCGTGGGCTCAGGGAAACTGCGGAAATCCCGTAACGGTACAGACGACACTATATTTCTCTGACTCTTCGGTGTATACACGAAAGTAACAAAGTTACTTAAATGTAAACACCAAAAGCTCAGAAAAATACCTCCCGCTCACTTGTTGATGTGCCAGTTGATGTACGGCTAAGCGGTTTTAAGATAAGATATATAAATCAAGAAATAAAAAATAAACAATTAAAATTGAAATAAAATAAGAATAGAATTTAAATTATTTATTTAACGATCTTGACTGACAGAAAAATTCTTCATTCGAGTCCTTAAATGATAGATTATATTTATATTTTATATTTAAAACGAAAAAAACAGGAACAGAAGAAATGATAGTGTTAAACACTGTAGTGTGAATTTCCAAGTCCCGATAACACCACAAGCTAAAGTCCTGAGAACTCTTCCCTTTTATTTTATAAGGGCGCCAGGCCCTTTCGCGCCGGGAAGAATCCTCGATCTCTTGTGGACCAAGCTGCTTTTGCCGGGCTAGCCGCAGCCGTCAAGATATGTAGAGTGGCGGGATCCAGAAAAGGGGTACTCGTGCAGTTTGATCAAATGAACAATTATAAATCGATTCTCAAATACGGGAATCACAAGTCAATTTATTAGTTTTCGAGAGCAAAAAAAAGAAACAAGATTCAATTTCCCATAAAATGTCCAAAGTTTCGGCTTCGATCTGCCGATGCGAGCTACCGTAAGCGACGGCTCTCACCACACAATCACACACAAAAATATAACAATATAAACAATTATAACACTCACTCAATCAATAAATAAATAATAATCGGACGGACGGGATTGTTCAATTAATAGATATAATAAATGAGATAAAATAAGAATTATATTCGCGATCAGTCTAATAATTCTCGTTTTCCCAAAGCGGCATAACTAATCCACCAATCCGCACAAATTCACGGGAAATTATTGACTGTAATATTCGCGAACCCAAAAGAAAAGAAAAGAAATAAACGAAATATGAAATTAGCGCACGTCGAAATTTATCCACTTTCGTAACGACACGCTCAGTCCCGTCGTTAAATTAACGTACGACGGTACGACGGGAACGACACACACAAATGAAGTTAAATATAATCTTCCTTTTTTTTTTTATCGAATTAACAACAAAAAAAGAAGAAAAAGAAACACTCACGCTCTCCCACGGAAAAAAAAAACCGGCTACTAAATTCACCGACAGAAAATAATATAAGCACGGATCACACTCAAAAAAAACCCACTCGGTCGTTCCCGAAACCCGTTAAATTAAATCTACAATATTGGCTGAACCCGGGGAAACTCGCGGCAAGATCCACAGAAATAATCTTAACACTCGTTAGATAAACGGGAAATCCAGTCACCCGGCGTAAATTTCCGACCAAGTCTCGCGGGACTCTGCAACCATCGAACTAAAGAAAATCTCGCGAACCTGCACGTACAGAAAAATCGTCGTCGTGGCTAAACACTCGCGAAAGAACGATGTACGAAATAAAGGAATAAAGTTAATTTAATTTAATATACAAAAAAAAGGAATTTTTAACAAAGAAAAACTGAGCAGCAGAACTCACCCAAACGACGGGAATCCTTCTTCTCTCTTTCTTTTTCTCTCTTTCTTTCTCTCTCTCCTTCCAGCGCGACAATCCTCGGAAAACAGCCTCGAGATCGGAAGCGCACGGAGACACGAGCCTTCTAATCCCTACCCTTTTTCCGAAATTTAGGCGGCGAGAGTTCAGGCGGCCAACTCTGACTCTACACAACGCCTATTAACGTACGCAAATATATTGGCGCTTCTGGCGCGCGAAATCCAAATTAAAATCTCGCAGCGCAGCGCAGCGGGATGGTGTGGAGCGTTTCCAGACGACACGATGTGGTGCAGGGACGATGCAGCGACGTTGTTCTCAGCCAGACGGCTATTCTATTCCTCAGTGGGGTAACCTCGGGAATGTTGGATCGTGTTAGTGTTGAAGAAAAACACCTCGTGACCTCCCAATTCTCTTGGCTTTCCAAAATCTCGACGCCTTGGACTCTCTCTCGTCTCGGGAAATTCGCCACTCAGTACATAAATAAAAAAAAATAAAACAAAAGGAATTAAAAATTATACCTAAATACCTATCGAACTCTGTGGACCTGCCGGGAGTTGTCGCGCCGCGAGGAGCTTTTTATTAAGCTAGGAGGAGCTCAATTTTTACGACGTTACAAGACATACTGAATTTATCTTGATTTAGTCGAACACTGACGAGGCTATCCACAGGATTTCATCACACACTCATTCACGTACTGTAACAACACTCCATCGACGGTATTAATATAAATTAAGCATTGATTTCTTTGTTATAACAGTATTAATATCACGCACTGAATTGTTTAAAACTTTCGATAAAAAGTATATTAATTATCACGCACTGAATTGTTTATAATAATCGCGCAATGAATTTTGTTTCTACTACGAAACGCAACTACACGTACCTTGTCTCTTGGTTGCGCCCGTTTCTCTCGACTCCGTGCATGCGCGGTATCTCTTGCTGGTGCGAACGAACTGATGTGTGCGTGAAACTCCATGCTAATCGGGCTTGTTGAGCTGTGTGTCTCACACGTATACACACGGACAGGCGTTTTGGACATAGACTCGACGAAGGAAGTGTGCGCGAGATGAAAAGTCAAGAAAACTTTCGCCCAAATTGTTTTTTAACTTTCTAGATATTAGCATTGCAGCAATCGATTATTTTGCATCAGATCCCATTCGAAAGAGAAAAAAAAAAGAAAAAAATATTGTACCTGATACATTTTTCATCCGTGACGTGTAGCCAGAGATAATTCGAGTTACATTTGAACGTTACGGAAAAAGGTATGAACTTGCTGTAAATAGGAGTAGCGGCAGCCTTCAATCTCGCGTGACGTCAGCTCAAGCGTAGTAAACGGACGTTTTCATTCAAACTAATTTCTTTTTATACTTGGCGTCGAGTAGTTACCGTGACTTTTGATACATCGTTTAAGACTATATCCAGTAGTTCGGGAATGATTCTCAGGCACAGGGACTTATTAATTCCAACGTTCAGGATATCGGAATTTGCTATTTTGTATATACAAAATATTCTCGTTCCTTTCGGAAGCGATCTCGTAACTATAGATTCTTTCAAAATATTTAAAAATGACTTCCTTCGAATATTGCGAATCGTAATGACTGTCCGATGGAGGTCGCAACCATTACTAAGTTTCGACATGTACTGGAGATATTTCTGCGTATGTATCTTAACAATATTAGGATTATTTATAATACGGTTTAAAAACCAAAACTTAGTAACGACTCGCATACGTCGTACAGCATGCCGTAAAACAGGGCACAATGATCTAAGGCAAATATAGAAATAGACGCCAGAAGCGCAGAATAAACCGAGTTTACTATACTATATATTATACTATAGTAATGTGTACCAGATTCTTCTCTCCGTGCGAGCTCAAGTCGGCCGGCGAGGCAGAGCTGGTAACTATTTTGTTATAACGTAATACGGGAAAGTGACATAACGAGCATTTCAAAAGATTGTTACAAGCTTTTGATACTGTCTTCGTAATTTTAGCTGTTTTTACCGGCTATAAAATATAATATATATAATAAAAATCGTTTTTAATAAAAGTTTGTGAAGTATTTTTCGGTACCCGGGAAAAGACGATCAGATATATGATCATTTCTGCTTCATACCTGATTGATCATATCTGATCAGATCCGAAAAGCGGCGCGATCTGACTATATCTGATCAATCAATTTAATTTAATTTAATTTATACTTTCTGCCTCATCCAGTCGTTGCAAATTGCTGGGAATACACTGTTTTTTAGTGTTGTTGGCAGATAATTTTTCTCATTTTTCAGAAACAAAAAAGAATTGCGTTCTTTTTTTTTACCTTTTATTTTTATCTATAACTTGGACGCTGTTCTCAGATATTTTTGATAAAATAAAAAATCTTGAGCAAAGACAGCATACTATTGGATATTTTCATATTCTATTTGTATTCTTGATTTCTCTAATGAAGCTGGGTAAAAGCTGAGAGAAATGTGATAATAAAATCCTTGAGATATCGACATCTTGAGAGGAAGGTAATGAAAAGATGGCGATTATCTCACAAACCATGACAGGTGGCCTATCTTATTTTGTAATCTTATATGTTACTTAGACGACGAATCGGTCGCCGCGGTCTAGAATTTTTTTTATTATCAAGATAAGAGCCGCCAATAGAAATATGATCCTCAAACTAATTACTAAGAAAACACATTTTATTTCGGAGCCCGTTTCTCTGATTGGAGACAGGCATTTTCATTATTGGGGGATTATATTATCCTCAGACGATTGAAAACAAAATTGGCCCTGGGAAAGGTCCGTGGAATAAAAAACACCGGAGTTATAGCGTGCCAAAGCTCAAATTCCGTCTCCGATACAACTACCGCAGAGTTAGCAAACGTATCTCACAAACCGTGACAAATGACCCCTTTTATTTTTTTAATATTATGTGTTACTTACAATTAGATGACGAATCGATCGCCGCTGTCGGGGATTTTTTTTTATTATCAAGTTGGAAATATGATGTATGGATCGCTCTACACAGAAAAAGACAAGCCTGCAAAGTCGAACGTTGCAATTTGCTTCCTCATTTTGTCTACCTTTGAAGAAGCTAGTATGAGGAAGCCAAAATTGATCAGCTTCTTTGACTATTGATTTCAGGGGAAGTATGTTTAAGTTTCACGAAAACAAAGTCTTATAATGGATTCACATCAAATTAAATCCTGAACCTTTTTTGCTTCCTCATAAAAGAAAAAAAAATTTCGCGATTTTAATGTCGACATATATCAACTAGTCTAAAACGACGAGAAATGCAATTTTTAGCCGGTGTGTGTGTGAATTTTTTTTTTTTTTTTTTTGGGGGGAAATCCATTTTCCGGACTGAGTGTCGGACTCGTGGATGACCACCATACCGACTAAAACCCTAAATCTCTATCTGTGGCCTTGTAATTCACCCGCGGTACCACCGTGAGGTATTACTTCGCGGGAGAGGCCTGTAGCCGTAGCTCTTCCTCCAACACCGCTGTCGTGACGTCCCCGGCCGACCTTAGATGCTCTGAGCGAACTAGGGGTTGACGTCAGTTGCTATTTTCTCGCCAGTCTGTTGCTCCATCGTTACTTACGTCCTCTCGCGCTCTGCTCGGCGCAGCTTCTTCATTACGGCGGCAGCACAGGCACAAATCGCCTTCCATGCTGCTTCGGAGGATTACATCTGTTCGACCAGATTTTCCGGCGTCAGGCGCGTCTTCAACTGGTCCTCCTCGATGTCTTAAGAGCCACTGAATCGCGGGCACTGAAAGACAGTATGCTCAGCGTCTTCCTCGACTCCTACGCACGTTGGGCAGTCCGGAGCATCTTCATACTTGAATTTATGAAGGTACTTTCGGAAACAGCCATGTCCTGACAGCACCTGCGTGAGATAATAGTTGTGTTCCCCGTGTAGCCGGTTCACCCATTTCTCCACATTTAGGATCAGCCGGTGTGACCCCCTTCCCTTTGTAGAGGTATCCTACATCATCTGCCAGTGGATGAAACTGGTTCCTGTCGCCTGGTCTTCGCCTCCGCTTCTCCTGCAAGTACATCGTCCTCCTTCCCTTGGCTAGCACCTCGATTGGCAGCATTCCCACGGTGACGTTGATGGCGTCTTCCGAGACAGTACGAAACGCACAGGCCACTCGCAAAGCACTGACCCGGTAAGGCGCTGCAACCTTCCTGCGGTACTCCTTTGTTAACAGTGCATCAGAGGTAGTTACCGATGTAACGAGCTGGCTCCTCTTCTGTCTGGGACCACCGACATTAGGCTTAAGCCGGAACAATGTGGTCGCTACCACAGAGGCTTTGGTGCTGATTTGCTCTACCTGCTCCTTGAAGTTAAGCCTGGCGTCCAAAGTTACACCAAGGTACCGAATGGACGGCTGGGATATGATCTCGGTATCGCCGACACTGAGCGTCACAGTGTCCATCACCTTCCTGCTGGTGACAAGAAGGGCCTCAGCCTTGTGTTCTGCGAGTTGCAGTCCGACAGAGGACATCCAGTTCCTAATCTCCGAGAAAAGTTCCTCGCAGATTGCGATGATTTGCTTCAGGAATTTGACAGTGATTTCCACAGTCAGGTCGTCTGCAAACGCTACTGTACTATTACTCTGTACTACTACTCACGCGTTATTCTCAGCAACAATAGCGCATTGTACAAGATGATCCACAGAAAAGGTCCCAGTACAGAGCCTTGAGGAACCCCTCCAGACACTCTATAAGTCTTCGGTCCGTCTTCAGTGTCGTAAATAAGAAACCTGTTACACAGGTAACTCGCCACTATCTTCCGAAGATACCATGGAACAGTGAGCCTTTTTAGAGTCTCCATTATACACTTCCATCTCGCCGAGTTGAATGCATTCTTGGTATCGAGAGTAGCGATCAAACAGTATTGCTTGGATCCTCTCGTATATCTTTTCCCTGAGATTGCATCTTTCGCAGTGTTTACCACCTTGTTGATTGCGTCCAGCGTAGAGCGCGATCTCCTGAAGCCATACTGGTCTTCGGCCAACAGATGGTCCACGACTTTCTCGATGCTATTATGGATGAGCCGTTCGAAGATTTTTCCGGCTATGTCCAGCATGCAGAGTGGACGATAGGATGATGGTTCGTCCGGAGGCTTTTTCCCCTTTGGGAGGGGCACTAACCTCTGCCACTTCCACTTATCCGGAAAAGTTCATGTGTTATACATGTCTAAGAATATTGCTGGTGCGGCCTGATGGCTGTCTTCAGAGCCACATTTGGAATTCCATCCATGCCAGGAGCTTTGTTGTTGCCCACCTTCGATGTTGCAGCGAGTAACTCCTCTTCTGTGATGGCTGGGATGACCTCATGTGTGTTCTCCTCGATGTCGTAATTCTCCTCCTGCTGTTCCGGAAAGAGCGTTGATACAATCTTTCCCAGCAGCTCCGGGTCGGTAGACGATGGCATGGACCGGCGTTTTAGCCGACTCATTACCACCTTATATGGCATGTCCCACGGATCACTGTTGACTTCGCTGAGAAGCTCCTTCCAGCTTTCGGCTTTTGCTTCCTTGATGGCCTTCTTGAGCAGCCGTCTTGCAACCTTAAACTTCTCCTCCAATGCGGCGAACGTGGATTTGCCTCGAGCCCGTTGGGCTGGCCTGCGAGCTCGATGGAACTTCTTACAAAGGCTGGCAACCTCCTCGCTCCACCAGTGTACCGAAGGTCGGCAATCTACATCTTTTTTCCGCGACATCGTGACGTCGCATGCTTCGGTCACCCTCTGAATGACTTCCTCCACTTTTGCCGCTGCATCTCGATCTTTGATGGGGCGAGTGCCAAGAGCCTCGCGGAAGAGGTCCGCGTCGAACAATTTGACCCTCCAGCCTTTCGAGTACGTCTTAGCTGGCTTTACTCCCCGCTTTGTGTCAATGTTTATATCCCACAGGATGGCCTGATGGTCGCTGTGGGATTAGATATCATGGACCTTCCACGAGGAGCGGTTTCGTCGCACGAGACTGCTGCTCACAAAGGTGAGGTCCACAATGGAGGAATTTGATAAAGGTGAGTTCACCGCCTGTGTTTAGAAGAACAACCTCCAGTGAGGTCATAGCCTCGAAAATGTCTTGACCTTTCTCATTCGTTCTCTTGCTGCCCCAGTCCACAGCAGGGATGGGCAAATTGTATTTAAAAAAAAAAAAAATACTGAATGATTTTTCACTCATTATTTATTTTCGCTTAAAATAATGAATGGTTTTCCACTCATCATTATTTTGACTTTAAATAATGATTTTTTCACCACTCATCATTATGTAAAATTTGAATGATGATTTGTTTTCCACTCATAATTTATTTCAGCTATAAATAATGAATGGTTTTTCACTCACCGTTATTTTGACTTTAAATAATGAATGGTTTTCCACTCATAATTTATTTCAAATTTAAATAATGAATGGATTTCCACTCATTATCTTTTCAAGTGTAAATAACGAGTGGTTTTCAACTCACTATTTTTTTAAATTTTAAATAATGAGCGGTTTTCCACTCATCATTCATTTCGAGTTTAAGTAATGAGTGGTTTTCCACTCATCATTCATTTCGAGTTTAAATAATGAGTGGTTTTCCACTCATCATTCATTTCGAGTGTAAATAATGAGTGGTTTTCCACTCATCATTCATTTCGACTTTAAATAATGAGTGGTGTTCCACTCATCAATCATTTCGAATTAAAATAACAAATGGTTTTCCACTCTTCATTTATTTCGAGCTTAAATAATGAGTGGTTTTCCACTCATCATTCAATTCGAATTTAAATAATGAGTGGTTTTCCACTCATCATTCAATTCGAATTTAAATAATGAGTGGTTTTCCACTCATCATTCATTTCGAGTTTAAATACCGAGTGGTTTTTCACTCATTATATAAACTGAAAATTCAGCTTCCAAACCCGAATTTTTTAAGTCCCCCCTCGAGCCCCAAGTCCGAATTTTTCGAAATGCCCCCTCGAGATGGCAAGCCCGAACTTTTCAAAGTTCCCCTTGAGCCCCCCGGCCCAAATTTTCGACGTGACCCCCTCGAGCACCCAAGCACGAATTTTTCAAAATGCCCCATCGAGACCGCAAGCCCGACCTTTTTAAAGTTTCCCTGGAGCCTCCACGCTCAAATTTTTAGAAGTGTCCTCTCGAGCCCCCAACCCCGAACTTTTTAAAGTTCCCCTGAAGACTCCAGGCTCAAATTTTTAGAAGTGCCCCCTCGAGCCTCCAAGCCCGAAATTTTCGAAACGCCCCCTCGAGCCTTCAAACTCGAAATTTTCGAAGCACCCCCCCGAGTCCCCAAGCCCGAATTTTTTAAGTCCCCCCTTGAGGCCCCAGGCCTACATTTTCGAAGTGTCCCCTCAAGCCCCCAAACCCGAAATTTTCAAAGTGCAGGAATGCTCTGTAATTTTTTCAGCAAAAAAAATCATCTTTTTTTAATAAAAAAAAAATGAATTCTCCGTTTTGTTATGAAAAATCAGTGTTACCGGAACGTGACAATTATTTTCGATATTCCGTTCGTAAGTTAACAAAAAACGAGAACTTTTCTGTAGACATTTTTTTTCTGTAACTTTAAGTTCCGCAGATATGTTCACTTGGATGTAAAAACAGAATTTCCTAAAATGTTGAATAAAAAATCTGAAAAAATTCACATAGTGTGCTTTTTTTTTAGTACTTTGAAATAACTAATTATAGGACAGATCGGAGAAGGTCAAAAATCAAGCCTGCAAAGTAGAACCTTGCAAATTGCTTCCTCACTATTTTCTATCTTTGACAAAACTTTTTTTTACAAATCTACCTCTATGAGGAAGTATGTTGATAAATTTTGGCTTCCTCATAGAGGAAGCTTTGTAAAAAAAATTTTGTCAAAGAACTGTGAGGAAGCAATTTGCAAGGTTCTACTTTGCAGGCTTGTTTGAACTCGAAAGACATTTTTTGATAAATGCAAAATGCCATAAAATTTGAAGCACTCGACCGATTTGCATCAAATTTTTACTTAAACCCTGTTCCATGATAGTCCATATGTGAATAAAATTTAAAGCTTAAATAAAATAAAATTAAAAGTTTAAAGGTAGCGCGTAACTTGAGAAAGCTAGTGCGTGAACGAGATTTTTCAAGAAATTCAAAATGCTATAAAATTCGAACTCCTCAATCGATTTGTGCCAAATTTGAATTAAAACCTTATTTTATCATAGTCTAGAAGTAAAACAAATGTAAGCCCGATATCTCGCAATTTGCGCGAGTGAATGCTCGAACGACATTTTTCAAAAGTTAAAAGTCGTTATAAAATTTGAACCCCTCGACAGATTTGCATAAAATTTATACCCAGACCTACTTCTAGGACAATTTACATGTGTGCCAACTTTGAAATTTGCCTAAAAAAGTCGAAAATTTTTTTTTTCGCTATAGCAATGTTTTGCTTTTTTTGGAATAAAATCGAAATTTATCAACATAGCAACCATTCCTTAAATAAAATTCATCTTCGATACTCAATAATGGCGAAATCACGTGGTAAATTGCAGCCGGTCATCCCAGAACTTAGAATAGTAGAAGTGTTTACGGGCATTTAAAAAAAAATTAAAATTGCAATAAAATTTGAAACACTATCGATTATCGCCACACTTGGAACCAACCATGGTACAGTGTAAGTCCGTTTGTATTCAAAATTTCAGTCTGATATATCGTAATTTACAAAAGTTATAGCGTGAAGACGATTTTTTCAGCATCTTCAAAATGCTGTAAAATTTGAATTTTTCATCCGATTAGCGTCAATTGCAATCCTAGAAGTTGTTGCATGATAGTTGACTTGGGTACCAAATTTGAGGAAAATAAATGAAAAATAGTGGCAGTTATCATGCTAACAAGGCAATTTGCACATACACACATACAGACATTTCGTACAAGTCACTTTTCTCGAAGTTTCAGACCATTCTAAGTATGCTGACATGAAAATCTCGAAAAAAAAATGTTTTTCACGAAAACAAAGCTTTCTCTATGAAGAAACAAAAAGACACTAAAAGAAAGTAATCCGAAAATTTAAAACGATGTTTTGACAAAAATTCCGACCGTAATGATCAACAGTGTTATTTTGACACAATGAGCCATTATCGATTTTCTTCAAATTTACAACATAAACTCCTTGATAAAAAATAACATTATTCAAACTATTCCCATTATGTCGATTGCTTTTTTATAGGTAGTGCAGCCAAATAAAAAAAACCGCTACAAATTATAGGACTAAAGTTCTGGATCACATTAATAAATTTTCTAACAAAATGTGTGTTTCTTATAAACCTTCCCTGGTTTATTTTTTTTTATTTTTTTTTATACGGAAATTTTAAAAAATTTCAAAGACCAATCATTTTTTTCAAATTTTTTAAATTGTAAACGTTCTGTTAAAAAATAAGAAATTGAAGAACATAAAACCAATAAGCGTTTATATAAAACACACATTTTGGTACAGGATTTATTAATGTGATCCAGAACTTTATCTCTGTATAATATTTATAACGATTTTTTTTCATTTGGCTTTAGCTATAAAAAAGTAATGGACATAATGGGAATAGTCTCAATAATGTTATTTTTTATCAAGGAATGTATATTGTAAATTTTTTTTCAAGAAATCACTAAAAAATTTTGGATTATTTTTGTAAGTTACTTTATAACTTAAATAAATAAATAAATAAATAAAAATAAAATTAAAAAAAAACGTTACAAATGTTCTAAAACTTTGCACAAAACTTAAAAAGAGTGTGTCAATATTTAATACTAAAGTTAGGCGAAACCAACAATGCAGTAAACATTTTATAGAAATTTGCACTTTCGTAATTTTTTCGAAAATGCTATAACTCGAGAATGGTTCGAGCAACTGATGTAAATTTTTGCGTAAAACTTAAATAAAGTGTTTCATAAAGATGAAAACGTTTTAAAAGACAATAAAAAAAAGATTTAGAATGCAGAAATAAAACTTAATTCTTTTTTAAAAAGGTAATGCGGCTTTAGAAAAAAGAAAAAAGGTTTTAGTTAAGATTTTATGTCAGTCTTAACTACGTGCAATGCAGAGAGGTATCTTTATAATCACTATTATTAGATCGATCTGATTTTTTTAGTGCTTAACCGAAGTAAATCTGTCGAAGATATGAATTCGCCATCGAGCCAATTTATCCGTAGTTTGTTTACATAATAACGATAATTTTCTCAATTGTTAAAAAATCTTAGCTCGCCTTAAAAATGCATCAAATTAATACTGCGCAAATGTATCAATTATTCAGTAGAAATTACATTGAAAGACCCACATTTTATCTTATGACATTTTGTTTACACAATCAACCACTTCTTATGTACAGAAAAAAATACAAAAATAAAAAGATGGTATATATTCTTAGCTGAAATATAGGATTAAAAAATCTGAAATAATTTGTACTTATTTTAAGTTCTCTAAAACCTCTAACAAGAAAATTATGAAAATTATTTTAGACAATTCGAAACAGGAGTGACCGACTTTGTGTGGAATGCCCCGTATCTTTGTTTAATACTGAATTTGGTGAGAATCCAACAAAGAGTTTGTATTTCAAAGAATTTTTTTTTACACTTTTAAAAAAATGTGATTATCATAATATAAGAAATGAAATATAATTACTGAATTTAAATTGCAACATTTATGCATGACTCGTTCCTTGCTAAACACGTAATTGAATACTACATGTACAAATTGATTTTTCGTTTGCATCCTAAGAAAAGCACAATATTTACGTGATAAAAATTACTAGACATATATGTTTTTTAAAACATTTTTTCTTAAATATGCAATTCAAAAATAATGAGGAAGCAATGTGCAAAGTTCTACTTAGCAGCCTTTTTTGCTATTTTTTAACTCGTGATATTTTAAAGAGTTTTATTTCATAATACCAAATATGATTGTACTTACGGAAGACATCCTCTATCAATGCTAGTGGTGTTGCTTCTGAGCTTGACATTGGTTCCGGTCAGAGCTCTAATTGACAAAGCGAACGAAAACAAAAATACTATAGGACGCTCACCTCGCTGAATTTTTAAGATATATGTTGTCAGTGGAATTTCCCACACAATACATACACCTTTCGCTGGGCAGCAACAAATTTTGACCGTCTATAGTGTCGTGCCTTTTATCAGAACGCTTTGTACGCTCGCTTGGCACCTTGTTCCTTCAGTTGCATCTGGTTCGCATAGTGAGAATAAGTGTTTCGGTGATTGTGAAAATCGTTTATAAAACCGCACAGAAAGATGTCGGGTGCACAATCCGAGGCATCAAATAGCTGTAGCCAGCCGTCGCCTGCTCAATCAAATAACGAATTGAGCGAGGCGCAACAAAAACTTTTCGACGAGTGCAAAAAAAAAGCCCATTTAGACGGCCAATTTTTTGCAGTCGATTTTGCTAATTCGTCAGAAAAATCGATTACTGCGACTTGTAAGTTGTGCACTCCCGCGTGTCAAATTAAGGGGACGCTATCATCATCGACAAACTTTCTGCAGCACTTAAAGGTAAGTGACATATTATTCTATATACTGACTATATATTTATTATATATACTGATATATATGGTATTCCTGGCCAACTCTTTAAGTGTTGAACCCTAACCCCTTCCAACGCGCACCTTAATTTTTCATACTATTCTATATGTTTAAAAAAAGACTTCTAATTTTTATGAAATTCTTTTTACTGAGTTTTTTTCATAAATTTCTTAAATAAAAATTCTTTGCCCCAATTAAAAATTTGAATGTTTTTTTTTTAAATCTCTGTCACGTACAAAATTTTTTTAGATTTGACCCAGAGTGGACGGACGTTTCCGTCGATTTTTAAGCCATTTTTATTAAAAAAAAAAGACATTAACAAATGGAAGAAAAATGAAACGAGGTGTCAGTTCACGGTCGGTTACTTGATAAATGAGTTTATGATTATTGATTATCAAAGATGAAATTGTAAAGGAACGGTTGCTGTGTTTGTAATTTTTTATTTTACTCCAATTAAAATCAAAACATTGCTGTGGTGAAATTTCTTTTTCTAATTCGTCACCAGATTTAGATCAAATTTGGTACATATGTGGATTGTCTGAGAACAAGGTTTGGGTATAAACTAAACGCGAATCGGTCGACGGGTCAAAATTTATAACATTTTTTATTTTTTGAATAATGTCTTTCGCGCATCAACTCGCGCAAATTGCGGAGTATCGGGCTAAGATTTATATCACTCCTGGACTATGATACGACAAAGTTCTAGCTTAAATCTGGCGAGAATCGCTCGAGCTGTTAAAATTTTATGAAATGTGTTATTTTTTTAAAAATGTCTTTTGCATACTAACTTGTGCAAATTACGAGATGTTGCATTTTTGTGAAAAATGTCTTTAGAGCTCAAACAAACCAGCAAAGTAGAACCTTGTAAATAGCTTCCTCATTGATTAAGTATCTTTGACTAAGTTCTTTTTTTACAAAGCTTTCTCTATGAGGAAGCCAAAAATGATCAACATACTACCTGGTAGAGGTGGCTTTGTAAAAAAAGAGCATAGTCAAAGATACTAAATAATGAGGAAACAATTTGTAAGGTTCTAGTTTGCGGACTTTTTCCGTCTTGTAATGCAGGTTAATATAAAGATAGTAAAAAAGGCGGCAATTGGAATTGCGACATTGCTTCTCCGCTGTTATCTTTTTTCATACAAACTCTGTTATTATAGGTCACGTTCTGTAATTTCTGACTTCCCCATAAAGGATGCTTTGTTGTGTGATTAGTTACTTCATTACCTATTTTTAACCATGTACAACCTCATACCAAGTTATGACCATTTTTCATTTTTCATTTATTTGGATCGAACATTAATTATTTTTTAGTTCGATACGCATATGTTCACTTAAGGTACAATAAGTAATGTTTTATCAAATTCGCGATTCCAGATAAGTCGAACGATTTTATTCATTAAAAATCTATAATCCCGCAATAACCACTTTTTTATCTTCGATCAAAAAAGTGGAAGAATTAGACTGTTTATTGAAATATTGTAAAAAAATTAAATTGTTATCAAATTGGAAGTACTCGATCGGTTCTTGCCAAATTTGAAATAGAACCTTATTTTATCATAGTCCAGAGGTAAAACAAATTTAAGATCGATATCTCGCAATTTGCGCGAGTTAATGCGCGAAGGACATTTTTCCAAACAAAAAATGTTATAAAATTTGAACTGCCGAATGATTCGTGTTAAATTTGTACGTAAACCTTGTTCTAGGGAAATGCACATGAGTACCAAATTTGATTAAAATGAGTCGGAAACTGAAAAAAAAAATTTTCGACAGCAATGTTTTGGTTTTATCGGAGTAAAATCGAAATTCATCAACATAGCGACCGTTCCTTGAACTAAATTCATCTTTGATAATCAATAATCATGAATTTACGTGGTAAAATGCAGCCATATATCTCAGAATTTGCAAGAGTTGGAATTTGTGAAGTCATCTTTATTTTAAATTGAAATTGCAATAAAATTGGAACCACTTTATCGATTTTCGCCAAGTTTAGTACTCATCATAGTTTAATGTTAGTTAAATTCTGTAATAAAATTTCAACCTGATATCTTGTAATTTACAAAAGTTATAGCGTAAAAAGGCTTTTGTCAGAATTTTCAAAATGCTGTAAAATTTGATGTTATATGATAGTACACTTGTGTACCATATTTCAAGAAGATATCTTATAAATTGCAATCGCTATCGTGCATACAAGATCCGACATACACATACACGCACACACGCGCACAAACACACAGACACGCACACACACACAGATATTTCATACAAATCACTTTTCTCGACGTTTTAGAGGATTTTAAGTATTCTGAGATAAAAGTATCAAACAATTCTTTTTCATGAAAACAAAGCATCCTTTACGGGGAAGCAAAAAATAAACAAATCATTGAATATCATATGAAGTATGTTTGCCTGGATTATAGTAAATAATACCAAGTTTAACTAAGTATGCCCCCATTCAGAAACCCAGAATTTTCAGCCTAGTGCCATGATGGAGACATAAATTCTTCAATTTCTTTATTATCGAAATTTTTCCAATAAACTTGTACACCAATGAACTAATTATAATGTTATAATTAACCAAGTATTTAATCCTGTAAAAAATTCTGCAGGAAAAACATGAAGTTTTTTATATTTAGCGTCGATAACAGAAATACATTATATAATCTACTTATATAATAAAATTGATTGTTATTATTTAAATTTTTTAATAACAAAATTATTTTTTCAATCTTATAAAGATTAAAAAATGTATTTCTCCACCAACGCTAAACATAAAAACTTTATGTTTTTCATGAATTTTCGACAAGATTAATTATTTGATTAATTTTGAAATTATCAATAATTAATTTGTGTATGTTCATAGGGGAAAAAAATCAATATTAAAAAATATGAAGCATTGATTTCTCCGTCATGGTTCTAGACTCAACATTTCGGGTTTCTCATATAGAATTTTGATGATTTAGAGGAAGCTTTGTTTCGTAAAAAAAAAATTTCGAGTATTTCATGTTATAACACTCCAAATGGTTTAAAACGTTGAGGAAAGTGGATTAGAAAAAATGTCTGGATGATGTGCGTATGAGTGGCCGGTATCTAAAATTTAAACCTCCATATCTCAAGAACAGCTTCATATCAATCGAGCTGAAATTTGGCGCACATATGGGATAGGTTTGACAACTTTGCTGTTGATGACTCAAAAAATTCAAACTTCTGTTTAAATTTTATTCAAATTTCAATTTTTCGAAATAGACTGTACACTCCCTAGTTGCCGCCAATTTTTATCTACCGAGCTGTATAATTTTTTACAAATAAAACTATGTTTAAAGACGATTAGCATTAAATTTGGGATAAATCTATTTCGGTTTTTATGGAATTTTGAATTTTATGAAAAAGTTACATTTTGCTCTAACTCACGTCAACTCTCGACAAATAAACTAAAATTTTTGATCGATAAAGGGGTTCGGATTTTATAGCTATGTTTTAACCGCTTCTACTTTAGAAATATCTGACAAAACGGCCTAAAACTACGCACATGTGTGTAATAACATACAGAGATATTTTGCACCTATACATATATTTGGTGAAAACGGTCGACATGGTCTGAATTTTATAAAACATTACATTTTTGTCTTCACAATTCTACTTTAATCTTAATGATATAAGAAATAGTGAACGTTACATTTTAGAAAGATTGCGGAAAATAAACAAGAAATGGTATACAAATATAATACAGTTTTAAATTTCCTTAAAACAAGGATTCAAAGTAAAACTTTGCATATTGCTTCCTTATTATTTTTGAATTTTTGCAAGGCTTTCTCTAAGAAGAAGCAAAATTACGACGCTTTACGTGGAAACTAAACAAAGCCGGCCCAGAATAAAAAAAATTATGCAAAGTAGAACTTTGCACACTGCTTCCTCATTAGATTTAACTTTCCACAAATCCACCTCTATGAGGACGTTTATTTATTAATATTGGCTTCCTTGTAGAGGAAGATTTGTGGAAAGTTAAATCTAATGAGGAAGCAGTGTGCAAAGTTCTTCTTTGCATTATTTTCCATTTTAATTAGCATTTTTTGCTTCCTCATAGAGGAAGCTTTGTTTTCTTGAAAAAATTTTTTTTCGAGATTTTCATGTCAGTACACACAGAATGGTGAAAAACGTCGAGAAAAATGGCTTAGAAAAAATGTGTGTGTGCGTGTGAGTGCGCGCGCGCGCTCGAAAAATTCAAACCTTTATAACTCGGGACCGCCTCTAGATATCGAGCTGAAATTTCCACCATAAACAGAGGGGTCAATCCTCATTGTTCATACCAATTTCTGTTAAAATCCCCATGATCGTTAAATTTTTACGCGGTTTTGAATTTTTTTAAATGTCTGTTAACGCGATAACTCTTTCAATTTTCGAGATATTGTACTCAAAATTGGTATGAATGTGAGCTTTCATACACCGGTGACCCCTATTGAATTTGGTTAAGATCAGTTGAACCGTTAACATTTTTTGAGGTTGTATACTGTATACTGAATTTTGATAAAATCGATAAAGTGGTTTAGATTTTATGGAAATTTGCAGTTTCATAATTTTTTAATAAATGCTGTAACTCGAGAACGATTTATAGAACTGATCCAAAAGAATCGAACAAAAAGAATTATTATATTCTTATTTCACAGAATTTTCAGTTGTAGTTTTCCCGGTTGTTTAATCATCTTCGCAGTCGCCATTATGCGTCGTGTTTTCGTTTTTGGATAATAATTTAAGAATTTATTTTGGAGAGACTGTTTCATATCACGTTTTTTTTTTATTAATAGAATTCAAAAGTTATGATACTTATTATTGAAAACAAGGGTGCAAAATTGGATATTACATATTGCTAATTTATTTTCCACTTTTCACAAAGCTTCCTCCATGAGGAAGCCAAAATTGTCGATCACATTACCGCGTAGAAGTAGTTCTGTGAAAGGTGGAAAATGAGGAAGCAATGTGCAAGGCCCGACTATGCACCCTTTTTTATTTCGTTACCTCTATATTTTTGGTGGTTTCTTGTGTAACAACACAAAAATTATGTTACCAATGACACCGTAAATTCCGTAACTAATTCCGTTGCATCATATTTCCATCATCAATTACAAACTGTTCGCTTATTTTCTTCACTTTTGCGGAAGTTAGAGCAAAAATCTAGATTTTTTGAAAAAATTCAAAATGACGTAAAATCCGAACTTCTTTACCGATCATTGCCAAATTTGGTACGTAGCAGCGTTGTATGTTATTGTTCGTCTGTAGAAAATTTTGATTCATTTTTTAAGGTTGAACATTTTTTTTTTTTTTGAAAAATTAAAAACTCTATAAAATCGGTATATATGGATACATTTTGTAAAAAATTACACCTATTAAAGAGGAGTTACTATTCTACCTGCGTGCCAAATTTGAGCTCGACCTATCGTGCCGTTCGCGATTTATGGACGATTAAATTTTCTGTGCCTGGAACACACACATACGCACACACGCACACGCAGATACACACACACACACATACGGATATTTTTTCTACACCATTTTCCTCGACGTTGTAGGTGATTCTGAGTATGCTGACATGAAAATCTCGACATTTTTTTTTTTCATGAAAACAAAGCTTCCTCTATGAGGAAGCAGTTAAGAGATACCAACCCGTACTTATAGACAGCTTGTGTCCAGTTTTAGGGATAATTTTCTGAAAAGTATTTGAGACTTACTGTCTTTTACTTTTACTTTCGTTTTTCTAGATTGAGCTGGAATGACTAGCTTCCATTGACCATGCTCATATAATTTTCAGTTGAAGGTTTGCTCTTGTTTTTAGAGGAAACATAAGAAAGAGCATGATGACGATTACCCGAAACATAAAAAGCGCAAAATGGAGGAGGCAGTTGAAGAGGGCTCTGTCGCAGGGAGGAAAAAAATGGGTACATGCACATTTTCGCAGTGCTCATGGAAAGATAGCGTTGCAAATTATGTCTTCGAGAGTGAGGTACCTCTTTGTACTGTCGAGATGCCATCGTTCCGCAAGATGTTTACCGGTATGTTTACATGCTTATCGTTAGACCATTAGAAAATAAGTAGAATTTCTGCATTTTACAATTTCTATCTCTAAATAATTTCCAATTGAATACTTTACATAAATGTACCGTTCTTTGGAGATTTCTTTCCTGACTGTCAGTAAAAGGAAATTAATTTTTTAAACTGCATGTTCATTTGCTACATTAGAAGAACATCTATTTTCTGAGGACATCTTCTTTGATTTTTGTCTGAAAATGGACTTTTATCATAAAGAGGGAACAATAGATCCGTGGATGTAGCTTGGGTTTGCACTCAGCAGGCCCGGGTTCGCTTCCCGACCGACACCAAGGGAATACTTATTCTACGTATTTATCTCCAAAGCTGCTTGGTCGGATGCGACCTTTAAATTTAGGCTAAACAATCTTTCTTTGATATGTGCGGCACCATTCTGCGGTTTTGGTAGCTCCCAAGCGGTTCTCATCGCTTGAAAGGTGGTACACCTTAGCCGTTCACTTAGTGGTACACTTAGCCGTGCATTGGCTACGGTACCATATCACTGTGATAAGAGTTACCTTCGTAGAGCGCCCTGATATTTGTGCTTGAGATTATCCGCATTAACACAGGGAACTTACGGAAGCACCAGTTGCATAGCCATAAGTTTTCCGCACTTTACTTAGAAGCTCGGCCAAATGTAGTAGGGGTAAAAGTAATTTGAAGTCGATTCTGATACAAGACATTTTATTCCGTAGATTTGAATTTACGGAAGAACGGCAAACCCCTGAAGCACATTTCCCGACGTAAAGTTCAATATCGTGTAGGGAAAATATTTCGTGCGCAGATGGATATTATCCGTAAACAGCTGATAGAAGCGGTATACGTTTGTACAACGTCCGACATTTGGACGGCAAGTCGGCAATCGCCGCTTTCTAAGCGTAACCGTTCATTGGGTAAGTTCGTAACCGAGTCGCTTGTGAATGTGTTATAGAAAGCCAATATTAATCATTTGTAATAAAATTATTTTGTAGATTAACCCACAATCCTTCAAAAGGCATTCTGCTGCTATCGCCTGCCGACGATTCACAGGGTCTCATACATATGACCGCATTGCAAAATTGTTGGAGGAGGTCCACACTTTGTACGGTCTAGATACAAATAAAATTGTCGCCACCGTAACGGACAATGTGAGCAATTTTGCAAAGGCTTTTCGGGAGTTTGGAGTGGACTTTGACGACAATACCACTCTGAGTGGTATGTCATTAGTACATCATGCAGCCATTTTCACAGATCTGTAGTTTACGAAAAGCTTTTTACAATTGATTTTGGATTTTTTCAGATGAAGTCGAAGTTCAATCTGAATCCGAAGATGGTTCTCATTCTGAGTCAGAAGTATCGGCGGACGATGACAGCGTCATGCTATCGGAAAGTGAGCACGCTGTACCTGATGAGACTGACGAAGGCGTAAGTACTATGAGTGGCTTGCCATGCCACTTTAGATGGGCAAGCCACGCATTAAACTTATTAGCAACGACAGATGTTTCTAAAACAATTAAAGCATCCAAGTCATTATCGTCGCAATTCGATCAAGTTATGACACGCTGTCAGTGCTTATGGAAACTACTTCGATCTCCAAAACAACGAGAGATCCTGACAGGCATACTTGGTCAGTCTCTTAAGAGGCCTGTCGTAGTGCGATGGAACTCCCTTTTTTCATCGTTGGAACAAATTTATGACTTGCGCGATAAAGTAATCGAAGTTAATCAGGCTTTAAGCATCGCGTCTCCCCTGAGAAACAGTGATTTTAAATTTATTGCTGAATACCTGACGTGCTTGGGACCGGTAGCCGAGGCAATATACAGACTCCAGGGCGAGAAACAGTGTTTTTATGGATTTCTTCTTCCAGATCTTGTCTCGCTGCGCCGAAAATTGCAGATCATTGAGCAGAACCGTACATTCGAGTACTGTCAGATGATTGCATTTGGTTTGACTGTAAATCTTGAGCGCCGTTTCGATGAGTTCTTTGAGATTGAAGGCAATGGAAAATTTGCAGTAGTGGCAGCAATTTTGCAACCGCAGTTCAAATCGCGATGGGTCAGATGTCTCAGTTCAGACGCGCAAATAAAAGTAAAAGCTGCTGCGATGGAAGCTGCTAAGTCAATTTCAGAGCGCTCACAAACACAGTCAAGTGATTGCATCCACCTCGCGTTGCAAATGATGAGTATGACTTTGGCGAGGATGATAACATTGACGTCAGAGATGATTCAATTATCGGAGAGTCGAAAGCCGAATTACAGATGCGAGCCTATATGAGTGACCCCTGCTGCTCTGATATAACGGTTATTGATAGATATCCGGAAATCAAGGATTTGTTCCTGAAGTATAACACACCGCTGCCATCGTCTGCACCGGTCGAGAGACTGTTCTCATATGCAACTATGATGAACTTGCCTCGGTATAACCGATTGACCGATGACAATTTCGAGAAACGGACACTTGCAAGATGCAATTCTAGCATTTCGTAAGTTCGTTATATCAATAAAAAAGCGTTTTACCGCTACAAAAGTGAAACATGAAGATATATCTTCACAGTTGATTATTAAACCTACTGGTATTTATGCCCCTAAGTTTAAAATGGGTTGCTTAGTAGAGGTTTTAATCTTAAAACAACCTCTCTATATAAGGCTAACGATTTCTTGTAATCTTTTTTCCCTGTCGTAGCTATTTACGATGCCCGTTCATTTTTTATTTGGACTTTGTACTATTCTTTCATTGCTGGTAGAAAATAAAGCTCTCACTCATAACGAGCAGTACGTTCGGAAAAGTTCCACTCGAAGTCAAGGAAATTGACTGAAATTGGAAAAAAGATTACTTGAGCGTTTCTATCTGGTGACCAAAAATATAATACGTTCACAGACCCAATAAACGGGGCCTGTGAACGGTTTTCAACACTCTTTGGTAATGATGGCAACGCACGTTTAAGTGACTATAGTCATTAACTGTTTGAGAAATACTTTCCCAAAGAAGAAAACTCCCTTTTGCGCCACCTTTTTGGCAGCACTTTCCAGGCGCCCTCGCATGCGCAAGACGACGCGCTCGTCACGCACGGATCGACGGCGTCGGAAGTCTATTGTCTATCGTCGATCGTCAACCGCCATCCATTGTGGTATTCATTGTTTCTCACTCGTGCGTTCTCTCGCGTGTTCTCTCATTTTCTCATCAGTCCACGCATTCACTCATGTTTCAAGTGAATAAATAGTTTTGCTCATCAAGTGCATCTCGGAATTAATATAATTCTCGGGAGCACTCTGCTCATGCATTACTGCAAAACTTAAGTGAATTTCGTCGAGCACGTGGCTGCATCCCGTTGCCGACAAAGGACAATTGAACTCTCTCAAGTCTTCTCTACATTAAATATAATCTCAGTGTTACCTTAACCATCGGACTTCTCACGTTATTAAAAAGACATTTCAATTTGTGTGTACAGTGATTGTTAAAATATATAAGCTAAAAGGTGTACCTAGTCACGAAATAAATAGCGGAGCTTACGATTACGAACGTGCTTATTCTATCCGAAGCCACCCTTCTATCTATCGTCCTTCTCATTTCATCTTTGCAATCTCAAACATTTAATGGTCGTGTTCACGTGTTACTCGTGTTTTCGAGTATACGTGTGTCGATGTTTGCGCGGCTTTAAACCTTCATATACAAACATCTTTTTCCAAATGGTACAGGAAAAAGTTATGAGTGTATTTTATATATTTTTAGGCTTTCATCGATTGTTTCTTTCCGAGCTTTGAATTGTATATTTCATACAATACAAAATCGCGCTTCGTTATGACATGCTCCGCGCGTCCATCAATACCAAAGAGTTTAATGCAGGCATTTAATTGCCACCTCGCCACAAGAACAAAGGCGTAATTCTGTTAGTCACAAATCAAAAGATTTCAAGAAAAAATCAAAATATTTTACAGGTGTAATGAGTGCTTATTGTAAAAATTAAGAAAAACAAGCTTTTGAAATCATATTTAAGATGTGACTATGAGAATTAGAAGATGATAGGCATTTAGTTGCCACACCGCCACTAACCAAAGGCATACGCATGTTATTTTATTCTGACTGATGTTTATATTATTCGCTCCGTGCGGTACTTACACAACCTAAACTGTTGAACGTGTATTTTTGTATACGTATAAGCAAAAATTCCGTCAGAAAGTTCCATGAACGGAATATGTTAGTGCTGATTGATTGCACGTTCGCAGCAATACATGTTTCGATTTTAACATTGTGTGAACGTGCACGGAGCGAATATCATTTCACATGTTGGTTTCTGATCTCATGTTTTCATTTTATCTGATATTTCAGTTAACACTTTTCCCGTGTCCACATCCACAGTCGACTGACAAGCAACGTATCCCAGGTGTCCCTCGTCGATTTTAATAATATCATAATATGTTATGCTACACCAAAAAATAAGCAACACGTATTTTTTTTATCTGCGGTAAATCACCTCTGGGGGTTGAAACAACCAATTAATGTAGGGGTTTGTAAGTATTACACATAAAAAGACAATTATTTGGGACGAAACTCATTGAATAACTTTTGCCATAACAAAACATGAATAAGGTAATTTCCGCGATTCGATTCCACAACTTTACGGGGGTAAAGTGCCCCGAAATGTGATAAAAATTATACAAAAATTTGCCAAATTCGGCAAAGAAACAGCCAAAAAATCTGAAAAACATATGTTACACATTATTACAGAAGTAAGTTGACGTATTATTGCATATTTTCAGAGAGTAAGTTTTCAGGGGGTGAGTACCCCTAAACGCATTTTATCGCGTTTATATGAACATATGTATGTCTTGCGAATAAAATTGATTAAAAACGACATTCTACAGATAGGTACAACATTTGCCTCGTATTAGTCATCATAACAGCAAGCCACCCCCTAAACACGAATGAAATTATACACAGAACGACGAAATAAGATTGAATTCGAACCGAAAAATGTAGAAAATATATGTTACACATTACTACAGAAGTATGTTCATGTATTATTGCATTTTTAGGAAGAATATATTTTTGAGGGGGTAAACTTCCCTAAAAAGTACATCATTACGTTATATGCATACGATATTCATATTATTATTATATTATTATATTGATAATATGATATTTCACTCAGTTTACGTATAAATATATATAAATATTCCGTAAACTCTTTTTGGTTATCTTACTTATCTATTTAACCGTATAGTCAGCATGAAAACTTAAAAGAAATATCATTAAAAAAATTCATTGATATGAAGAACATTGTATGCTTGTAACATAATAATGTACTTTTTAGGGTAGCTTACCCCCTCAAAAATATATTCTGCCTAAAAATGCAAAGGTATGTCACCTTACTGATGTAGTAACGTCTAGTGTATATTTTGCTTCCTCATGTGTGCGTGTGCGTGTATGCGTGCGTGCGTTCGTGCGTGCGTGCGTGCGTGCGTGCGTGCGTGCGTGCGTGCGTGTACAACTCCGAAAATTCGAACGCCGATAACTCAAGAACGGTTTTGTATATCGCGCTCAAATTTGGCACACAAGTGTAGCAGCAGACCCTCTTCGACTGTAGCAATTTTCTATAAAATCTGTGCGGAAATTTCGATTTTATGCCGTTTTGAACTTTTTTAAAAAAGGAGGTGGTCGCTCTAACTTTCGTAAAATTTAGTCTATTTTGATAAATAGTTGGTTATAATCAATTTTATTTACAAGAGATATGTATCTTCATATAAACGCGATAAAATGCATTTAGGGGTAGTCACTCTATGAAAAATTACCCTCCCGAAATATGCAATAATACGTCAGCTTACTTATGTGTAACATATTTTTTCTAAATTTTTCGGTTCGAATTCAACCTTGTTTAGTCGTTCTGTGTCATAGTTCCATTCATGTTTGGGGGTTGGTTTGCTGTTACGATGACTAATGCGAGGCAAATATGGTATCTATCTGTAGTATCTTATTTTTAATGAGTTTCGTACCTAAATATGACATATTTTCATACAAACTTGATAAAATGCATTTAAGGATAGTTACCCCCTAGAAAAGCATTATTGCGAGCCATGCAAAAACACATCAACTTACTTCTGTAATAATGTATAACATATATTTTTTTCAGATTTTTCCGCTGTTTCTTTGCCCAATTTGGCGAACTTTTGTATAATTTTTATCACATTTCGGGGCGCTAAACCCCCGTAAAGTTGTCGAATCGTATCGCGGAAATTACCGTATTCATGTTTTGTTATGGCAAAAGTTATACAATCAGTTTCGTCCCAAGTAATTGCCTTCTTATATATGAAACATACAAATCACTACTTTTCAAGCCCTACTTGAGGATGCTCTTTCACCCCCTAAAAGTGCTTTAACGCAGATAAAAAAAATACATGTCGCTTATTTTTTAGTGGAGTATAACATAATGTAATATTTTTTAAATCGGCGGGGGAAAGCTGGGATACCTTCCTTGTGAGAAATAATTGGTCCCCCTAACCAACTGAATGCCAATTTCATAGTTGCCGAACAAGTAATTCGTTAGCCTAAACTGCTTTTTCACTCAACCAATTGATTAATTTCTCCTAAGCCATGATTACTCCGACCCGACTAATTTTATCTCTTAGAGCCCATGCACCAAAAATGTTTATTCTATTTATGTCGCAGTGTATGCCAGCCTCAACCTAGTATATTTAAACGGCAATTGCAGCTAATAATGAGGACTTTCTGTATAACTTGTGTGATAAATGTTAAATATATTACTCAAGTATTTTACGAGTCACAGATCTTTTATCTTTATGCCGCTGCAGTGGTAAAATTGCAGAATCTTGCAAATTGCTTCCTCACTATTTTATACCTTTGAAAAGGTCACCGCTATGAGGAAGCGTGTTGATCAATTTTGGCTTCCTCATAAAAAAACCTTTGTCAAAGATACAAAATAATGGGGAAGCAATTTTCAAGGTTCTACTTTGCAGGCTTGTTTACATACTGTATACAACAGATGCACTTAAATGCAAAAAAAAATAGAAAATTTATTTAATTATTATTTCCGAACATTTTGAACTAAACATTAACTGTTTGTTGGATTCTCACCAAATTCAGTATCAAACGGCACATTCTATTGAAGTTTTGTATAAAATTTTGAATCAGTTGCGTGAATCACTCTCGCATTATAGTATTTTTTTGTTAAATTACGAAAATGCAAATTTGTATATAGTCTTCTCTCCTTTATCGATTTTTCTTAATTTAGTATTGAACATTAACATACTGTATTTAAGTTTTACGCAAGATTTAAGATCAGTTACTGGAACCGTGTTCGAGTTATAGCATTAAAACAAAAATCGAAAGATTTCAAAATTCCATAATATCCAAACCGCTTTACCGATCTTGTCGAAATTCAGTACCAAACAACATTGAACGTATCTTCAGTTATGAAGAACTATTTAATTAAATCGTCGAACTTTTACGAAAGCCTCTTTTTTGCTTTTTTTAAACAGTTACTGAGTAAGGGGCGTTTGAATTGTCGAAGCGCTGCACACACACATACACGCGCGTGCGAGAATCTCGATATAAGAAAAAATGTCATGAAAACAGTTTCCTCTATGAGGAAACAATGAATGCAATCTCGATCAAATGTACTGATCATTATTGAGCAGTTAGTTAGCAGAAGTAGCTACAAATAGACGAATTTAAAACGCTCTGAATTTCGAACACTTCAACCTACCTTTACCAAATACATAATGATCATTGATGAATAATAAGTCGTTTCGGAAGAAATTAGAAAGCGACATTGATACTTCGATAAATGAAATTTGTCGGAATATTTAAATGGGTAGACTTATTTACACTAAATAAAAATACGATCATTGGTCAACATTAATAACTTTGTTTATTATGACAGCTTGAACATTGTTATAGAAAGTTATCAAAATTTTTATTTGTAACATGTGTATGAAAAGGGGTGCTAAAAATGACAGTTTTGCAATCCGAAAGTTCATGCGTTCATGTTCATCACTCAAGAACTTTATGAATGTACTTTTAGCGTTAGGGCCGAAAATTTGCAACCGCACTTGCAAACAATTGCGTGACAGACAATAAATTGCAAAATTAATACATAATACGCAAAATTATTATTCACTATTCATGCAGTTGTTACAAAATCTTTAATGTGCAACTCAGGTCAGACATGGCGGTAGTGACTCGTTTGATTGCAGACCTCGCGCCCGTGATAAAATAAGAATCTGTGCTAGATTTTAAATGTCAATTCTTCGTTAAAAAATGGGACACTTATTGCGGATTAGCCCTGTATATGTTTGATTATTTTTAACGCGAAAAATACTTTGATATTGACATCATTTCTGTGCTTATCATGGTTCTTTTAATATCGCCGAGAAAAACTATCTTTATAAAAATATGTTTTCTTCTTATACGAAGGGCTGTAAATGTTTCAAAGAAGTTGTGTACTCCAACGCGTTCGTCTAGTATCGACAGTGTACATATAGGTAACGATACTATAACGAAGTCCTATCCTCTCTGTATTTTTCCTTTTCGTTTCCTCTAATCTTTGGTCAACTCGCCCGCGCCTACTTTTATTGTTTTCTTTCCCGCACGTCGACTTATCGCTAGCCATGCTGCACTTAGGCTCCACGCCGCGCAGCGCTCCTCTAGGTTCCCAAAATGATTATCACCGACTGCATTCCAAACCCGCTGCCTACGTGACTTTTCCCCAAATCCCTTTGTCACGGCCCTTTTTATTGCCTCTTTCCTATGCACACAACATGTAATCTACCAGATACGTATTCCAGAGTCCAGTCACGTATGCCTGTTTTCCCGTGGAAGTTTCCAGACTCTCTCTCCCGAAATTCCTTCCTCCACTACCATTTTTCCCACGACCATCTACTTAAAAACACCTCCCGCGTTATTTCATCAGTCAGTAAGTCTCCGAATCACTATAAGAACGTTACTCTTTTCTTTTTATATTTGAATAATAAACGTTTGATTACCAGTATCAACTGAGTGTCAACCGCGTCTTTCCCTCCTAAAACCGCGTTCCGTAGCAGAGTCAGCTGCTCTTTAGTTAAATAAAATAAAATAATACATGCGCGACATCACAATACTTATAACGATTATATCCAGAGTTTTTGTGAATACGACTCGATAATTATAAACAGAAATGTATAATTATATGAAACGTTGGGTCGTCGTATATACATACATACTCTATGCATCTATATTGTTTTCATCCCTTAGGAGTTTACTCTCGGCCATTAGGAACGAAGATTTGCCAACGCACTTGTTTAACCGTGCGAACATACATGCCATAGGGTGTATGTACGTATGACCATCATAATACTTTTATATTTTTTTATCCTGTTATAAAAATTGTTACATCATGTACAGCAATATATTTTAAAAATGTTTATAGCGTATTTATTTGTAAGTAGAATAAGCTAGGATGAGACCGTTAATGGGGTGGAGTCAACGGTATGTGTGATAGAGAGTGACTGTATGAATGTGTACTAACTTGTGAAATTGTATTAAGGATTTATTTTGTTATCCCGAGGAAGAAAGGTCATATACAATCATATATTATAAAATATATAATTGTATAAGATGTCATATATGATTATATACAATGTCATATATCATTGTATATGGATCCAGATATGAGTGTATATGATTATATACGTTCATATACAGTATCATATAAGGCATTCCATATCAATTCAGCCAAACAAAAAAAAATCTAAAAAACTTTTTAAAAAACAGGTTCAGTGGTTCCAACAGATACACTAAACTTCCACAATACAATACAATACAATAAATAAACAAATCGTTAAAATTGCCGATTTTTCTTATTAAACCAATTTTGAATAAACTATTAGCTATAAACTATTGATAAATTATTAATTATTATTAAACCGATTTTGATAAACTATTAACGATATCAAATTGATAATATAGGTACTTATTGAAGACAACAAATATTATTTTTCTAAATTTTTTCAGATTTTTTAGGTTGACTGGACTTTCATTATAAATTAATTTTCTTGAAATATATGTAAATAAGGATGCAAAGTAGAGCTTTGCACATTGCTTCCTCATTAATTTTCATTTTTCACAAAACCGCCCTTAAGGAGGAAATATATTTATTAATCTTGGCTTCCTCATAGACGAAGCTTTGTAAAAATGAAAATTAATGAGGAAGCAATATGCACAGTTCTACTTTGCATCCTTATTGAATACATTTGAAAATCTTACTTTTATAGAAATTTGCGTCACCAAGAAATAAAATCACGCCTGTGAATCACCGATACAAATACCGTTACGTCAGATTTCAATTGGGTACAAAGTGTTTCCTTCCTTACTTTAGTTTTACGGAAACTAGAGCGAAAATGTACATTTTTTAAAATTCAAAAAGGCGTAAAATCCTTTTCACCGATTTTGTCGTAATCAATAGTGAACAACATCGAAGGTACCCGCATTTGTAAATAATTATTTAGCTAAATTCTCCAACTTTTACGAAAAATAGAGTGAAAACGTTAATTTTTTAAAATATTCAAAATCATGGAAAATCCGAACCGCTTTACCGATTTCGTTCAAATTCAAAATGGCGTTTCCACTAAGGTGGACCACTAAAACAAAAAAAAAATCTAATTTTTTCGAAAATCGATATGTATATTTTTTCCCGACTGCATTGAAATAGCCACGTTCCGTGCGTGAAATATGGGTGAAAAGATCTGATTTCATTACTCTCTAGGGAGGTAATCGGTTCATTGCTGCCTGCGAGAGTCACGAAGTCGTACTGGTGCGCAAGTATTCCAGATATAGATTAGAAATAAGTTAAAATTCACCCTTTAATGTGCACAAGAGAATGTTTTTCAACGAAATCGGAGAAAATAATAGTATGCTATGTGGAAAGAAGCGTGATTTTCACCTCATGTGGTTGCTGCTCTCGCTTCACTCGGGTAACATATAACTTTCTTTTAAGGTACTGCTAACCGATTCGTAACTACCGCCCTCAAAAACCTCAGAGTGCCGAGTCTCATCGACATGTAATTAATTTTTTCATATTCTTCCGTCATATTGCATCCGCCATTTTAAATTTCTCAGTGTTATGTTGAGATTCAGAACCACTGAATTGAAAAACGCCGATGTAGCAAATTTTAAATAAATCGTACGAAACGAAAAAATGTATGGCTCAAAAAGTTAATGACCCCGAAATTTCTTATGTGTAATGTGAAAATATGTCTCAAATTTGTATCTTTTCAATGTCGAAAGGGTGTCAAAAAGGGACTATGAAAATTTCGGGTTTAAGGGCACGAGGGGGACTTCGAAAAACTCGGGTCTAGGGGTCCGAGAGGGCACTTCGAAAAATTCGGGCTTGGAGGCTCCAGGGGAACTTTAAAAAGTTCGGGCTTGGGGGCTCGAGGGGGCACTTCTGAAAATTTGTGCCTGGAGGCTCCAGGGGAACTTTAAAAAGGTCGGGCTTGCGGTCTCGATAGGGCATTTCGAAAAATTCGGGCTTGGGTGCTCGAGGGGGACTTAAAAAATTCGGGTCTGGAAACTGAATTTCCAGTTTATATAATGCGTGGAAAACCACTCGTTATTTACACTTGAAAAGATAATGAGTGGAAATCCATTCATTATTTAAATTTGAAATAAATTATGAGTGGAAAACCATTCATTATTTATAGCTGAAATAAATTATGAGTGGAAAACAGATCATCATTTAAATTTTACATAATGATGAGTGGAGAAAAAATCATTATTTAAAGTCAAAATAATGATGAGTGGACCATTCATTATTTTAAGCGAAAATAAATAATGACTGAAAAATCATTCAGTATTTAAATGGTGTATTTAAATACTTTTTCATTCGAATGTGCCCATCCCTGGTCCACAGCCCAGGCACTGAAGTCTCTAGCAATGGTCACCGGAGAACGATCCTTGGCATCTCTCACCAGCCAATCAAGAAAGTCCTCGAACTCTTCAATAATTCAATACTCCTTCAATACTCCTTCAATACTCAAACCTCGATCCATCCGAGTGGCAGTATCCTGAAATGGAAACATCCCACAAAACCATATCGCAGCCTTTCCACTTCCATCGAATGCCCAAGGTTGAGCGTCCAGTCAAGTCAGCGATCTGACTGACGATGGCGTTATGCCGCTATCTACACTTAGGTCGCGCTGGATGGCCTCGACGACTTCTTCCTTCGTCGTGACTTCGTCCATGTCGTTGATTTCTACCTCAGGTTCTTGGACTTTGCTCTTTACAGTGGCATTGTCTCCAAGCGCCGTCTGCATCGCTTTATGCAGCTCGGGCGTCTATTCGGTGCTCTTCTTCGTGAGGACAAAGAGCTGGGCTCCATCTTTCATCCTGCATACTTTTTGCACCAAAGTGCTAACGTCCTTCCGCGCCTGGTCCTTCTTGATGTGACTCAAGATCTGCGCATAGCTCATACCCTCGTTTTTCTTCTCGACGATGAGAGCATTCGGTAAAACAGCCCTTCCGCGCTGTTTCCGAGCCTGCTGGAAAGATTTCGACTGGGCCTTCGTCCTCGTTTCTTGACACTTCTCCTCTGATATCCTGTCTCTATCCTCCTTCGGTTCATCAAATGGCAGCGTCTCCACGTGCGGCTTCTTCCTCTTCTCCTTTTGATCCGTCGACTGCGGAGTACGTCGGATCTTCTCCCTCTTAGCCTGGGCTATTCTTCTTGCCTTCGGTGTTTCTTCGAGTTCCATAATTTCGATGCTATTGACCTGGTCACGGTGCTGCTCCTGTTAGTTCAGCGTCGGCGTTGTCTGCGTAACCCCAGCCGCTGTCTTAGGCTGATGTACCGACTCCGGCATTCCACCTAGTGCTTCAATACGCCCCCAGCTGGTTTGCAAGCTCGCCACCTTGCTGTGGATCGGCTTGTGAACATTCGGTTTGCTACTTATGAATTCGCTTAATTCACTCAACAATTCACCATGTCGTTTCAGCAGCTCCTGCAGCTTCTGCGTCTTCTTGTCACCGCTTGTCGCGTTTTCGGTCAAGTGGTCCACCTTTTTAAGGTTATTGCCGTCGCTTGTTGACGACGTCTTGGAGCCTGCTTTCGCGCTCGCAGTAGACGCCGATACTGAGGATCCGGAGCCTGCATCGTAATCGTTTTATCCTTATAGACATCTTCCATAAGCGGTTTTGTTTGTATCGGCGTTCCCTCCCCGAGTCTGTTGGTCCGCGGGTGGTTTCCCTCCGACCCTATATATCTAGTGGGCATTCCCCTATCCGCCACTCTGAGAACGCGCCACGTAGGTCTCAGGCTCCCCCCTTCGTGTGTGTGTGTGTGTGTGTGTGTGTGTGTGTGTGTGTGTGTGTGTGTGTGTGTGTGTGTGTTACCGATGCTACCTGTACGTTCATTCACAGCAACGGTCCTTTACAGGGCTTGACGCTGCCCCGAGGCTTGGGTGTCTCTCCGCTTTCGCCAAGCGTAGAGCCTTGCGAATTCCGTCGGCTCTGAGACAGGTCCGTCTGACCCTACCACGAATTTATATTTTTTATTGACAAAGAGATTAAGATTAGAGATGATTATCAATTAATTAGTAGACACAACTGATCCGATAATTCAATAATTGTCATAGTTTATTGAATAAAAAGAGCTTATATAAGTTATTGCATTTTTCCTTCAACACATTCGAGTTAACACTCACGTCAAAACTTCTAACGTCTATATCTTTCTATTACTACAGTGATGAAAAATAAATTCTATTCCATTCTATTCCATACTTCCATTTAATTGCGCCTCTCAGTCGACTTCTCCTCATTTATATCGCGCTGATCAAGGGAAAAAACAAAAATGTGTTATCGTTAAATTTTGGATCATCAGCTTGTAAAAACCGTAACGGAAAGAAAGAAACGTCGGACGGAGTTCACTCTGTGAACGATCGTGGCAGTGGGTTCTCTCCACGGTCTAAAAGTATTGCACTAAGCGACTGTCGAGCCCGTCGGAGGGTCTGGCTACAAAAATCCTCCAGGACATTTGCAAAAAATCTTTTTTCGGTAGCGAAGTAGTTCGGTAGCTCCACACGCTATAAGCACCATCTATTCTCCATTTTCGTTAATTAAATATGCAGAAACGCCCAGTACAGTCAACAGAACGAAGAATATCGGGAGAAAGAAAGAGCAGTGGCAGATTTGAGTATCTCAAAGTCTCTCAAAATTCGATAAATAGCATACACTTGCGCGTATGGCTTTGGGTCAGAACCACTGATCACAATAGCAACAAAGACTGGTCCGTCAGTTAGTTGAAGGAACCGAAATTGGTTCCTTATAGACCAAGACTTGTAAAAAGTGAAAAATGATGAAGAAGCAATATGCAACGTTGTACTTTGTATCCTTTATTAATAAAAATAATTTACGTTTAGATTGGACCCCTCTTTCTTTCAGACCGAACGAATGGACCACTGTACCATCAGTTCTTGAAGAACGATCTTCTGGTCCTTTTGGAAAATGTTCCTCTCGCTTACCGTCAGCGAATGACATTTCAGCATGGTGGTGCTCCATCTTACTCCACGTTTGCGGTTTTGGTGATTTTGAAGCGTATTTTTCAAAACCGCTTGATAGCTCATCGCAGTGTGTTCCCATGGCCCCCAAGATCGCCGGATCACGATTCCCTGGACTTCTGGTTGTGGACATACCTGAAATCCATCGTGTACCGAGGGTGGCCTGTCCCGCACAAGCCACGCGTTGATCGCGCGATGATTCGCAAAGCTACGTAGCGTACTACGTAGCGTAGTGAGCAGGACACGCTTGTGGATTCAGCAGCGGGGTTGCCAGTTTGAACAATTTAAATAAGTTTGAGGAATTTAAATGTTAAACGTTCGTTAACCTCGCAACTGCGGGAAAATAAATCTGATCAACGGAATTTTATTTCCAGAAGCCCTAAAACAAAAAAGTCAACGTTGTTTTATTAATTATCTATAGCTTTAGGTTAGAATTTAAAGGAAGAGAAAAAGACGAAGAGAAAGAGATTTATAGCAATTTGTTCAATCCATTAATTTCTGGCTTTCATTCCCTTTTTACATATTCTTTTGTTATACACTGTGACGTGACGTTTTGGCCACGCTACCCGTGCGAAGTGTAAACGGGGAGGAGTGTCGGATTTACGACACTGGAGCGGTGCTCGCTCGCTTCTAGACACCGGCAGGAGTACTGGCAAACATAAAAACATCTCGCTTCTATTGTTTTTGGTATCTTCAATTCTTTTCCTACGATCGGTTTCAATAAATATCTCGAACAAATTGCATGCTATCTTAATTCGAATAGGGCTATCTTTAAATTGACGCTAAAATTAGGTAAAATAGAATATATTTATTTCACGACCGCATTGATCCCCGTCATCGGTGTCTCACCCCAACGACCATCTTCCACCATGGGATTGACACTCCGCCGACGAACCAGTACCTGCCACACCACAAGTGCCGCTCGTGTAATACCTCGCTACCTTCAAGATTATTTCTCGTGCTCGGACCATATGAGCTACTTCGGATAAATAGTTTTCTTCATTTATTAGAGCTCTAGGAACTCCAAAAACTCAGTTTTGGGAATTTAGCATTGTTATACAGTGCTGCAGGCGGACTCCGACCAACAGAGTCCGTGGGTTTTAGATGCCTAAGGAGCGCGCTGGAAAATGTGCCAAGATATTACCGTGTCACCCGTCCCCTATACGACTTACCAGGCTGGAGCTGGACCATCCCACTGCGAAGCAAATAGTCGCGGCCTGGCCAACCTGACGCCCCTCTAAGAATGGGCTTGGAAGCAACGAAGGAAAGGTTTAATTGTAGTGTTGCGCCGAATATGTTGTGAATTTAATCGCCGATGCATCGTGGCCACGATTTTACGCGAGAGGAACTCCGCACCTTTCCAATGTCGCCAATGAATCCGAGGGGAAGACATTTGTGAATCAGTACCGTTCTCTGCAAAATTTGGAGACTACGGAGAAACAAGGAGTGAGGAAAATCACGTTAAAATTTCGCAATCTCAATTGTACCACTATCTACGGTGACAAGAATCAGCAAGCTATATTCAAATTTAACAAGTGTATCGACCCTTTCTGCGAGAACTAAAACTCGTCTAGCTACGGAAGGACCCGAGAGTAGCCGAATTTCACAGGTGCGAAATCGAAGATGCACAGTGTGTGTGTGCGCGGTATTTGGTGAGACGGCGGAGTGGGGAGCACCATCGACCGACGTCGCAGCAGATCCCCGAATAATTACTTCCGTGATAACTGTGCTAGTGACCAGACCGTTCCACTGCCAACCACGTTCCGCTACAACTGGACATTGCTGCAGAAGACCGGTGAGACTCAACCCTCCATTTACTGTTCTGTCAACGGGAATTCTTTGTACGCTCTCTAACATCGTAAGTTAATTATATTGTTTTACTGAAGTTTTGTAGTTCTCTTTTAGTTTTGGTTATTTGCGAGAGTAGAGTGCGTGCTTGGTCTTATACCGAGTATAAAAGAATACCCGGTATTAATTCTTGTTTATCGTTTATTGTTTAAATTTTCAAAGAAAGTTCTATTGTTTAAATAGGTCATGTTATTAGAAGAATCCCGATTTATTAAATACTTAAAGCCATTAAACTTGTGACGTACTCGAAAGTCGATTTTATATTATTGTTATTTATTGAATTCTCGTATTATCGGTTTTTAAAAAATCTTACTATATTTTAGAGTAATTAAGAGCGTAAAATTATATTTAGAGGAATATTAAGAGCCCGTTAGAATAAGATATAATGAGAGGAATTTTTCGCCTCTCCTGCCGGCCCGTCTCGCGCTTAGGAGTCACGTTAGTCCGTTGAGGTGTTTACATCTCGACGTATTGTTATTGCTACCTCGCTCTCCATCTGTTTCTCTGTCTCGCTTACAGAATAAGTTATCTTCACTCAAATATGTCCGAAGTAATTCGTATTTTTCGGGATTAATGATTTGTGCTACCTACTATTTCTGCGCTTCGCTCTCTATAGTCGGGCAGCTCGCTATCTCACGTACCGCTACCCGCGCTTACTTATTCGATTCCCCGAATATCGAAGGAAGTTATCTGTTCTTTTATTTTCTCCCCCTTATAATTTCCCGACATATCATTATCATTGTCGTTGTCGCTGTCGCTGTCGCTGTCGCTGTCGCTGTCGCTGTCGCTGTCGCTGTCGCTGTCGCTGTCGCTGTCGCTGTCGCTGTCGCTGTCGCTGTCATTACCATTATCATCATTATTATGATTATTATTATTATTCTTTTCGATTTCGATCTCATTACTTCCTTTTGAATTCATTTAACATCTCTTATAATTTTGTATTTTCTTTCGCTTTTGTTAACCTAGTCCGCGCCATTGTTTAGCCGAATAGTAATTTGCTTTTATTTTATCGATTTTTTTTTAGATTTTTATTTCCCGTTTGCCAACGCATACCCTCTCGGGTTTCTGCGACCCTTCCCACCCTTCCTCCTATCACATCCTACCCGCACTTCGCTAAGCTAACTTCCGATGCGTCCGCAGCCGACTTAGCTATACTGTACCGTATTCGCTGTGGGCACGGGGAAACTGCGGAAAACCCGTGCCGGGACAGACGGAACTATATTTTTCTAATTCTTCGATGTATACACGAAAGAAACAATGTTACTTAAGTGTAAACACCAAAGGTTCAGAAAAAATGCCTCCCGCTCACTTGTCGATGTGCCAGTCGATGCACGGCTAAGCGGTCACCCATCCTAGTGTTGGCAGCCTGAAATGCTGCTTAACTCGGGGGACCGCCGAAGCCGCACACCGACCGCACAACCATCAGTGTCGGTGCTTTTATTTTATATTCAGCGCTATCTTATATTAAGTCTATTTATGTTATTTTATTTTATTTTCGTATGTAAACTGGGATGTTTGGGGTGTTTTATTGATTTTCGGTGTATCTTCTTTCTTTTTATATCGAGTTACCCCCTCTCCTAACTTGTACCACCCAAACTGAAACGATTCGCCGTGCGCCTCGCTTCTCAAAATCGAGTGCAGCCCGGGAATATGCTAATAATCAGCCATGATTCCCGAAGCTTTGCGTTGTTGTCATTCACTCTTTGTTCACCCAGCTCCTCTATCATATCAGCTCGTGGAGCCTGAGCTAATAGTGCGTCTTAGAACTTTTCACCACATCCTCGCTCTATCCAGTAGTGGAGAATTTGTTGCAAGGAGAGATCAATTAAAGTCGATTCTTTAGATCGGCGGTACTTAGATACCTGGCGCCCAACCTTTCTTATGTCGCAGATTTATCTGTACTATTTTGTTAATGTCATTCTTACTTTGAATTTGTTATGCGCCTGTGATATCTTGGCTATCTTCTGTAGAGTGCTATCTTTCAAATGATTCGATTATGCTATCTTTAGAGACCGCTACCTTTTATTGTTCGCTACCTTCTAGATGACGCGTTTAAGCTTTATTTAGGGATCGCTATCTTCTGAAGCAAGCTATCTTCTATAGCAAGCCATCTCACAGATAATTCGGGTAAGCTACCTGTACAGATCACTGTCTTTTATAGGGAGCTATCTTTCAAATGTTTTGGGTTAAGCTATCTTTAGGGGGATATAACTCCTGATTTGATTATTTTAAATCTTTGTTTTAAATGAGAATTGTTTACTGGATAGATGTCAAGGGTGAAGAGCGAGGGTTGTGAGTCTTTCCGCAAGGAAATTGTCTCACAACACATAACAGTTGAGTCTTACATATTTTTCGACATTTAACAATTACCCTTATTTTCAATTCATATCTTGAATTTTCTCTTTTATCGCTTTTTTTACTCCCGGACATGCGAAATAAAAAATTGAGTGCTCCTACGAATTCTCTGAAAATCGAAAAATGGCGTAGGATCGCTAGCTTCATATGAAGCTAGCGGTCCGTGGGTTAAATATATTGTTATGAATATACGGACGACGTTCAGACTGACTAGCATTACCCTACTTGGCAACCGAAAAACGAACGACGTGATGACACAGCCTTGATAAACAAACAGTCTCAACCGCCACTTGGTTAAGAACAGACGTGTGCTCTGTACGACGTAATATTGAAATAAAGTTATAGTTCTTTTGTAATCCGTGTATTATTTATACGGATACGACATTGGTGTCAGAAGTGGGATAACTAATTCGACAATATGAACACAAGTTGAACCAATCGACGAACAACCTCTGAAGATGGCAGAGAAGAACCGAATTCGATTTCTCAACTCCGAGAGGACTTTTTACGAATAATTGACAGAACAACCAACTCGACGGATCCCAATCCATTACGGTAAGAAAGCGTTCGATCTTTTGAAGGAAATGAAAGAACAAGGGGTCATCGAACCGAGTTCTGGCCCTTACGCCTCATTCCCTCTATTCAATCGCAAAAAGGATGGTTTACTTCGATTTTGTATTGACTATCGATATCTAAATAGCCTTACAAAAAAAGACTCCTATCCAGTTCCACGCATGAGACGAGATTCTCGAAGCCGTTTCAGGAGCAGAATGGTTTTCGGTCATTGATTTGAAGAGTGGATATTGGCAAGTAGCAGTAGATCCTGCTGATCGCGAAAAAACAGCGTTTATGGTTGGTGACGAATTATGGCAATTCAAAGTACTCCCTTTTGGACTTTGTAACGCGCCAATAAGCTTCATTCGACTAATAAATATCATTCTCAAAGGCCTAAAGTTGGAAGAACTGTTGAGTTCATTTAGAAGTTCGTAACGACCACGAATTTATCATCGTTAGCATCAGCTAACATAAAAGTAGAGCAAGGTCAAATGCTATCGCTGGACAGATGCGAAACAAGTGACTGCAAAGCGGGCTTCGAGCGACCCGATACGTACCGTGAAGATCAGAAACGACAGCTCGAATGGGTTCCCAGGTTTTTCCATTTTCATTATTTGTGACATGAAATGATATTCTTAAGTCAAATTTTGTTTTGAAAATTCAAAAATTTAGATATTTTTTGCGAAAAAAATGCTTATTGAAAACCGCAAACGTATTTATTTTTTAAACTGAACTTTGAACATACGGAAAAATTGACACCCGAAACAGGTGAAAATTGAAAATGTAGTTTTGCTTTTTAGAATATTTGGTTTTTGACTTTTACTTTCTGCCTCATCCAGTCGTTGCAAATTGCTCGGAATTTACTGTTTCTTTTACAGAGTTGTTGTAAAATAATTCTTCTCATTTATCAAAAACGCAAAAAAAATTCATTCTTTTTTTTACTTTTTATTTTTATCAATAATTGGACCCTATTATGTTCTCAGATATTTTTATTAAAATAAAAAATCTTGAGCAAAGACAGCATACTATTGGATAGTTTCATATTCTATTGATATTCTTGATTTCTGTAATGAAGCTGGGTGGAAGCTGAGAGAAATGTGATAATAAAATCCTTGCGATATCGACATCTTGAAAGCAAGATGAGGGGAAGGGTGAGATGACGATAAGATAAAGTTGAAGGAAAGGTAAGAGGGAGATAAGAGGGCAAGGTGAGATGAAGATGAGAGGGAGGTGAGAGGAAGGTGAGAGGGAGGTGGGAGGAAGGAGAGAGGAAGGTGAGAGAAAGGTGAGAGGAAGGTGATAAGAAGTTGGCGACTATCTCTTAAGATGGTGGCCCATCTTATTTTTTCCCGGGGATTATATTGTCTTCAGACAATAGAAAACAAAATCGGCCTTAGTCCGTGGGATGAAAAACAGCGGAGTTATAGCGTGTCAAAGCTCAAATTCCGTCTCCGTTACAATTACCGTAGAGTTAGCAAACGTATCTCACAAACCGTGACGGATGAACTCTCTTATTTTTTTCCCCTCTAACTTTCTGCAACAGTTTTAGCTTTGAAATCTGGAAGAGGAAAAACTTCTGGCCAGCCTGTGAATTAATCGGTTATTACGAGGACAAATCTGTTTCCAGAAGAAGATTTTGTTAGAGGACCAAGGATATCAACAGCAATTCTTTCAAAGGGACAACCAACATTGTAAATATGAAGTTCTCCTTTTGTTTTAATTTTTGGGCCCCTTTTGGCAAAGCAAACTTTACAATTTTTACACCGATGTACAACGTCTGGTTTGCAAGGTGCCCAAAATATTGACTTCGAATTTTCAGTAAGGTTTTATTTAAGCCAAAGAGTCCGTTGGAAGATGAATCGTGAGCTTCTGAAAGAATCTTATTGATCATTGTTTTTGGGACGATAAGTTGCCAAATAATTCGATCTAAGTTAGGGGATTCCCATTGTCTGAAGAGGAGATTGTTTTTTAGTATGAGAGAGTCCCAAAGCGAAAGATAGATTTTAAAAGATGAACCTAAATTAGAGATTGTTGACCATTCAAGACGTAGGTTTTCTTTTCTGAACTTAATTCGCGTTTTATCGGTAGGATCTTCGGCTTGAAGAGTAATCCAATCAATTCCATCATCTATGATGCAAACAGTTTGGTAAACTACTTTTTCACTCTGAGAGTCTTTCATTTCTAATTTTTCACAGACTTTACAATTGTTGACGGAGCAAAGTCTTCTGGAAAGAGCATCTGCGTTTCCATGTTTGCGACCTGCACGATGCAGAGTTTTAAAATCGTAAAGGAAAATGATTTCTAACCAGCGGGCTATCTGACCTTCAGGATTTTTTAAAGATAATAACCACTCTTCGAGTTACGCAATAGTTTTTCTCGGATTTGTTGAAAACTTTACTGAAATATGTGATTACTTTTTCTTCTCCTGATTGAACTTGAAAGTACTGCGCCGAGTCCAGAATTGGAGGCGTCGGTATCCAAGATAAGTGATTCGTGGATTGATGGAGTGCTACTATTGGAGGAGAGGTTAAGAATTTCTTTAAATTTTCGAAAACGGTTGAAGATTCTACGGTCCACCTGAATATCATTTTGTCTTCCGTTAAGTGGAACAATGGTTTTGCTATAGAGGCGAAGTTTTTTACAAATTTGCGGTAGTAAGAGCAAAGTGTAGGAATGTAGTGGTCGCAACAAATATCAACTATTGGCATAAAACAAGTATGGACTTCTTCAGGAACATAAGAAGTCAATTTGGATACAGCATCTTTGATGCTTTCAAGAAATGGATGAGACTCAGCGAAAGACAAGGAAGACTCCAAGAACAGCTACGATTCCAACACTCCATTCCCGCTACATTCCTACATATTGTATATAGTGGTCGCAACAAATATCAACAGTAAGAGACTCAACTAAGCGATTTCTTTTTGATTCATTAAACTTTTCTTAACGTTAGCTTTGAGATTAAGTTCTTGGAGTCGGTTCAATGCTTTTTCTGTGTTTTTTCAAAAAACGCATAGTTTTTTGATCAGCGTTATCCCCTCTATCCAAATATATAAATATCATCACATAGTTGCGAGACACCCTGTATGAGTTTATACCTGGCCAGACATGATTATATACGGATGGGTCTAATCAGATATGATATCATATATGATTAGATATAACGCCATGCAAGCAACACATGATCAGATATGGTTATATATGAGTTCATATCTCGCCAGACATGATTGGATATGAACAGCTCCAATCAGATATGGCCATATATGGGTTCATATCTGGTCAGGCGTTACATCGTACCTAACCAGGCATGATTGTATATGAGTAGATACAAGCAAGTACAATTATACGTGATCAGATATAATCATACATGGGTTCATATCTGGCCAGATATTGTACCATATCTAGCCGGGCATGAAATTATGGTTAATTAATCATTTGGTCCCCTCGCAAAATAATTAAAAACAAAATTGAATTATTAAAGGTAGATTTTGAAGTTGACGTTATATGAGTTATTTACCAAAATAGATTCATCCCTTTGGCCACATAGTCCACCGGGACATTAATTACTTAAAAACGACACTTTTTCTCGGGAAATAAAATTACACACGACATTGCGGCCAAACCGGGGTTTAAATCTCATGAGACACCGTAACGTTATAATATATATGAACATATCTGATCATATCAGAAATCATTGCAAAAAATGGAAGCCTATCAATTTTTGTTTCACCGGAATGGACAAACCTGAGTGCAGCAGCGAAGGCGATAGTGAGGGAAATACACGGCCGCTAAAGCTGTAAATTGTGGTACAGGGGTCGCGATAATTTTTCCAGTAAAAGAACGAGATTTTCACGAAAGCACGAATTGTAGAATATCAAGAATTTAATCTCTGCGGGAAAGCATGGCGAAAGAGCAAAACTAATTATTGACAAAAATGCCGCGAGAACTTGCGAAAGCGCATCGAGAAAGGAATTTCAATCGATTTCCGGTATCTCACACTTAACCGAAGCGTGAAAGCTGCAACGGTAGCGGCAGCAGGGACAGCGCATCGCTGTCACTGCAAGAATCGGTTTATCTTCTTTTATTTATATTTTGTCTAAGGCAAAAATTCTTCTGAAAACTCACCAATTCGGTATGCAATACTTATGAAGGCTGTGGCGAGAACTGTAGTCCACAAGATACACAAAAAGTCTGCATTCCCGCTAGTCCAGCCAAAATAGCAAAAACAGAAAAATTAACCGGTAAACAGCTATAAATTGAGGGAGACCATTACTTTGGCATAATTTTGAAGATAGTAAAAATCCTGACCTCTACATCCAACGCTCGATCCACCATCTTGAGAAAAAAGGTGCTCCAATCTAGTTTTTTCATCGTATCTCGATAATCGTTGATCCGATCGTGACGTAGATTAGTATAAAAATTAAAGTTCATTAAATTCACTATAAAAAGGTATAATTCATTTTATCCATATTGTTATGCCGCTCATCGTGTAATCCTCAGAGTACAAGACAAAGGCAATGATTTATTTAATTATTTTGGGGATCGTGCCGGATTTAAAAGTTAGAACTCTCATGAACAGATAATAATGATTTATTTATTACTTTGAAACAAATAATCCGATGAATAGAGTAATTTACAGAGTTTCGTGTCTTAATTATAAATTGTACTTTACGCGTCAGGCGAGTCTTGCCTGTTCGACCTTCGGTCCATTGATTCGATGAAGACTGACTCTCGGTATTGCAGTTCCTTCACGGGTAGCAATACCTATAGTCGAAAATTGATAAAATTGCACTTTACTTCCGCGGTCATTAGTCAGTAAGCTGATACCGCTTTTAGCGGTCATTTACATATGTGCTAATACCGCTTCAGCACTTTACGAAAATATACGAAGTGAATCCATGGCGCAACAATATCTTGAATATTTTTACGTATAGTGAAAAGATACATACAGTACAGTTTTACACACGCTTCGCGTTCGTAAAGCCCCTCTTTCGCACATTGTGAAGTAAAATTTTGTCCAATACTCGTGCGAAAAACGTTTTCTTAACTCGTGTGGTTGCAACACTCGCCTTTGGCTCGTGCTGCAAACTCACACCCGTCAGAATGTGTATCGCACAAGTATCACGACTCGACGCCAACTATCAAAAGAAACAAAATTTGAAATGTTATGAGCTAGCGCTACTCTATTTTCAGACGCAACACGTCGCGGACGCCAAATGTATCAGTTCCAATTATTTTTTCTCTTTCGAATGGGACTAGTTGGAATCAAATCGGTTATCGCAATGTTGAGATCTAGTAAGTTTTAATTTTGACTCTCTCAAAAAGTTCTCGTTTTCATCCGATTTGTTTTCTCCCGTATACGTGCATGACGTTACCTCCACACTCGCAATTTTACCTTCTACTCAGATTAGGTCTGTAAACTCTCATTATCTAAGGTAACACGTTGCGGATGCTAAATGTATCAGTGCTACATTTTTTTATCCATTTTCAAATGAAATCTCTCTTAATAAAATTGGTTACCGCAATGCTGATATCTGGCAAATATCGTGATTTTTTCGAACTCACACATCTGTATAAAATTTATCCCCTCGCATGTACAAGTGTATACGTGTAAAAAAAAGACGCGCATACATAACAACGACAGGCAGAAGTCGCGTCGTCTGCTAGCGGCCGGCACGTTCTCGTCGTCTAGTCTGTGTGAGAAAAAAAATAATAATTGTGACAGCTGTCGGATTTTTGTAGTGTTACGTCCTGGCTACTTTTCTTATTAATTCTTGGTATTAATATTATTTTTAATTGTTTATCTTATCATTATTATATATTCTCATTATTACTATTATCATATACATATGGGGTATTCCACGGGTAACGGGACAGGTTTTGGCCGCCGGTCTCAAAATTTTTTTTTCGTCAAGAATATCGTTTTCTGGTATCATATAAAAACATTTCCACACAGTTATTGACCCCGATAAAGTCATAGTTTTTGTTGAGGCCTAATCGAAAAAAAAAAAAAAAAAAATATTACCCGTACCTTTGATTGTGTGTCTTTTACGTGTTAACAGAGCAAAAAAAAAATCTGACCAGTGCATTTTAACCGGGAAAAAACGCTCTTTTCAATAAAAAAAGCAGAATATTAATCCGATATGTAAAAAAAAGTCTACGGCCCAAAAACTGCAAAAAAAAACAGTTTTTAATTTTTTTCACCCCTTAGGGTCTACTGAATTTTATCGAAAACTTTACTGAACATAGTTCAACATGTTAGAAATGTTCGGTAAAATTTTCAAGTTGCCTTTTTTTTTCGTTCGCTCGTAATTAAATGCGCAATTTTTTCGTGAATAGTAGAAACTTCCGTCGCATCGGAACTTGCTCCGTTGAAACTGGGACATCACTCGTCTCCGATTGGTGTATAGTTGGGACAATGCTCGGAGTTCGTTGGTGCGCTGGTTGGGACACTAAGATCGCACGTGATTGGGTGGTGCGCCCTGTTCGGGGGGTCTGGTAGATGGAAGTGTCTCTCTTCATGGTCCGCGTGAATCGTACTACCCGGCAGGTTTAAGAGAGCTACGGTCTGTTTCATGAACAAACCGAACAAGTGTACATTTATTTAACATAAACTATTAACTTGGTTCATCCACGATGGTAAGAAATTACTGCCACAATCCATTCAACAAAAAAAATCATAAAAACAAACGTGCGCGTGTGAAACTTGTGACTAAGCACGAAATCGACAGGGAGCCGTCGTTAAAATTAGGGCTTTATCTTTGTAGACAATGTCGTATGATAATTGACGGTAAGCCTCTGGCTCCGCATGCACTTTCGGTTCCGAACGACGAAATTGAAGAAAATCGATGTAGTCCGGAACTGGAAACTGTATCTGGAGCTTTAGATAAACCTGGACCTTCCAACAAATCGGATAGTTTTGATCTCGCGACGAGTCAACCTGACCCCGGACATTCAGAAAAACGCGATTCTAGTGTTTTATCACGAGATGAAAAGGACTCGGAAAACCTTACAAGTCAGCCTAGAGGTTATTCTCAATATTCGTCAGTTGGGGAAGAAAAGTCTGAAGCAACTACATCTTATCAAAGTTTCGCGATTTCCAATAACAATAGCGGACTTGAAAGATTGCTCGAATTAGTGGATGAGTCACCAATTGCGAAAAAACGTAAACAGACCGTTACATACTCGTCTGCCAAAAAGCAGAAAGTTTATGAGAAGGTAAACGAATTTTTGAAAACCGGTTTGAACGAGTCCGCAAAAACAGTTGAAGAAAAGAAATCTCGGCTATACGATGAGATGATACAGCAACTTCATGACAAATTTGATAAGGAAACTACTTCTCGCCAAGATAAAATACAAATACTCACTGTTTTGCCGCAAAGTCTGTCGATAAACGAGGTAATGTCGGAGTTTGCTGCGAGCAGACGGATGATACAAATCGCTAAACAGCTATACTCAGAAACAGGAGTGATATCGACACCCACTGCTAAAGCTGGAAAGGTACTCGACCCAACCACCTCGGCGACAGTACAAGCATTTTATCTCGACGACGAGAATAGTCGTGTCCTAGCAGGAAAAAAAGATTTCGTCTCCGTTAAAAAACCCTCTGGCCAACGAGAAAGAATACAGAAAAGATTAGTTCTCTGTAATCTGAAAGAGTTGCATCGAAATTTTCGAGATAAGTATCCGGAAATAGAAATTGGATTTTCACGATTTGCTACTCTTCGACCACCGTTCTGCGTTCTGGCGGGTCAGAGTGGCACACATACTGTGTGCGTTTGTACCTCACACCACAACGTCAAACTAAAGCTAGATGCTTGCAGAATCGGACAGCTCACTTCAGACTGGACCATCCCGCTGACTGACTACAAGGATTGCTTAAAATTTATAGTATGCAAGGATCCGACGATAGAATGTTTTTCAAGCAAGTGCAAAGAATGTCCCGGCACCAAAAAATTGAACGAGATGCTTAAAATGAAATTCGACGACGCGATAATCGACACAATCAAATATTCTCGTTGGATTTCAGTAGACAGATCAACGTTAGAAACTTTGGAGATCCCCACGGATGAGTTTGTAGATACGCTATGCTGTGAGTTAACAACGTTGCTTTTTCACGATTTTATCGCCAAGCAACAAGCATCGTACCACCGGTCGATCAAGGAAAATCTTCAAGAAGGAGAATTTGTTGTCGATTTAGACTTTGCCCAGAATTATGCATTCGTTGCACAGGATGCTTCTCAGGGATTTCACTGGAATAATGACCAGGCAACGATTCACCCCTTCGTGATTTACTATAAATCGGAGAATGGAATTGCCAACAAAAACCTGACGATCATTTCTGATTGTCTTGATCACATAACCAGTTCAGTGTACGCCTTTCAACGGATTCTTGTCCAATACTTAAAGACGCACTTTTCGGTGAAGAAAATTTACTACTTTTCGGATGGAGCTCCACAGCAATACAAGAATTGTAAGAACTTCATCAACTTGCTTCATCACAAACAAGACTTCGGTATTGATGCTGAATGGCATTTCTTTGCCACTGCGCATGGAAAAGGAGCTTGCGACGGAATATCAGGCACAGTTAAGAGACTTGCTGCACGTGCAAGCCTGCAACTACCTCCAGAAAGTCAGATTTTAACACCACAACGGCTCTTCGATTGGGCCACGCAGAATATCAAAGGGATTGACTTCCACTTTAGCGCGAAAAGCGAAAGCGATTTGGCAGTCCAATTTTTGAAGGAACGATATGCGAAGGCTAAAACCGTACCCGGGACACTGAAGTTTCATGCAGCCATACCAGCCAAAGATGGAAGGATGAACTTCAAAACGTATTCGTATTCAACTGCGCCGATCTCGAAAGTCATCATGAAGCATTAAAACAACACAAAAAACGGCCCTTTTCAGGGCCACCATATACTAACGCAGGCAATATTTCCATTCAGATTAACAGTTTTTATACATTTTACTAATATTGAACTGGTACAGTATTGATATTCACATTGAGAGGCATATTTTTACTTCACGGATCCCTGCGTAATGCAATATCATTGCATTTCTATTGATGAAGATAAAACTTATTTATTTAATTGCCAGCGAACAAAAAAAAAAGGCAACTTGAAAATTTTACCGAACATTTCTAACATGTTGAACTATGTTCAGTAAAATTTTCGATAAAATTCAGTAGACCCTAAGGGGTGAAAAAAATTAAAAACTGTTTTTTTTTGCTGTTTTTGGGCCGTAGACTTTTTTTTACATATCGGATTAATATTCTGCTTTTTTTTATTGAAAAGAGCGTTTTTTCCCGGTTAAAATGCACTGGTCAGATTTTTTTTTTGCTCTGTTAACACGTAAAAGACACACAATCAAAGGTACGGGTAATATTTTTTTTTCTTTTTTTCGATTAGGCCTCAACAAAAACTATGACTTTATCGGGGTCAATAACTGTGTGGAAATGTTTTTATATGATACCAGAAAACGATATTCTTGACGAAAAAAAAATGTTGAGACCGGCGGCCAAAACCTGTCCCGTTACCCGTGGAATACCCCATATATGTGTCGTTTAAACCCTTTTCCTTAACCCATCGTTATATTCAACACCCAAGCACTATATTCGTAAACTGCCTTCTTGCTTTTCCCACGTTCCAACGTTGGTTCAATGTTTCCTACAGTTCATCCGATGTAGAATCCTCAAGTACATCGTACATTCACCCACAATTCCACTGACAAATTACTGCTCTCTAATGATCATATAATTTCTTTTTGGTTTCTTACTTAAGTGCAACGACCGCACGTACCGCGTACGGTCAGCGTCTTTTGGGCCCACGGAGATTAGAGGGGGGGTGGGGGCGGGTCAGGTAAAAAATGTAAAAAATCTATATTTTTTTTTCCTGTAAAAGTATTCATTTCCATGTAATCTATGAATTAGTAAAGTCATAAGCCGGAATTCGCAAAAATTACCCAGTTTTATGGTACCATTCATATTTTATTTTCTCAAAAGTCGTAAAGGATTATCAGAATATTTTATTTGAGTTTGAAATTATTTTATTTATCTATTGTTTTTATATACGGACATTATGCTCAATTTTCTGTTCACGGCCGTCGCGCGCTTGGTTGCTGCGCGGCGGTCGTCCCCGAGCGTGGGTTCGCTGACGCAGCTTAAAATAATGAAATATATTGTCACGACCGAGCAAATAAGAAAGGCCACGATTTATAAAAGAATATTAGGGCGGAACTTTATTTGCAAATATATGCGTCCGTTAGCTTTGAGGTCTCTGTCAAGACTGTTTGTCAATCTACGACGGTTGTCAAGCGTCATTCAGTTCGTTGTCAGTTGCCTCATATGTCGCGAGCGGATCCATTCCTGTTGAATCAATTACTTTAATTGATTAGGAAGGTGGAAACCAGCGAGATAGGGATATCGACGTTAATAATGCGATTGACAGTATAAAGAAATTATAATAAAGAGAATTTTATTAGTGATCGACACGTAGTACATTTCTTTATCCCACGTTCGACGCAGACTGACGCTTTCGACGCCGGGACGCTAGGCCGTTAGCAACGCAGCTCGAGCTTGGAGAGTGGGGCGACGCTTCGCGAACGTTCGGTAGAGTCGAGCTGCGTGCGCATCACGACGGTTGCAACGCACATCAAGCTTATTCAACAATTCCAATGCCGCTTTCACGTGCAATTCCATAAATAAGCCTGTTACAAATACCGATTCCGTTACACTACTCTCCTCACTTTGAGTTGACGCCCCGGCAACTCCCTAACTATCTAGGATGTGGTTGCCATGGTCCGCGATCTATTTTTACACTGTTCTGGTATTTACCCAAGTCCCGAGGGAAAACCATGGCTAAAAAACCTGGGAAGACCAGCGTGTACATTTGAAAAGCTAATTATTTTCCAGAATATAAATTGAAGTTTCTGTCAGTCGGTCTTTAAAAAAATCTGTCGCTAGATAATATAATTAATTTCAATAATTGTTTGATCTTACATCTTCATTCTATTAGCGAAACGTAAAAACGTGGAGTGGTTTTTTCTGAAGTTAAGAAGTCCTCCTTCGAAAATTCGTCCAATTGATTTCCACGATGTTTTGAAAGATATCCTTGTTGATATTGAAGGAATCGGGATGAATGGAATGGACTGGGTCTTTCTGGAGAATAGTTAACCTGTGACAGAAAAACGGAAAAGTGTAGTGCTCTGAAATATAAAATCGTCGAGAAATAAAGAAACATTTTTCTTTCATTGGAATGACATCCCGGAATATCCAATGTTATGATATCAATAGGAAAGCTTTAATCATTCATTTGAGTACCCTATCGGTCACCTTATCAGAACAATACAGTGTGTGCACTGTGACGTGATTTTTTTAAATCATCGTTACAAAAATATAACATGAACGAAATTGCGTGATTACGTCCGATTTTCGTCGTTATAGATCCCGCTTTATCGCACCTCGACTATTTTATGTTACCGTTCGGCTCCCGTACGCTCTCGATCGAGATTTTATTTTATTTCTGCTTTTCACAACTACCGTTATCTTTTTTTTTTCCTTTCTCTCGTTAAGTTCAGTTTTGGTGGAGGTCCTCGAATTTATTCGGTGGTGAGTAGCTCGAAGTAATGAGCAGCCCGAATAAAGGAGAGGCCCGACGAGGGTTCTTGCGAATACGCAAGAGTCCGATGCAATTCCGGCACCCCGACGGTTAGTGCAATGCGCAGGAGAACAGGCGGAGTTATAGTTCAGTTCCGGGCAAGGTTGGAACCCCTTGTGCCGTGTGTTTTATTTTTATTTTTTTTTGTAATGTAAAGAAGAGCCTTGTTTTCGCGCATTGACTAGGGGAAGCGATCGTGAAGACCCATATTACCGCGCTATAGCTTTCTTTCTTTCTTTCTCTCTCTCGTATCGAAGATATCGTGAAATAGTTGAGAGGGCAGTAGTTATCGGTCACGATTTCGGTGATAATGATAATAATTGCTTTCGATGATTCCTGTAGACAAATGAGTCTACCGAGAGCTGTCCTCGAGGCAACTCGGACCCCTCTCGCGTTCCCGTGTGTTGTGGTTTCGGCCCCTATCGTTCTCGCGCTCGGTTGAGAGACATACGCTGTCTCTCTCGTGCTCATGGTATATCCTACCTGTCACGAGTGTTCGCTTTCGCGTGTGCTTCTCGTTTGACTCGTGGATAACCATGTGTCGTTCTCGTGAGAATTCTTTAAGAATTCTTCTTTGATTCGGTGCCTTGTGGGATGCATTAATTAATGCTCCAAGTGCTGCAGTGATCAAGTGTAGTTCTCGTGGTATCGTAAGATACGGATCCCGCCGAGTTATTTGGAATATCTTCGACTGTTTCGGTGAGTTATTCTTTTAAAAGATAATTTGTCGATCGTGCGGAGATATGCGTTCTCGATATGCTCGCCTGGATCTTTCGATCGGCTGAGCAGTTTCCGATGCATTTAGATGCGATTCCGTGACTTTTAAGTCAACATCAGATAATTGTTCTGGTTCAGAATAATTTTTCTCGATGTCGCGTGTGTTCTCGATCAATAATGGTCTTTGTTATATTTACATTTTATATCTGTTTTTTAAAAAAAGAATTTACGTGAACGATTATTATTAGTAAGGGTCGTATTATAAAATTTCAGCGTGTTAGATTTAATTGGCGACAGGTTGTTAATAAGTGGTCCTCTTCTGTCTCGGGTTGTGCTCTGAGTCTCTACCAATATACTATTCTCAATTCATTTATTTTTGTACTTATTGTTGATTGATTATTAGTCTCCGGTCATAAACCGTTTGAGTTCGATAAGTGATAATTTTCGCGGATTCGTGTGCACGCGCCTTATGCGCAGATGGTAGAGGCAACACAGATTTGGTGCACGGCACTAATACGTGGGTATGGTGACATCGCTGGGAGGTCGGCACTGAACGGTACTTGGCGGCCGATCGGCTACAGTGGGCACGTGCCACCGGCTTCTCCGGTGCACTCTTTTTTCCTTTTTTTAATAAAAATGTAGTTCTTGCGTGGTTTTTGTCAACGGAAATTCAGACAGTAAGTCAGGAAAACACTTTTTATGTCGAGTTAGTGGACGCACACATGGTCGTACTATCAGTCGTACATCAGTTGACTTAATTTCTGGTGTTCGACAGTTTTCTTAACCCAACACGTTGGGCCTCTGCTGGGACATGAGCTGAAATGTAAAGTTGGATTTTATTTGATGGACCGTTACTTTGCCGAAACAATTGAAATCAATCAAAATTACTAATAGTAGCGCAGCCGACAATTCCAGCCGAGGAATTGTAACTTGCTTGAGAGGAGCGACCCGGGTTTTCGCGGCGACGAGTATTATGCGTGCATCGTCGAGATCCGTCAGCACGTGTAGATACATAACAGCACCGAGAGCTGCTTGCGATGCGTCCGAGAAACCATGCAGCTCGACTGCTGGAGAAGACGCGTGAAAACTAAGCCACCGCGGCACGGAGATTTGCGAAATGCTTTCGAGATCTTCTTCAAATCCGGTCCATCAACGAGCGAGTGCGTCGGGCACAGAATCATCCCACCCAAGCTTCGATGTCCAGATCGAACAGTTGCGCGACGCGAGAGAGAATGACGCGTTTTGAGTCTCGAGACGATTTGGTTGGTGCGAGCGACGTGAACACGTACGTGTCTGATCACGGTTGCCAGAGAAGATCGAGAGCGCGAACGAACGGATCGGCTTCGATTGATACTGCCGGCGATTCTTCACGTTTTCTTGAGCGATGTTTCGTAGAAGCTCTTCGTCAATCGCTGACCACTTTTGCAACGGGAAACCGCCTTGAGGCACTCTTCTTTTATTAAGTAATAAAAAAAATAATCCAATCAAAGTTTATGACTGGTTAACACAGCAGGATGCCTATACACTAGATAAAACCGTGAGATGACAATTCCCAGGACTTCACTACAATGTCGACAATATAGACTATGTTTGGGAAGCTCATCTCGTTAATGTAAGATCAGTAAAAAACTATAATGTTGTGCCGAGAATTTGTGCTAAATTCTCGCAATGTTTATGATTGCACAACGGTCACTCTACTTACGCTGGTTTGTCAAAACAGCACCGTCGACTGATCTGGTTTGATTGCGGCCCGTCGTAAGCTCAACAATAAAAAAGCAATTCATTAATTTTCGACTATTGGTAATTCTACCTGATGAGGGATCGCAATACCAAGAGTCATTCTTAATTCGAACATCAAGGTGACCAGTCGGTCTTGGGTCAGACTCGCCCATAAGTAACGAAATCGAGACGAGCTCAATATTGTAATAAACTACAATTTTTATTCGCTTAAATAAATCTTCTTAAACTTTACAGCATTCACTCGAGTCTAACTCCTTATTGGCAACCAATCCCGATAAGCAAAATATATATTATAGTTCGACCCCAGGGCCGGGCATAACAACAACGATAATGTGGCCTACATACTCACGGACATTGACGCGCTAAGTAAATTCGCATGGGTCGAGTCATTGTGGGATAAAACTGTACACTTGGTGACCGACGCCTTTAAACGGATTTTCGAGCGCAGCGAGGGTCGTTTACCTGTACACCTGCAGACAGACAAAGGCAAATAATTTGTGGGCAATGCACTACAGACTTTTCTACAAAAGTTCGATATACGTTTTCGGGTTACATGTTATCCCGATATAAGAGCCGCTATTATCGAACGCTTTAATCGTACACTGAAAGAACGAATGTGGCGCTACTTTACACATCAAAATACACGACCATACATTGATATTCTTCAACAATTTGTTTATGCCTACAATCACGCAAGACACTCGTCAATTAAAATGCAACCGGCGGCTGCGACTCTACACAATGCAAATGTCGCACTGGAGAATATGACAAACGCTGCGTTGAAACAGGGAGAAAAAAGACATCACACCATGGTTAAATACAAACGAGACAATTACGTACGGACAATTACGTACGGATTAGTCGAACAAAAGGCACATTCGAGAAGGGTTACGAACGAAATTGGAGTGAAGAAATTTTCCGAATCGACAAAGTGGAAAACCGAGAACGAATACAAATTTACGAGTTGCATTAAGAGAATTAATCGACTGTTTCTTCTACACCGAGGAAATAATACTTGTGCAGGAGAAGCGCCTCACGGCAGATAAAGATTTTAAAATCGACCGTATATTACGGACCAAAGGATAAGGTGCGAAGAAATAACTTTTCGTCAGTTGGGTCGGCTACCCTTCGAAATTTAACTCCTGGATACTTGCGTCTAGCGCCTACACCATCTGACAAACTCGACCGCCCGGCGTCGACGTCGTTACAACCGTCATTATGTACCGCAGTGAATTTTTTTTTTTCTCGTATTGCCGAGTAACATCAGTATGAACTACTATCCCAATAACACGACAACGCATTTTATTGCACAATTTCCACGTGAAGTAAATCTGCATGGTCAATGGGGCGTGGGTTTATCGGAAATGCACATACCCTGCACAATGGCGCATTTACAGAGTGAAGACACGGTGATTCAGTGGAGACCGTGTGATAAAGTGAAAGATCGCGTGACACATAAAATACCGTATGGCGTATACAAAAACCCTGAAGAACTTATAGCTAAGATAAATAATGTTCCGGGCTTACGGGAGGCTGGTATACAAATTGTCGATATTGACGAGGCAAACGTTTATGTGGCCATTGAGGGTAAATTGTGGTCGGAAAAGTGTGGTACAAAAATGACACAATTGCACAATGTGTTACACATTAGCGAGAAGATTCGACGTATACTGGGTTTCGATGTAAACGAGGATGATTTCGAGTGGACAAGCAACGAGGTTCAGTTGAACGAGAGTTCGGGAGGTATGAAAAACCGTTCATACCTTCGATTCACCCGTGGAAACCAGCGCGTGGCACAGACACCTCTCGCACTCTACCTGAACAGCTCCTCGTCTACACGGATCTCTGTATACACTATACAGTGGGCGATACTCAGGCCGCATTATTACGTACAGCCAATTTGGATACAACACACTATACATATAGCTCGTCACAAGTGCAATATTTTTCACCACCAAATTATATACCACTACCCAACAACTGTTTTCGCACCGTCAAAAAAGATATAAGGGATAATCTGGGCAAACCAATAACATTCGAGTACGGGACGTTAACCCTGACGCTACACTTTAAGCGGCTCACGTAGACCCACGTATGAACGAGCGCGCGCGCGCTCACTTTCGGTGCAATGGTAGCCCATTGTACGGCATACTATGATAATCAAGTCGGTGGTGGCAGTCGTATTGGTATCGTCTATGTCGGTGCACCATATCAACGAGGACATGGTATCGGACGATTTCTCGGTGGGCTCTTCAGGAGCGTGCTTCCACTGTTGAAAAAAGGAGCTAAAGCCGTGGGTAAGGAGGCTTTACGCGCGGGTCTACACGTTACAGAGGATGACAGTGGTCATCATGTACCGTTCAAGGAGTCACTAAAACGACCAGCTGCGGAATCGGGAGAAAATTTGAAACACAAGGCTAACGACAAAATCGCTCTACTGATGAATGGTGCGGGATATAATAACGCGTTCACGGCGCGGATGATGCAGTCGTTAACGGGTCGTGAACCTGCGCGTATCACGAGGAGAAAATGAACGACAAAAAGGAAAAGTAACGACAGTGCATCATCATCATCATCTGTGAAGAAAAGTCGAAAAAAGAAGAGTACCAGCCGCAAAACTGCAAAGGGAAAAGTGACAAAGAAACGACGAGGAGGAAATACTAAAAAGAAAAGAAGACCCGCTGTCGCGGATTTTTTCGGGAGTGGTTAAAAATATCGTTTCTACACTCACACTCGTCTGAATGCATAAAGTCGGAGCTCGACTTATTTACGATACCACCAACACCGACATCCATAGAATCGTCACAGTATGTCCACTACAAACCCGTCTCCTCGCTCTCGGACGACGGTCCAACGAATTCGTTATACCTGGCCACGGCGAGGAATATCTTGACCTGGCCCACACAATGCTCCGTGTAAAACTCAAAGTTTTAGCATCCGGTGAATCACCCTACAAAGTAGCACCTGTTAATAACTTTTTACAGTCTCCTTAATCAGGTTGACGTGTTTTTCAATCAAAAACTCATTGTACCACCCAATAATGCTTACGCTTACAGAGCGTATATTGAGACATTGTTGAATTACGGACCTGCGCCAAAACAATCGCATCTCACGACAGCTCTATGGATCGCTGACGACGCAGGTAACTTTGACGCACTGCCAGGTATGAAAGCCAGTATTAGCCAGGAGCTAAGGTCAAGGTATATAAAAGGTGGCAAAACCCTGGATTTAACGGGACATTTACACTGTGATGTTTTCAATCAGGATAAATTTTTGCTAAATGGCGAGGAAGTGCGTCTACGACTCGTACGCTCGAAAGACGATTTCTGTCTTATGGAAGCACCAGTACAGGAAATTATACACAAAGTGAAAATAAATGATGTGACTCTGATAGTGCGTCGAGCAAAAATTAATCCAGGCGTGCTTGTCGCCCACACAAAAACTCTGGCCAAGACAACCGCGAAATACCCGATAACACGTGTGGAAGTTAAATCATTCACTATGCATAGCGGTATTATAGGCGATACACTGGATAATGTAATACTCGGACAACTGCCGAAACGTATCATACGAGGCTTTGTATACAATAAAGCATTCAACGGGGTCAAGACACTCAACCCATTCAATTTCCAACATCAATCGATAAATTATCTATCGCTCTACGTGGACGGACAAGAAATACCGGGAAAAACACTTCAGCCTGAGTTTGGTGGTAACAATACATGGGTTCAGAGCTATCATACACGCTTCTCCGGCACAGGGATACATTTTCAAAACGAAGGGTTGGGAATTGACCTCTCTAGCGACGGATACGCTAGAGGCTATTGTATGTTTGCCTTTGACTTAAGGTCTGATCTATGCAAGCTGCTTCACACACTGGAATCTCGTGAGACACGGTAGCGTACGAATTGAAGTACGCTTCGCTAAAGCTCTCAACACAACAATAAATTATATCGTTTATGCGGAATACGACAATGTTACTGAAATTGAAGAACTTCAATTCAATTCAATTCAAGCCCTTTACGAAAAACAAGGTGATTCCCTGCCTAAGGAGGTTGCAGTGACCACCCTACAAGCTGATAATATCGGGCATTGGGTCGTTGAATCACCATGCGGTTTTGGCGATTTACCAAAAGAAGGACAAAAAAGTCACAATAAACTGACGTGCTACCATCATGGACTCGAGTGGGTGGATGGTGATACACCATTGTGGAAAGTTTATGTTAACCTTGAGAGCCGTGTGTCGCTACGCCATACGCATATACACACGTGGATCACAAAAAGCCGAAATTCTATGAGATATACTTGGACGAGATATTATGAACATGGAGAATTTTGAGGGACCGACCTTCAAGAAAATGCCTCCATACGACACATGGTGTATATATCACGGCATCGCACGGAAAAATAACGTGAAATGTGCATTAAATAACGTGGGAAAACTAAAACGTTTTCTTCAAACACAACTTGTCGATATGACAAATCCAATATATACCGAACCGCTTGGAACTGTAGCCCGGAAGGACCGGCCAGATGACACACCTAAAAAACCTAGCCGTATGACGATATCTAGTGAGGCAGAGATTTTCGCTGCGGGCCAGGGGTATGTAGCCAAGGCACCTGCAAAGGGCGTCAATAGTATTACGCCAGATATCTGTGACGGAATGGTTCCCACAGGTGACGAAATAGCTGCCCTTTTCCGCTCGACGACTCTACAGTCGACACCGCTACCGCCACCACCGAAACGATAGGTAACACCGACCGCAACGCGTGGTGGGTACCATCATCAGCATCATCGTCATCATCATCAGCAACCGCAGCCGACGCCATCTCTACTAAGGACCCGAGAGCGAATATAATGGATAGTATGGAGGTACTGGAAGCACTACAACACATCCCAGCTCAGACAAAAGGAGTTTATCCGGCCGATCGTACGCTGCAATCGTCGCCAATACTGACGATCATACCAAACCAGGGGCGCACTGGGTTGCTTTGTACGTTGACAACAATGGCCGAGGTATCTTCTTCGATAGCTACGGACTACCCTCTCTCGTTAACAAACACCATAACCGTATACGTCGAAATACCCTACGAGTGGAATACAAGAACTCTACAGTCAATCAAGTGAGCAGTGTGCGGAGAATACTGTGTTATGTTTCTTGATTATATGTCTCGGGGCTAGCCTGGATATGTTTCTACATCTATTTTCGGCAAATAAGCTGAAAAATGATAATATTGTCCGACGCTACTATAAAAAATTAAAACATGTAAAACGCAAAAGACGTTATGCGAAAAATGTGCGATCCAGTGTGCTGGAGGGGGCCGGCAATATTTGTAATAATACATCGTGTATACAAACATGTACTGCCTGTTTCGGGTGTCATTTGTAAACGCCGAATAAAAAACAAACAAAAATTCACGTCTCGTCATTTAGAAAAAAATACTTCTACCACCACCATCACCACTATTCCCACGATCTCTGGCACCAGTATGAAAGAAGCCGACACGTGGCTCGATTAAATACGCTTTCGAAAGAACACCAATAGCTATAACATCACATACAAAATGGTGACCTCGTGATCGACTGGGGTAAAGATCCATGGGAACTCACCAGACGGAAGTTGTACGACCGGCCGATTTTACCTCGAAAATTTGACGCTCTGGACAAACTCTTAACGGTCAATCAGCGCTCGGGGAATTAGGCTAATCAGTCCCACTTGTCTGAGATAATACAGGGAAAATCAACCGAGAGAGTGGGGGGAGAGGGGATTTTGACATTCAACCCGCGCTCGGGGAATTATGCTAATTAAACCCACTTGTCTGAGAAAATACAGTGCAAGTTCAACCGAGGTAGTGGAGTGGAGAGGGGTTTTTGACATCCAATCCTCGCTCGGGGAATTATGCTAATTAATCCCACTTCTCTGAGAAAATACAGGGAAAATTAAACCGAAGGAGAAGGGAGGGGAGGGGAGTTTGACCACCAACCTACGCTCGGGGAATTATGCTAATTATTCCCACCTATGCTTATCAACGCAGTGGGAGGGAGAGGGGATTTTTACGACCAATCACAGCTCGGGGAATTATGCTAATTATTCCCAGCTATGCTTATCGAAGGAGTGGAAGGCAGAGGGGTTTTTTACGACCAATCACAACTTGGGGAATTATGCTAATTATTCCCACTCTCACCCACCCCCCTCACTAGCAGTCGCGGGGAGGAAAGGGGGGAACTGTCGCCTTCCTACGCTTGCCCCTTACTACTAACGTTATTGGTCATTTAATTATTATTATTTTTGTTATTATTCCGGGCTATTTTTATATTGCAGATCGATCCCGTAAAGTTGATCCGAAAGTCTGCAGCGATAGCATGCCGACGATTCTCCGGAACTCACTGCTACGATAGGGTCGACGAATTGTTGACGACGGTTTATTCGTCTTTTGATCTCGACACGGAAAAAATTGTCGCGACAATCACAGATATTGGATCCAATTTCATTAACCCTTCGAGTACGGGGCCTTCACGCTGCGATCGAGCCAGTTGGCCGGGGCACGCGTGCCTTAAAAACTTCATATTTAAACAACACTAATATATTGATAGAAAAAAGATGGTTTGTGGTACGAATTAAAGTCTTGATATCACACTTTAAGCAGAATCAATTTTTTTTTTTATATTGCAAACTCGTTTAGTTATAGCGATTACAAAACCGCACCGCGTCATGACGCGTTTACGCGTCACCCATACGCGAAGGGCTAAGGCTTTTCGGGAATTTGGAGAACCGGTGACATCTCAAGATATCTCAGAAAATGTTAATGATGACGCAGATGAAAAGGAGCATGAAGACGATAGTGATAATCCAGTAGACGATGTGGATACCGATATTGCTGTGTACAAGGAGGACTCTGCAATTCATCTACCAACACATCTTCGCTGCGCAAGTCATACTCTGAATGTGATCGCAACTACGGATGTAATGAAGTTGTTACGTCCCGAGCTAACGGAGCATTGGGAATGTATATATTTTTGGTAGTTCTTGTTCGATTGAGAGTAGAAAATCAAATTTCAAATTAACACACGCGAGTAATATTTATTGAAGTAACCGAATTTAACACCCTTATGAATACCAATTTAATAGGGAAAATCTTTTTATTTTGTCACTGTTTGTGACAATTACTAATTAATTATTATTAGACTTATATTTAAACGCTATACTTAAGAGTTCCGTGTTATACTTCAGTTTTTCAGTGTTAGTAATATATTTAATTCATACTTGTAGCTTGGTAATTGATTGAAAACAGAAAAATTGGCTTAATGAGGGTAAGCAGGAAGGCTTAGTTGAGTCAAAGCTGGGGGTAACTAGAGGCCGTTGATGGGCCCAAAAATGCTGACTACGCATGCTGTGCGCGGCCATCGAACTTATTGAGAAGTTGGGAAGAGTTAGGACACAAGTACTTGAAACAGTTTTAATGTGAAAATTAATAAGCAGAAAATGAAGGTGAATGTCCGATGCGCTCAGAAACTCCGTATCGGATGATTTTAGAGGGTATTGATCCGGGATTGGAATGTGAGAATGGCAGAAAGACAAGTTGTTAATATTATGATAATTAAATATAAAGACGGAAAAATTACCAGGACGTAACAGAAGTCAACTTAGCATGCGCGTAACCTTGCTGCATAATGTAATTAGACCATAGCTCATCATGACAAAAACTATGGGGAAAGCATTGGCGAAGCCAGTAGTAGTACGCTGGAATTAATTGTTTTCGTCACTAGAGCAAATTATGTATCTGCGTGTTCAAATTAATAAACTCATCGACGTGACTAAAAATAAGAATCCCTTAAGAGAATCATGTTATGATTACATTGCAAGGTATATAAGTTACAGGGAGGGAAATATTGCTTCTATGGCTATCTAACAATTAGCTTAATATCGGTGTAACGGCGACTCTCTAAAATTCTGCCGGACAGCAATTTACGCTATTGTAAATCCATCCTGAAGGGTCTCATTGATAGCGTTAAAACTCGATTTTACGTCTTTTCTTATATCGAAAGAGCGGGACACGACGCTGCTGTTGTAGCTGTTCTAATACCGATGTACAAGAGCACATAGCTTGGCAATTTTAGCAACGATGCTCAAAAACTGATCCGCCAAGCGTCATTGCAAGCTGCCAAAAGCTTAACTGGAACAGCGAGATCTGACATGAATTCCCCTTTTTTGATTTTGGTAGCGAACCGAATATTTTCGACGAAAGTAATACAGTGTTTGAAGCAACGGACGCTGAAATAGAAGTTTTTCGGTACATGAGTGTTCCTTGCACCCAAAACTTATCCACACTTAACGTCTACCCCTTCGTCAAGCAACTATTTCTGCGTTATAATACACCACTTCCAATTTGTGTGGGGAAGTTGCGGCTTAGGCGGCCTTTTTAGGAAAGTAATTCTTTTTTCCTTTACGTTTCGACTCTGGTCAGAGTCATCTTCAGAATTATTTATTTTGTTGAATGTTTGTGAAATCTGGTAACCGGATTCTCTGGTTAAATTATTGTCAATGGAAGAGCAGATTTTTTTGATGTTTTGAACATAACCTCAAAACATCAAAAAAATAAAAAAAAAAAAAACATCAAAAAATCTGCTCTTCCATTGACAATAATTTAACCAGAGAATCCGGTTACCAGATTTCACAAACATTCAACAAAATAAATAATTCTGAAGATGACTCTGACCAGAGTCGAAACGTAAAGGAAAAAAGAATTACTTTCCTAAAAAGGCCGCCTAAGCCGCAACTTCCCCACACAAATTAGAGCATCAACGGCCACAGCCCACCCAACATCATACACCACTTCCATCAACTGCTCCTGTTGAACGCTTATTTTCGTATGAAACTATGATGAATTTACCACAATACAATCGATTGAATACAAACTTTAAACAGCGAGTGTTGGCTGTGTTCAACGCTAAACAAGCATTTCAGTAGAAGAAAGCGTAAAAGATTACGTAAAATTCGTTAAAATCATTACAGTGCCTCTTAATACCGGTGGTAGTTAGTAGTGCATATTAATCGGCTGGATTTATTTATTTACGCAATCAATAGGGCAATAAAAAGTAAAGTAAATAGTGAGCCGGTTGTATTATTCAGGATATACGCTGAACTACAACGATGGCTTGAATTATCGCCACAAATGATCGATATTTACTTTATCAGTACGATTCATCACTTCAAGAGTTACTGTAATGAATTTTTATGCACGTTTAGATATTTTTTATCATTTATGTGGTTTAATAATGGTTTATGTACATAATATTTACGAATAAAAAACATATTGAATCCTTACACGATATCCCGGTATTTAAATTCTTGTTTTTAGTTGATCTACACTACACGATTTATCATGTACTGCCGTTGAATAGCTAAGCATTGAGATTTAACGGAGGTGCTTCAGTTTGTTTAAAAAATTCCTACGCCGTCTTTCAAAGCGGGCCCGAGGAATTTGGAGTTCGTGCTCTAGGCTGGTGCGACGTCTTAGCGGGTATTTTGGAAGTTTTTTGGGTTTTTTAGGAGAAGTCTCAGTTTTAGGTAGTTTTGCTTATCTCGGTTTTTAGACGAGTAATGCCTTCTTCATCGTCGGCTCTTGAGAAGATTGAGAAGGCGTTTATTTCGGGATTGAGGGGGATTAGTCCCGGTAATTAGCCAGGCTCTAATGATTTCCCTCCTCATCGGGAGAATAAACTGGTTGGTTATGCGGGAATGCCCGTGAAATGATAATTATTTAATAAGAAAATTGAACTCTAGATTCGTGCAGGAGCGAGATGCTATTGTAGGGAGCATTACACTCAACTCACAAGATTTTACGCGAATCGTACGGCTTGGGTACGATGTTCTTATTCTAGTTGATACGGAAAGTATTCTCAATATTGTTATAATATCTAATTTATTTATACGGAGTAAAGGTGCGACTATCGGCTCGCCTCAGGGGTTCTGTCATGTAACACGGCGCACGCTCAGCGTGCAGCAGATCAGCTGGAGGGCACCACTCACTCTAAGGTAGGATAATTTGGATTGTATCGAGTTTCTTTTTTTATTATTATCGTAATTGTTATGCGTCCCCTCCCCCTCCACCTTTTTTTATTATTATTTATTTTATGCCTTGTTAATTTAAGCGTCGAGAATGTGTGTGTGTGTGTGTGTGTGTGTGCTCGGGGGTGAAGGGGAGCGGGAAGCGTGCGAGCGAGGACCTAGAGGGATATGCCGCCGTCCCGTCACCGCACTACTCAACAGGCCTGCCTCCCGCCTGAGTATCGAAAATGCTTCGCCAGCATTGATCCGGCTATCGACCGGCGAACAATCAGAGCCTCTGCCGCCACCTACCAGCCGCCGCCAGTACTCGCTCGTACAGCGACTCGCCGACCGTAGCCCGCAGGCATTGGTTGCCTGGCCGTCAACTGCGGCGAATGAGCGAGCGCGCTGAAAGTTTGAAGAAGCCGGCTCGAGACAAAAGCTTCACTTCAGCTGAACTGCCAATCAAAGCGTGACGTCATTTTTCTTGTATATTTCTTTTCGTTTGATAATTTAAGTTTGTTGCGAGTTGTGGGTGTGATAACACGATCGAGAACCGGAAAAAAGAGTGAGTACTTGAGTGCTGCATTTTTCCCTCCCCTTTTGTGACCTCTTTTACCGCCGTATTGATATCTATAGTGTATAATTTGCTACTGCGAAAAATTTGCCGCCGTGTGGTCACCATCGCCGGTACCGAATACCTGTTGCGTGAATCAATGAGTGGTGGTTGCCCTGTTGTTAATACCCCCCCCGGTGTTCAACCTCCTTAAAAAAGTCAGCCCCCATTTCTCAGTTTATTCCCCATATTTTGTTGTACCCTCGTATCCCCCCCCCCTTTTTTCTCTGTTATTTTACACCCCGCTATTTTTCATCAAACCCCCCCCCCTCTGAAATAAAAACCGAGGTAATTATTAAGTAGCCTAAGTAGTAATTATTAAGGTAATTATTAAGTAGCCTTAGAGTTCGGGAACCCCCCCCCCCCTTGACAGTCTCTCTACTTCTCTGGCTAGCCGATTCCTCCTATTTTTCTCGCCAATTTTTAATGAATATTCCCCCCCTGTAATTGTAATAGTTTTGCCCGCAATCTCTAGCTTTTACCCTCCTAGAGATCCCCACCATTTTCCCCCACCCGCCCGTGTCGGACTTAGAAAAATTCCCGACCCGCTGGGCTTTGAAATTTTTCGACAGTTGCTGGACTTAGAAAATTTTCGACTTCCTGCGGACTCTGAAATTTTTCGCTAGGTTTGGACTTAGAAAAATTTCAGCCTTTTTGGACTCTGAAAATGTTCGACTGTCTTTGGACTTAGAATTTTTTCCACGTTTTCTCGGTGCTACCCCGTAGGTAGCTGGCGCCCACCTATCGTTGTCATTTATATTTGGTTTTTTTTTCTTCCCGTCTTATTATTCTTTTATTTGTTATCTAATATTTTTCATTATATCGAGTCCCCGGTCGAGATTAACATTGTTCGTTTATTGTATTGTACTATTACATGGTTTTTTATTATATAGAAGCAGCCCAGCTGAATAAAACTGTTATTTTCTTTTAATTATCATTCTGTCTGGTGCCATTTCTTTATTGACCCTTTCCCCTCCCACAAATAAAGAGGATTGATCACAGACCTCATACGAAATTTCGTTGTAAAATTGTTAAACTTCACTTGGAGAAATTTGTGGGTAAACATAGGATAGGTGGAATTCTGATTTTTATTAAATTTTGGGATCTTGGGCAAATTAATTCTGTCTCGCCTTCTGACATGGAGAGCGCGCTATCATTCACCGTCGAGTCTCGTACATCTTGGTATGAGAGGGCCTCTCGTCGGTTTTGTCTGTGTGCATAGATGTTGACTCTCCTATCCTACGAGCTATTACTGTGGGGGGTTCTGAGTGAGACCTACTCGCTTGCTCTGCGCTTCGGATACGGGAGACTCGAATAAGCCCGGTTCTGGCGGCGACCTTATACCAAAACCGTGTACTGGTCACAGCTTATAATCGTGTATGCTTTGTGACGGGCTCGCACACCGAAAATTTCGGTTAAATCGGCGTCGAGCCACTCGTCCCAAATATGATGACGCCCTCCACGCCTTACTTCCACTTCCTCACTATTGCCGATGGGCGCCAGGCGATCAATTATCTTTCCCGATCGCCAGGGAATAATTGTTCGTTCCTTGCCGGGTCCGATCGCTTTCCGGCTAGCAAAAGGGGTGCAGTTCGGGGACGCAGTGTACCAAAAATAAAGTACTCAATTAATTACGATGAAATTCGGGTCTCACCCGTACGAGAAATTTATTTCACACTCTTTTTCAACAAGTAATCCCGACAATACAATAATCCGCAGTTTCAATATTACCATTCGCGTATTTATTACAACTCGACTCGAGTCCGACAGGTTTCGCGAAAAGTACGCGCACGCATACGACAATTGTTTATAGGTGAAGCCGGTACAACCGAGAGGACACGTCACGAAAGTACAGATTTTAGTTTTAGCAATTATTTTATTAAAGCGGTGAGCACCGCGTGCACTTACCTCCTCGCTATCTCGCTCTTTCCTACTCTACCAAGCGGTACTCTCCCTCTCACTCTCGCTCGAGCGTTAAGCGGCCTGCTGGACGTCGTTGCCTCTCGCTCTCTCGCAGTGCTCGTGCACCGGCCGGTTCGTCCCTCCTTCCTTCTTCGGCGCGATCTCGCTCACACCGCTACACGCAGTCGAGCCTCTCTCTCTATTCCACCAAGCGGTTCTCTCCCTCTCACTCTCGCTCGAGCGTTAAGCGTCCTACTGGTCGTCGTTGCCTCTCGCACTCCCGCAGTGCTCGTGCACCGGCCGGTCCGTCCCTCCTTCCTTCTTCGGCTCGATCTCCCTCACACCGCTACACGCAGTCAAGTCTCTCTCTCTCTACTACTCGCACTGCTCCAGCGATATAGCTCGAACCTTTGTCTCCCCACTCGCGGGGTACGTGCACTGATTCTCTCGAGGCTTTACCACGGGGCTGCACTAACGAATTCTACCTTCGCGTTACTTTCGGACTTCCCTAATCGTCTTTTTGCCTATGATTCACCCAGCGGCCTGTCAACCCACGATCGCTATCGAGCTCGCGGATTTTCGATCTTTACTTTCTTCGTACTCCTTATTCACGTCTAACTTTTCGTTGCCCCGGTCTAAATCTTACTGCCTAATTGCTCGCGCGCTTCGTGCCCCTCTCGATCGCCGTTGCGTAGCCCGCTCGGCGCCTCGAGTCTCTTGGGAAGGGGGTCCTTTGTAGCGTGCTCGCTTGGTTCCTTCGCTCGACGCCTCTCCTCTCCTCCTCGTCTGTACCGCCGAAGCCTCGAGCGTACTGTCTCCCGCATTCCTGGAAGCGTAAACAGTTCCCCCCGCAGTTACCTATTCTCGGGTGATATTTCTTTTAGCCGAAGAGCGATCGTACGACACTCGTACGGGCCGGCATCGCTCTCGCGCGTGCTCCGGGCAAGAGTGCGGGGACAGGGGCGTATTAGCGCCTCGTCACACCCCCCCGCTAGGCTCGGCCCATCTCGCGACACGCGCGAGGGGCCCGGGCCGATACATTCTCCCCGCACGTCTACCGCACGACCCCTCTTCGGTTAACTCGCCTTCCCCGTGCACATCCCATCACCCACATTCAAGACTCTATACAATCGGTTAACATCTAAGGCTCGGCAGAATAAAGGAGGACACCATCGACACTTATTACTATTATATATATTTTTCCACACAATAACACAAAAATAGTGTAACTAAAACAAATTCGTTTTTCCCCACACCAAAAACTGGGGTGACCGATTGCCCCTCTTCGGGCCCGTACGAAAAAAACAAAAGAAAATAGCTGCGCCCTATGCGCTTCACAAAGCAAGTAATTTTTTTTTTTGACTGTTTGTCGACTGCGAGTCGCTACGGGGTAATAAAAGAAAAGTCAGTGCGCCCTTTGCGCCCCCGCTCACTCGCCACTCCGCTTAAAGCGGAACAAAAACAAAAAAAATAATTAAAGTCTCCATGATCAAAACAAAAATGATAAAGCAAGATCTTCTCCCGGCGACTCTCGAGCGCTCCTAGCGTCGCCGGTTACAGTCCGGGCACGTGTGACGCGTGCAGTTCAGGCGGTAGCAGCTCACGCAGTACGTTGGCGCCGAGGGGTCATATGGCAGGGTGCAATCGCGTGGTCCGTGCCCCTCCTCGAAGCACCGCGGGCACGCCATATCCGTCGAAGTTTTATCATAAATCTAGAAGAAAACGCTGAGGGCCCCTCATTCCGAAATCTACCGGCGTGTAACACTCTGTGTATCTATCACAGTTTATTGTGCAAAAACCGCGCATATAGGTGTGCTCTAAATTGTGCCGTAAAAATGAAGTCGTGGCTTTCTCATAGTGATCGCGTAAATTCATTGTGAGAATATAGAACCACCACAACCTGGTACGTTGGGCTACAGCCACGCAAAGAAAACGACAACGACAACGACGACGACGACGGCGCTCCTTGTTATGAACAGTCTGCAAATACTGCAGGCCCTTCAGAGCATAAAGAATCATAGTATTGGGGTATACCCCGCTGATCGAATTCCGCGGGTGTGGACGAAACCGACTGCAATTGTAGCTAATACAGATGGACACAAACAGCCTGGAAGCCACTGGGTCACCATGTACGTCGATCGAAATGGACACGGATGGTACTTCGATAGCTGCGGATTGCCCCCAATTGTCCCTCAACATCTCCAGCGTCTCCGACGAAACTGTAAACTCTTTCGCTACAGCACCTCTCAACTTCAGAGCCATGAATCACAATTTTGCGGACATTATTGTGTTATGTTTCTTCATTTCATGGGTACAGGTCTTGGTATTCACAGGTTTAGAAGCGTATTTTCAAATAATTTGTCAAACAACGATAAAATAATATTTGATTATTATAATGCGTACACTCGTAAGCATATTCAACCCAGATAGCAAAATAAACAGTTCAACACATGTATGCAAAGTTGTTGCTCGCGCTCTCGCTAGCTATATTATTCAATGATTGCCAAATATACTGAAAAAATGTACTTAAATTGCACGCTTCTTCTTTATGTAATAACCTTGGGCATCATCCGATGTTTCTTAGTGAGGGATTTTTGTTGATACCTCATTTAATGCAGCTTAGCTACAGGAATATCACCTTACAAGCTCCACGTGCCTGCGGATCAGTAGTCTGCCTCTTGCGTATAGGGGGATATCGGGATTCATAGTAGCTGACATAGCAGTAAATTGTTATCGTTCAGGGGAGTGGTGGTGGGGAAAGGACAAAGCGCTCGTATGATGATGATGATGAAACTTTGTCTTTTGAAACCTCATGATCCAGTCTCACTTGTAATTGAACCCTCGTCGTAGATACTTCTGATGATGATGAAACTTTGTCTTTTGAAACCTCATGATCCAGTCTCACTTGTAATTGAACGCTCGTCGTAGATACTTCTTCAACTCAATGCAAAGACAACGACTCGAATTAAAAACACGCATAGAACGATTCTTGCAAGATATTACACTACTCCAGACACTGATTCACACAAGATCAGAACTACATTTTTTGACCGGCAAATTCCAAGCGCTCAAACTTAATAATGGATTTATCAGCAATCAACAAAGTGGGTAGATCCGAGGCGTATCTACCGCTGAGAAGATTAGGGGACCTAGAAGTACACAGACAGTACATTGTCACGAAAATGAAGACCAGTCAAACAAAGTGGGGTGCGCGTATTACCGTCGATCTGGATTACGAGTTTACGTGTTTCCTGCCTTCAAGATTCGTGGCGGCATTCTAGAAGAACGATACGCTATTTCAGCAGATGATTGCCTCTGCTAATGAACGAAAGTTACGTATGTTCTACTACGGTACAAAGTACAATCATTTAGAATTTAAAGAATTCTGAATATAAACTCCTCTCGCTCAGTCAACGCTCAGTGAGGAAACAACAGTGGTCTCCTTACCATTATCGTATCTCCTGATAATTAAACAGTGCAACAATGACTCCTGCTCAAGACGTTAACATACTGAAACAGCAGCAACAAGATTTACTGCTGTCTACTATGCTCGACTTGAACGAATCGTCGACGAGAACTGCTCGACTTGGTCTAGATATTCCCAGGAATGGATCCCTTATACCAATGATCAGGTTGACCTGCAACATTACCGGCTTCATATCTATGGATCTCTTCTCTTGGAAAAATCTTCAAACACATTTTGCTACTATCGCAGCGTGTCTAAGTGAGAAAAGACATCGTGAACATAATCGATAATGATGGTGATGACAGTTCTGCGGGGATATACTCAGTAATAGTTGAAAATGATTTTCTACTAGCGCACGAAGTTTACAATGATCAGCATACGGTTATTATCTAAACCGCGCAAAGTGGTAGTAGAGATTGTGTGAAACGCTGCGAGCCCTTCTATCGATTTACGCGAGAGGACTTTACAAAACTGACAATATCACAGAGCTGTATAAACAATTTCATGTCATGGCTTTCGCAAATCCGCGGTGATGCAGAAATGTGGAAGACTATTCTCATCAGTGCTATTACATCGTATTCTACGCTTTTCACGGTGAGCTCTGTGCAACGCGTTGTACGCAGGAAACGTCAAAAAATTCAAGACTACGCACGACAAAGACTAAAAGCACAGAGACCGTCCTATGAACTATCAACTAAATCTAAAACAAGGATCATTGCTAAGCTGCTCACACATCATCTTCGTCATATTGTTGAAACCGTTATAAACCATAATGTATAATAATAATCATTGTTCATATATATATATTGTATTATCGTTTTAAAAATGTGTATTTTCAATAAATGTAAAAAAAAAATGGTGGTGCACTGTGACGACCCATCGCTCTCCATCCCTACCCCCACTCTCCCACCCACACCTCGGTTTCTGGCAAACCGAGGAGTGGGGGAAAGGAGTGGGGGTAGAAGTGGGGGGTCGCCATAGTGCACCACCTACTACTCCTACAGAATTTGAATATCGCCGCATCAATGGCGGATAATTAATTATCAGTGGTTCCCACGTAAAGGGAAATACCCCGACAAAAAGTTTAATTCCACTAACAAACACAGAACCGCTACTCGGACAGCAAATAAAAATTATTTTGTGGCATACTGAGACCACAGAGCATAAATCTTGTGACGAACCTATGACGTGCGCGCATTATTATTAAAGTTATTGCAATAAGTAAGTTAAATACAAATGCAATTTCCAGAATAATTATGGTAGCTCAAGAGCATACAAAGCGGCTAGTAATATTGAATTCTCTGTAGTCTCCGCATGAACAACAATTACACAGAAAAAACCAATTTTTATAAATAATTAAATCTAGAACCTACACAAGATCAGAGGTTCACACATTAAAACCGAGTTGAACCTCCCTTGAACCGCGCTTGAACCTCCTCAGGAAATAAAACTCCATGGAAACGTGACGTCAGGGGCTTCGGTTGGAAGCCGCGTGACCTCTACGAATTCCACATCTACATTATGTGACTTCCACGTTCTTCCCCTTCTTTTCACTCAAACCGGAGCATATAAAAACGACTAATGTCGTTCTGCGTGGGACCTGTTCCTAAACTGGTGCCCTAACTCATTCCAGATAGTGATCACCATGCCATGCTACACGGGACCCCACTACCTGGCGAGATTTCTATCACGTTCGTTATCAGCGATGATGACCTTGGGTTGTTGAAATCGAAGCTTCCAACGAACGTTACTTCTTGAATACTTCTTCTCTTAACTTATAATTTTAATAAGACTTGTGCTGATTGATAGTATGACTCTTATCCAATGGTCCGGGTACAAGAGTGACCTGCCGAGCCGGATTGTCGTTTTTATATGCTCCGGTTTGAGTGAAAAGAAGGGGAAGAACGTGGTAGTCACATAATGTAGATGTGGAATTCGTAGAGGTCACGCGGCTTCCAACCGAAGCCCCTGACGTCACGTTTCCATGGAGTTTTATTTCCTGAGGAGGTTCAAGCGCGGTTCAAGGGAGGTTCAACTCGGTTTTAATGTGTGAACCTCTGATCTTGTGTAGGTTCTAGATTTAATTATTTATAAAAATTGGTTTTTTCTGTGTAATTGTTGTTCATGCGGAGACTACAGAGAATTCAATATTACTAGCCGCTTTGTATGCTCTTGAGCTACCATAATTATTCTGGAAATTGCATTTGTATTTAACTTACTTATTGCAATAACTTTAATAATAATGCGCGCACGTCATAGGTTCGTCACAAGATTTATGCTCTGTGGTCTCAGTATGCCACAAAATAATTTTTATTTGCTGTCCGAGTAGCGGTTCTGTGTTTGTTAGTGGAATTAAACTTTTTGTCGGGGTATTTCCCTTTACGTGGGAACCACTGATAATTAATTATCCGCCATTGATGCGGCGATATTCAAATTCTGTAGGAGTAGTAGGTGGTGCACTATGGCGACCCCCCACTTCTACCCCCACTCCTTTCCCCCACTCCTCGGTTTGCCAGAAACCGAGGTGTGGGTGGGAGAGTGGGGGTAGGGATGGAGAGCGATGGGTCGTCACAGTGCACCACCATTTTTTTTTTACATTTATTGAAAATACACATTTTTAAAACGATAATACAATATATATATATGAACAATGATTATTATTATACATTATGGTTTATAACGGTTTCAACAATATGACGAAGATGATGTGTGAGCAGCTTAGCAATGATCCTTGTTTTAGATTTAGTTGATAGTTCATAGGACGGTCTCTGTGCTTTTAGTCTTTGTCGTGCGTAGTCTTGAATTTTTTGACGTTTCCTGCGTACAACGCGTTGCACAGAGCTCACCGTGAAAAGCGTAGAATACGATGTAATAGCACTGATGAGAATAGTCTTCCACATTTCTGCATCACCGCGGATTTGCGAAAGCCATGACATGAAATTGTTTATACAGCTCTGTGATATTGTCAGTTTTGTAAAGTCCTCTCGCGTAAATCGATAGAAGGGCTCGCAGCGTTTCACACAATCTCTACTACCACTTTGCGCGGTTTAGATAATAACCGTATGCTGATCATTGTAAACTTCGTGCGCTAGTAGAAAATCATTTTCAACTATTACTGAGTATATCCCCGCAGAACTGTCATCACCATCATTATCGATTATGTTCACGATGTCTTTTCTCACTTAGACACGCTGCGATAGTAGCAAAATGTGTTTGAAGATTTTTCCAAGAGAAGAGATCCATAGATATGAAGCCGGTAATGTTGCAGGTCAACCTGATCATTGGTATAAGGGATCCATTCCTGGGAATATCTAGACCAAGTCGAGCAGTTCTCGTCGACGATTCGTTCAAGTCGAGCATAGTAGACAGCAGTAAATCTTGTTGCTGCTGTTTCAGTATGTTAACGTCTTGAGCAGGAGTCATTGTTGCACTGTTTAATTATCAGGAGATACGATAATGGTAAGGAGACCACTGTTGTTTCCTCACTGAGCGTTGACTGAGCGAGAGGAGTTTATATTCAGAATTCTTTAAATTCTAAATGATTGTACTTTGTACCGTAGTAGAACATACGTAACTTTCGTTCATTAGCAGAGGCAATCATCTGCTGAAATAGCGTATCGTTCTTCTAGAATGCCGCCACGAATCTTGAAGGCAGGAAACACGTAAACTCGTAATCCAGATCGACGGTAATACGCGCACCCCACTTTGTTTGACTGGTCTTCATTTTCGTGACAATGTACTGTCTGTGTACTTCTAGGTCCCCTAATCTTCTCAGCGGTAGATACGCCTCGGATCTACCCACTTTGTTGATTGCTGATAAATCCATTATTAAGTTTGAGCGCTTGGAATTTGCCGGTCAAAAAATGTAGTTCTGATCTTGTGTGAATCAGTGTCTGGAGTAGTGTAATATCTTGCAAGAATCGTTCTATGCGTGTTTTTAATTCGAGTCGTTGTCTTTGCATTGAGTTGAAGAAGTATCTACGACGAGCGTTCAATTACAAGTGAGACTGGATCATGAGGTTTCAAAAGACAAAGTTTCATCATCATCAGAAGTATCTACGACGAGGGTTCAATTACAAGTGAGACTGGATCATGAGGTTTCAAAAGACAAAGTTTCATCATCATCATCATACGAGCGCTTTGTCCTTTCCCCACCACCACTCCCCTGAACGATAACAATTTACTGCTATGTCAGCTACTATGAATCCCGATATCCCCCTATACGCAAGAGGCAGACTACTGATCCGCAGGCACGTGGAGCTTGTAAGGTGATATTCCTGTAGCTAAGCTGCATTAAATGAGGTATCAACAAAAATCCCTCACTAAGAAACATCGGATGATGCCCAAGGTTATTACATAAAGAAGAAGCGTGCAATTTAAGTACATTTTTTCAGTATATTTGGCAATCATTGAATAATATAGCTAGCGAGAGCGCGAGCAACAACTTTGCATACATGTGTTGAACTGTTTATTTTGCTATCTGGGTTGAATATGCTTACGAGTGTACGCATTATAATAATCAAATATTATTTTATCGTTGTTTGACAAATTATTTGAAAATACGCTTCTAAACCTGTGAATACCAAGACCTGTACCCATGAAATGAAGAAACATAACACAATAATGTCCGCAAAATTGTGATTCATGGCTCTGAAGTTGAGAGGTGCTGTAGCGAAAGAGTTTACAGTTTCGTCGGAGACGCTGGAGATGTTGAGGGACAATTGGGGGCAATCCGCAGCTATCGAAGTACCATCCGTGTCCATTTCGATCGACGTACATGGTGACCCAGTGGCTTCCAGGCTGTTTGTGTCCATCTGTATTAGCTACAATTGCAGTCGGTTTCGTCCACACCCGCGGAATTCGATCAGCGGGGTATACCCCAATACTATGATTCTTTATGCTCTGAAGGGCCTGCAGTATTTGCAGACTGTTCATAACAAGGAGCGCCGTCGTCGTCGTCGTTGTCGTTGTCGTTTTCTTTGCGTGGCTGTAGCCCAACGTACCAGGTTGTGGTGGTTCTATATTCTCACAATGAATTTACGCGATCACTATGAGAAAGCCACGACTTCATTTTTACGGCACAATTTAGAGCACACCTATATGCGCGGTTTTTGCACAATAAACTGTGATAGATACACAGAGTGTTACACGCCGGTAGATTTCGGAATGAGGGGCCCTCAGCGTTTTCTTCTAGATTTATGATAAAACAGTTTATTAGATGTGTCAAATAAGCCGCTTTATCGGAACCCCCCGTGAATATGCGATCAGCTTGTACAGCAATTTTCTTCAAAGCTGTCTCGACAGCACGTAATGATGTTTCGCCACTGGCCCACTCTATACGGTAATGATTATCAATTAACCATGTGTTTTGTCTCTTTACACTAGGTGGCAGACTCTTATAGCTATGGGGCGCCGACACAATCCAATGTGCACTGTAATCCGAGTTAACAGAAACGACTGCAATTTCTTTTGGTATAAACTCCTTAGCTCTATCCTTCAGACCCTGTATATCAATGACAATGTTCATGATGCTACGCGCCATAGTAACAACTCAAGGTATAAATGCAGACTGCCGACACGGGTCGCTTACAACGGACATATATGTTATTCTTAGGTATAGCTGTCTCACTCTAACCGCTATAGTCCACAATTACTTGTCTGGAAAAATCAATCTCCAACACATTGTCATATTCCGCATAGACGATACAGTTAATTGTTGAAGATAAGGCGTCGGCGAAGCGTACTTCTATTCTTACACTTCCATGTCTTACTAAGTTCCAATGACTGTTGCTGTTTGCCGAGAGGTCAGGTGTGAGATCAAATCCAAACAGACAATAACCATTCGAATAATTGGAGCGTGTAATACAGTTGCCCTGATTGAGAAAGTGTATACCTGTGCCGGAGAATAATGTATGATAGGCGACTACATAATGAGCGGCACTACTAAAGTCTGGTTGTAAATCTTTTGAAGGTATCTGAATACCGTCAGCATACAAAGAAAGATAATTGATTTTATAATTTCGAAAGTTGAACGGATTTAATGATCGATCACCATTGAAAGCCTTATTATCAACGAAACCAATAATTATACGTTTTGGTAACTGACCGAGTATAACATTATCCAGAGTATCACCGTGTATACCAGCATGCAATGATAGAGCCTTAACCTCTACACGCGTCAAGGGATATTTAGCTGTCGATTTAGACAGAGCTCTAGCATGAGCTAGAAGCATACCCGGGGCTATCTCAACTCGGCGTACAAGGAGTGACGCTTCGGTGATGCGGATACCGCAGTCTTTTGAAGAGCTCATGAGACAGAAAGCGTCGCTGGTGCTCATGAGACGTAATCGTAATTCAACTCCATTTATTAAGAATCTTTCTTGACTAAATATGTTACAGTGCAGATGCCCAAGAAGATCAACGGATTTTTTCTCAGCACCTAGAAATTTTCGACGGGTAGTCAAACCGGTATTAGCGTCACCAACGTCATCCATTTTCCCTGGTGTATCGTCATACCATAATCCGCTTGTGAGTTGGGAATTCTTGGCTCCGCGACCATAACTCAAAAGTGTTTCAATGTACGCTCTGTAGGCATAAGCGTTATTAGGGGGGGGGACACAAGTTTTTGATTCAAGAACACGTCGACCTGATTAAACATTGAATGAAAAAGATTACTGATTGGGCCCACTTTAATGGACGCATCAGGTTTTACCCTCGTGGGTTCTATTTGACCGCGCATGCTTAACATAGTATGTGCAAAGTCAATGTACTCATCACCCTGACCAGGGACGACAAATTCTATGGGCGAATCATCAGTCAAAGATGAGATCGGTTTATAATACACCCACTGCGTTTCCTCAATTGTGGTCTGGGTCGATGGGAGCGAAACCAACTCAAGCTCTGACTTCAAACATTCACACGAATGGGTCTGTAGGAACGCCATTTTCTCACAATAATATACCTAAGCGAAAGTATCAGAAACAGATCTTAGGATCTTCTTCTTCTTCTTCCCTCTAGTGTCGGACTTCAGCGTTTTCCTTTTTGCCGCTCTCTTCTTCTTCTTCTTTATGGTGCCAAAACGTTTTCGCGACGTTGGTTGTTTCTTTCTTTTTCTCGCGTCGATACTACACGCTGTGTTGTCATTTCAGTTGCTTTATAACCCGAACCGCTCATGAGCGTACTTATTTTCTCCTCGGCTTTACGCTTTAAATTTTCACCGGATTCACGTAGACGCATTCTAAAGGCTTCTCGCGGTTGTACGCCGTTATCCATTATATCGCTCGCTACGTTAATTCCGGATCTCAACGCTTCTTTACCAACAACACCTTGCTTAAGGAGAGGTAAGATACGTCGAAATAGATCCCCAAGGAAACTACCAATACCATGGCCCCTCTGATTTGGTGAACCTATATACACATGGCTAATACCGCCGTATCCTGTTCGTCCATCGCCACCACCCATCTGCATGTCAAAGTATCTTTCGTAATCCATTTTTAGAGATACGCTAGTTAATCGAAGCGCTTGAAATGTACTGTCACTGTCAGCGTTCCACACACGAATGGTATTGGTGCGCCAAACTCGTCTCTTATATCGATAGTTATCGTTTGATAGCTGGTGCGCAAAAGTGAAACATAACGAGGAGGTGAAAAATTTTTGCTTTTCATCGAACCATAATTGTAATTATCGGAGACTACCGATGACACAACATTTAAAAATATATGATTCTCAGATGTCTGTGTACACAAACAACATACTGGGAATACCGTTCATTAAATTAGCAGGATACAAAGCCGTGAGCTTACCTTCATCCTGGAGCGTTACGTTATCGGCATGACCAAATCCTAAAATTTTATTCAGCAAAGAGGAGAAATAAAAAGAGTGTTCTAAATTCTTGCACGTATCACAGACACGTATCACTGATATATATCCATTACGTCCACATGTAAATCTCAAATGACCTGCTATACATGATATTTCATTAATCGTCTCGATTAATGAATCTATGGTACGATATACCCCAGATGGAACACAGATACGTTCTTCTCTAAAATCAACGCTCGAACCCTCACCGGGCGGTATAGCACAGGTGATAAAGTTCATAAAGTTTTGATTGCCCTCAAGCTGTACATGCAGAATTGTCATAAGTATATGCATTTCAGCTAACGAGACGGTCCAATTACCCTGCAAAGACACATTTTGAGGTAAATGTGTTGTGTATCGTGTTGTTGTATTATCAGGGTAATATTTCATACTACTGTTACTAGGTAAAGTTATGTAAATTTCGTCTTTCATCTTGATCTCGTCCTCTTAGTATTACTATTATTCCTCGTATTAATAGAGACGCGCACTCTTGTTAACTAAGGTTCATAAAAAATACCGTCAATATCTTCGTTGTGAAGATCGCGTAAGATGTACACCACAGGTGTTCTAATGGTCGACACACGATGTATTTTAAATAACTCGCTACTCCATCCGATCTCGTAACCGTTTGCAAAGACGGCTTTTGCCTTACTGATACGCACAATATCATCTATAGCGTATTTAGGTGCTCTATTACGGGTGGGTCTTCGGTAGCGCTGCAGTAAATTAGACCGAGCTTTTGCTGCCATAGCAACGTCACCGAGATTGGGGCCATTTTTATACTACTATGGAGGGCGTGATTATAGGCCGAAACAATATTCTGTAAAACATCCATGTAACGCTTTTCCCTTGATTGAGTGAAAAATCGCCACATTCTTTCTTTCAGTGTTCTATTGAAGCGCTCCACAACAGCTGCTTTTATATCAGGGTTCCGAATAGCACGAAATTGAATATTTTTCTTCTTTAAAAGTGACTGGAAATCTGCGCCTACAAATTCTTTACCCTTGTCCGATTGTAGATAAAGAGGTGATCTACCATTACTTCTTTTTGGTGCTAGTATACGTGTAAATGCTATAGCTACCGATGCAGCTGTCTTATCAACATGCGGCTTTACCCATGCGTATTTACTGAGAACATCTATGACTACGAGAAGATAGACATAACCATCATTGTAATCTTTGATTGATCAAAGATCTACGAGATCAGTCTCCCAAACATCGTCGATGTTGCGCACATTGTAGAAACGTCTGGGGAATCGTTGCCTCACGTGTCTATGCATTGTGTACGCATCTTGAAACTCAAGCCATTCTACTGTTTTATTACCAGCAATTTTTTTCTTACGACATACGCGTAACAACTTTTCAGATCCTGAAAAGGAGGCTTCATAAGAGGGATCAAAGTACACTTTTTGTAATGTTTTCATTATTATAATTTAGGGTTAGCCCAAGTTAGGCGCCGCTTTTTGTTATTGTTATAACCAGAACCACTTTGTACACTGCGAATGTCGCTACTGCCACTGTAGAATTTAGAACGGTTACTTATGTCGCTAGGTACCTCGTCGTCGATATCACTATTACCACTCGTGTTGATTTCAGTTAGGTCTATTTGCAATGTCGAATTTGCTCTCGATACCAGCCACAGGTCCTCGTTACCAATAAACTCACGAGGAGCTTGAATTGTTCTCAGGAACTGTGCAAACGCTTTACGCCCTGCTGGTTTGGACATCTTTCTTGATCGCATGGCATCATTCACGAGGTGCACAAGGTTCGAATCCTTGATAGGTTTACCACTAACGGAAACAACACCCGATGAATCCAAAGAAAAATGGTTGGCTGATGTCCCGTGCAGCCGACGTAGCAGAAGCTTCGCCTTACTCCGAAATTTCGCCGGAACACTCTCAATGATAATAGAGTCATTCAAACCCATTGACTGATCTCTTTTATCGTTATTCCAAGACGCTGATTCTACCTTCTTCTCCATAAGAGCAAGATGCTGCTGAGCTCGCTCGGTATCAATAAAATGAAGGTAGCGCTGTAGAACAATTAGATCTGCCGTCCACTTTTCTCGCTCGTTCTTGTACATGTTAGAATTCAAAATTTCTTTCATTTCAACGTCTAGTCTAGCTAAGACAGAGGCAACAGGGTGTTCAACCTGCGTTTGTGATTCAGCAGGATGAGAAATTGGCTGCCGATGATTTTGACTGCCTAACTGTAGCAGATTCTCCTCAGGGACGAGTACCATTTTCTTAGCGTACTCCATTGTCCCCGTCCTCCGATCAGTGTTGATATCACTGTTCCCAGTATTGGCGCTAGTAAGAGCGGTAAGAAACCTCCGTTCTGAACAACGACCCGTTTCTTAGTCTTCCAACAGCCTTTTTTTTGCAGCCAAACGTCGAATAGCAGGCGCGTGATGACGTAACTTTTTTCTCTGTTCAGCCTTTAGAGGTACATTACCATGAAGAACGTTTAAAGCGAACTCACAAATACACCTTATCATACGCACGTCGGCTTTCCGTAAAACTGCCGCACGTTGCTCCTTATTGAGATACTGAAGAGCATGCAACATCGCAATATGCTTCCTGCAGAGCGGTGATCCGTTGCGCTCCAGTACAAATGCAGAACTGATAATTATACGACAGGCGTATTACTTTTATATTTTTTTCCGTGGTACGTACAAAAGATGATGCGTATCGTCTGGAAAAATGCAGGTTCGAAATCTACAATTATCAGGCATTGATTGTTTTAAATCCAATAACAGGTAACCATGAGGTTTGGATGTGGCATCATGATAAGCCTCCCGTAAAAAGCGCGGATTTTCCGGATACACTTGACGTGCGAGATGCTGTATTTGAGCTCGGTCACGTGGATTTTTGAACACTACTATATAATTAGCGTTTAGTGAAATATCTCGTTTCCCGTGTCCTTGATGAAATAAATTTTGCGTTATGAATATAACGCTCAAGTTTTTATAATGGCTACCTTTGGTGAGAAGATCGACAACATTATTATTTGGCGCTTCGCGCATCAGATCATTGATAATTATAAGCTTAGCACGTGGATCACCGGCATAATCAACCGTCATGAAAACCTCATGAAAATCTATTGATGCTCCGTATTCTGTATAAGCAGGCTGCCACTCTGAATAATAAAAAATAATTCTCTCGAACCGTTCACTGCTCATAAGTGAGATATTCTTTAGAAACTTCTTTACAAAAAATGTTTTACCGCAACCCGTAGGACCGTAAATCATCGAGGTTCATGGATGTTTCCACCGTGTATCCATGTGAGCGAGTGAACAAATATGCGTTGGTGCTGCCTATAATAAAGGTAATAAACGAGGGAAGTGGTATGAGTCATAGCATAAGTACTTTTATTTACAGAACATATTTTTTCCAATATCTTATATTTTGTAGTTCACGTATAATTAACTTACGTAGCCGTAAGGAAGCGATCTATATATACCGGCGTACCTTCGCTTAACACTCGAGGGCGTGGACGACTTCGTTTCAGAACGCGTGACAACCTGATGAAACGCTGTCCGTCGAATCGCATTATAACGTAGTACAATAGGTTCCTCTTGTTCACCTGTTATAAAGGAACGTACTGATTCGTAATTTATAAGCACTGTTTGCAAAATTGAGCGTTATACCTTTTACTTTACAAACTTCGCTTTCCGCACCGTCTGGGGTACACACTATGAAAGCATAAAATTTTTGTCCACCCGAAACGAAAGATTTTATGTAACTGCCCTCGCCGTAAGAACTGAGTCTGTTCTGTTAAATCACCTAGAAGTTGCCCTGTCGGTGGTTCATATTCTGCTGGATCTTTCTGCGTAACGTATATGACCGAGTCTGTATCACAGTACAGAGCGCGTTGGCCAAGCTGCTCGAGGTAACCATAAAGCTTTAAACGAGCCTGAGCTGTTGTGTATGCTGCTATCACGGCGTTTGCTATGCTAGATGGTACTAGAGCCTCATCGGTTTTCGTATAACTTATATAAAGAATTTTATTATTTACAGGTAATATGCCGGTAATTTCGTGCTCAGGACTATTTAACATCTCCATGAGTCTTTTACGCGTTGACACGATCTCAGTCTGTGGTAGATTTTCCCTTTGTCCGAATTTGCCCCAAAACGAATTAAGACATAATTTTGCTACAGATCGCAGCCCTAGATTTTTCATTATATTTTCGCGATTAAGTTTAACGCCCTCGGCGTTCTCAAAAAAAAACGATATAATGGTCTTTGGCCTGTTCGTCTTCCACACAGTTCTCAGGCCAACCGCTCGCCTCTTGCTTAATCTAAAGGAAAGTATTTGTATACTCAACAGAAAGACCGCCCTCCTTGGTATCTCTATCATACTGTGTTATTTCATACTGCCAGATTTTATCCGCACGTATTATTGTGTACCCACACGAAACGGCTTTTCGAAGGTCATAGACCACCCATGTGCCTTTTTCATTATTTCGCAATAACTACGGCACAAACTAAATAGTAAATGCTGATGCATTCGCAGAGGTAACACAGGATGATAAAGATTCCGAGGCGCAAATACGGTACATTTAACAAGACCTTCAACACATGTGAGATCGTTATTAGTAGGGCCTGTCAATTCTACGCATTCATTCCCTACATATACACGAGGATGACCCACAGGGTATTTACCGTACTTGCATATGTATGGATACAGAGAGCAAACGTCAACATATCGTATTTGCTCACCGTCTTTTACATCATAGAGAGTGACCATGTTTTCTGTACGCACCCCGAAAAAAGCATCGCGTGGGTTGAGAGGCTCTATGCTAACTAGAACGTGATCACGTACGAAAGTACTCATCTTTGTGTTCTCTTTTAACATGCGATCATATTCGCACTCCCATATTTCTGTCAGTACGTAGCCTCTAGCGCGAATTCTATAAGACACAGCATTAGTTCTTTCAAGACGCTCGCTCATCGATATATCATGCTTACCATTCTTATGATCTCTATCGCCAACGAAACAACGAGGACAGCCATGCCAATAGCAGCCGTGAAATTGTATTGCATGCGACTCGTAGGCGGTTTCGGAATAACCGGTTTCGTAATATCAGCAGATTTTGAGGCAATTTGAACTCGCGCGAGCGTCCTGCGTGAATAATACGATGTCCTAGAGATTTTTCCATCCACACGAGCTAAGAGATTGCTTTTTTCGATTGATTGTGAGCCCACCTGTAGTCACCGTTCGGTATAATGCCGATCGTTTTGATTTTCAAAAAGTTTTTACGGAAGATCTGAAAACAGGCTGACGCTATTGTTGCACTTTCACTAAACGGACAAACCCTACCACTTTTCATGAACATATCTCGAAAAACCATACACGCCTGTCTTAATATTGTAACATCGTTCTTGCAGTAGCTTACAACCTCTGTCGAAAAATCAAACACCTAATTGGATTCTTTGAGATCTCCGTACCATATGGAAAAGCGTTTGCGGTCAGCACTGCGCCTTGTGTCAGGAGAGTAATAATCAATAGGAGGTAATTCTCCTGTATAATTCTGATTTTCAGGTGTGTTGAACAGATGCGGGAAAGACCCCTTAACGATTTTATCCTTTAGACCAAATGCTTTAGGTAATGCACTTAGGGACATCTGGAAGTAGTGTAGACTATCGAGAAACACTAGATTGGCTACGCGCATAGTGATTATCTTTGTACTGTTCATTATTAGAGTAGGGAGCTGTGTTTTTTTCTCGTTTACCAAATAACGCAGAATGAACTGAGCGTCGAAACCGCCTGCATTGTGGGCTATTAAAATCGTCTTCGAAATACCACCGATCTCATGCATACCAAGCTTCACCAGTTGCTGTACAGGATTATCTCTAAATATAAACTCATGGGCACCACAATGTTTATACGGTTGTTACGTCCTGACGTAACTTTATAAAAAAAAGAGAAGCAAAAATTGTATCCTTTTTTTTCTGTTCTGCGGTGCGATAGCACCCATCAGAAAATCATATGACCACAGGTATAATGACGCTACTTCTAGGGATTTAATAAAACACCTGGCGGCACACTGTCTGCAGTGTGTATTGAGGCTCAGCGGACCCTCAGCGGTCAGCTTAATAACCACGCGCGGATGTGTAGCACTATGATGCAATACATCTGTGACGACTGCCTCGATACCGCTTGCTCTAAGACAGTAGTAGCAATGTAGCATAATTAACCCGGTCTCAATTATTTAGAAAAAAATATATATACATAATTCGGTATCCGAATATGTTCAATAGAGATGTTTCTGAAAAAAAAACACATAAATACTCTTCTTTCGATCCCTTCCCCCAAAGAAACAGAAAGAGTGGAATTAATTAATAAACAAAAAAAAAGGGAAATTATTAAACTTAGGAAAATAAATAATATGACGATATTATTAATTATTATCCTTTTAACTAATCAAAATACGAACTAAACCCCAATACAATTCAAAGTCGAATCTATACATATTAAAAGAAAATCCAATGTAACTTAGGGAATAGAAATATTAATAAATAAACACCCTGTCAGGTAATCGTCCTAGGGTACATACACGTATTTGTAAAGCTAGAAACATGGAAATGTATTACAATAAAACAAAATTTAAAAATAGACTGCAATTGATCACGCGTTTCCATGTCTCTCGCTGTGTATGTACCACGTGCATGAATTATAATCCTTTAAGAAACAGCTCATCCACGCGCGGATGACGAAAAAAAAAGAGGTAGGGACTTTAGTATATAAGGCAGCGTCCGATACGCTAATAGAAATTTATTATTACGGCAATTACGTTTCGGGCATCGAAAAGTTAGTTGACAGGTAGTTGTCGCTAACCCGACGTGAAGACCAACGAATTCATCTCCGGAGAAATTTAAGTATTGTTTTTGTCTGTTCATTTGAATTAAATTAGAATTATTAATCGATAAAATTTTATTTTTACATTCGAATAGTTGGTTTTCTTTTTCCGGAGTGAGTAGTTCGGTTTTCGCGGCAGACTAATTTTTATTGTAACATTTGGTTCAATTTTTGTTTTTTTTTCTTAATAAACATAAGCAAAGTTAAAAAAAAAATTTAACTAGTGAAATTTCATAAATATTTAACTTTTTTTCCTCGCCCTAAACAAACATCGATTCCGGAGACACAAAACAAGTAAGTACTTTTCTTTTCCTGTCTAAATTTTGTTGCATGTTTTAAAAATATACATCCTCATAATTATTACTTTTTTTTTCCCCCTCTTCGACATTATTTTCTTTTCGACAAATTATTGTTTTAAATTATCAATAGCATTCTCAACCCTGTCCCGAGCAATTTTCCGAAAGGTTAGGCTCAAAAGGGGGTTTGCGCGTTTTATATCTGCCATTCAGTTGTGTTTAAGAGAAATTAATTTCTCTTCATCAACGTCTCGACAGATTTAACCGCACTAATATGTGTAAAATCAAGGTTGAGAAATCAACCACGATTTTGACATAACACGGTTCGTCTATAGAAGGCCTGTCGCAACATAGTGTGCAAACACGCTGAGCTACACAGAGATTAGGCTGGTGTATATAGGTGTTAGGGAGTCCTTTCACACATGAGCACTGTTGCGTTTCAAAATCGTAAAAAATAAGAATATATTTTTTTGTTGGACCAATCATGCGAATAGGACTCATAAAACACTGGTGATTATAAGGTTGATTGGAATTACATGTTTCGCAGAAACCTAAGCCTCCTTTATATGCTCCTTTATATGCTCCTCCTAAATATGCTCCTTTTTCTCCACCGGCCATATAGAGCGAAAACAACTGCGACAGCGCTTAAGACGCTCGCAAATAGTGCTTATCCTGCGATTCCCTATCTCAGATGCTCTGTGGTATCTATAGCAGGCTTCTCCGTAAAAATCGCGATTACAAACCACACAACTGATTGTATCACCTGTGAGTGAGTCGCACGGTGGTGATTGAAAACAGCGTGGGAATTTTTTTTGCAAACATCTATGATTCACGCGTCGGCATTGGGCGTTACAGATAGAGCAAAATTTTAAGCTGCCTACAGCACCTCTGAGATTTAGAATAGGTTGGAAGTGATGTGAGCGTTCGTAATACAGAATATACAGGGTTTCGCGTATACCCTTACGGGTGCGGTAGCGTTGGTCCGGCTTGCCGGCCAATAATATATTAGAATATACAGGGTGTGACGAACCGATCCCGCAGTAGCTAGAACAGTCTGTGTACCGTCAAACAAAGGCGCTTCGCGACAACCAAGCGTGAGAAATTCAAAAACTACTATGGCTATACCGTCTCCAGCCAGATAGGTCTGGTAGTGTTTAAGCTCCCGTATACCGCAGCCGTTTCTAGGTATCCTAACATTCGCGGCTCTTGTAAGTTCGTGTGCTGCCTCTCTTTGAAACGACCCATTAATTTGTCTGATACGCTGCCAGTTAGCATGCAGCGATCCTGTGCGTATTTTACCCCTTTCAGCGTATACGCAAACCGTAACCAGTGAGTGTGCTAAACACAGGTTCTCGGTATTTCGGATCGTTAGAATAGATTTTTTTGCTACACCCTCGTGTGTTAAACCTTTTCTACCTTGACCCTCCACACCCTTAACAATACATGTTTTCATATTACAGGAATCGTCGATATTAAAAGAAGATGAACTTTGAGCAACGCTAGTTATTAATTGCTATATATCTTGAAACACATAGTCCCTGACGGGTCGGAAAGAAAGCCATACAGGGCCGTGCGCTAAGCTACCAGCTGTAAACGATATACCAGCATAGTCGCCACCCTCACAGGAACTGGTGATATGTGTTAATAGATCACGGAATGCGCCTTCAAGCCATTACGCTAACTCCGTCTGGTGGTTGACGTATACGCAGAGTCATTTCGCGGCCTCGTAGCCTAAAACGCTTGATGTGGCGTGTATACTCTTGAATAACCTCAAAGCGTGCTCCCGGTGGCTGAATAGCATTGTAAGCCTCATTGGCCTCAGTACGACGTAATCTTCCCATGCCCGTCTGTACTTCTGAAAAAGAAGAAAACATGACAAAAATATATAGACTCATAAAGTCATTACAGTTAAGCAGTTTTAGTACCTCTATTTGATACTTCTATGAGGTATCTTCTTTTGTCCCACACCCTGTCGCAAAACATTCCAACTTACACTCCGTATATATACATTATATGCGCAAAGTATAGACATATGAAGTATATTTACCTGAGTCGGTTGAACACATGAGATGTTGAAATCAATTGTCGGCTGGCGACGCATCTTCCTCCCTCTCAAAATGCATAGGATACGCGTCGATCTCGTTTTCCAGTGGATATAGACCTTGTTGATTTTCAGGAAAGTTGTCGACATTTTCTTCTTCTTCTGCATTCCCATGTCTTATATTGTCATGATGATGAAGTTCCTCAACCACAGGGCTGCTGGGATTATTCAAATCCTGTGATTGGTGTTCTTCTTCTTCTTCTTCTTCCCCTCGTGCTTCATATCATGATACTTGTTTTAAAGAATTGATAGCGAACACTTTTACAATTTTACAATAATAAATCTTACACTGATAATAAATTTCAATTTATAGTCACGCTCACCAACTGACTGTGCACCCTCCCACCTCTCAACAAACATTTGATACATGTCGAACACGTTTCCCTGGGGATATAGACCTAGCTGATTTTCTGGAAAGTTGTGGATATTTTCTTCTTCTTCTCCTGCATTACCATGTCCTATATTGTCATGATGAGGCTCCTCAGCCTCAGAGCTGTTAGAATTATTCAAGACCTGTGATTGGCATGGTTCTTCTTCTTCTTCTTTTTCTTCTTCTTCTCGAGTTTCATATCTTGACAGTTGTTCTAAAGAATGAATAGCGAGCACTTACAATTTTACAATGATAATAAGTTTTAATTTATACTCATGATCACCATTGAATATTGTTGAGGGTCCTGAACTGCTCAAAACCTCTATCATAGCGCAAATCGGTTGTGTCGTCATATTCAGGGGACCTGATGCCACTTCATCTGCTTCTATCTGTTGTGACGTGGCAATTTTAGCCGCGTCTCAAAAACTAAACACGTCGAATTTTACTCGTCTCGGGCGTCCTCGCTCGACACCCGAACACCAGGCGACTCCATAGGGCTCGTTGTAGGCTTTTAGAAATATTCCTAATTCCCTATTTTTTTAATATATTTTTTTATGAGCATCGGATACCACTACGACGTATAGGATCCAGTAAGGAAGGCCGCAGTATGCCAAGCCGTCCGTCGGTACCGAAAAGGACAGAATTACGTTCCAAGAGGAGAGAGAGAGAGAGAGCGCCGATCAGCTGTGTAGCCGCTAGACTCTTCGCTACGTCCAAGAACGCTCGAGTTGGGAACTACAGCTGAGCGTATCATATCTGGGAGACTCTATACTCCAGCCGGTACCCCTCGCTCGCGCGCTATAGATTACCGAGGCACTGGCAGCCGAGATCTAAGCGCATGGGGAAAATATTCCCGATGTATCGGACCGCGATTATTTCTCGCAAAGGAAGGCAATCGATTGTTGTATTTTCTCGTTACGACATGTCGTCCGTTAGACGTCTTGTTTGGCCCCCGTACGAGAGAATATAATTGCGCTGGGAACCCGAAATTTGCATTCGCGCGGTACCGATAGATTACGAGGCAACGTCGCGAAGCCCTCCGATTTGTCGAGTCAAAATTCGAAGATTCGGCAACTAGGCGAGAGGGTGGGGAAGAGAGACACAGGAGAGCGCGAAGAAAGCGTCGCTCGAGGACTTTCGTGCGGCAAGGGATCGAGTGAGGACGTGACGACGGGAGACGGTTTTGTGGCTACGGCGGTACAGGCTCAAGCGGGTGAGATTTTCGCATCGCGTATTCAATCCGAGTGTTCAATTTTTAGAATCTGTAGTTCGATAGTTTTTAGGGTCGAGATAAGCGTTATTTCGTGTTAGGGATCTGTATTAGTTTTTCGTGGTCGCCTCGGTGTTGCGTGTAGCCCGCGATTGTCCCTTGTTCGTTATAGTGTGTGCTGTTTGTGTGGTAGACTCGAGGATCTCGGCGCGTTTTTTTTTGAGAGTGGGTCGTTTTCTTTTGTAGTGTGTGTGTGCGGTAATTTTTGGTAGAGATTAAGCAAAATTAGGAGTGATATTGGGTTGTGAGAGATCGGGAAAGGCGAAGAGAGATCCGAGAGTCGCGAGTTTCGGTGGGTCTGGGAGCGAACCTGCGTCCTTGGGGTGACATTGGGGTACCGTTTCCTGATCCGTCGTTGACTCGTTTGCTTGAGCGAGTGTGTGAGTAGCGAGGATCGTGTTTTATTTCTTTTTTTTTATTGTCAATCGTCGTAGGATAAATTCAAAGCGGTGAACTGAGTAGCCGTGGAGAATTTTAGTAGGGAGAAGTGTGAAATTGTGTGTGATAAATGGTCCCGAATAGCGAGTGTATTATTTTGGGAATAAATTGTGCTCATTTTGTGAAACTTAAGATTGGGAGTCATTTTTATTTTTGAGCAAGGCGTGATTTTTACGGACCGCCCCTCTACCGTTCCCCAAGGCTGCTTGCCTAGCCGTGGCAACCCCTTTCCTACCAATTCCATCTTTTCCGATCGGGTCACGCGTTAGTGCGTGAATGGCGCCCAGGGTTTTAAACCTTATTTTCAACCGGTCGAGGGAGAGGATTATGTGTGAGGTCAGCGGCGTCCAAGGAAAATACTTTCACACTGTAAAGGTAAGTCGCTCAGCTCCGTTTTTTTATCGCCACCACGAGTCCCTTCATTGCTGATTTCCGGTGAACAAACTGCGCCTTTACTTTCTAATGTCTTGTTATTAAACACTGCTTCCTCAACCGCACAAGTACCTTCTATAAGAGCTGTCTCTTCATCGCTCGTTGCATCTAACAGTTGTCGATAACCTATAATTAATCAATAATTACTCTACAAATACGTGTCTAAATAAGAAAAATGTTTTGGTAGCAATAATTTTGATCTATTGCTAAAAACAAAATTAAAAATACTTAAAATATCAGTGTTACGTCCTGGCTATTTTTCTTGTCAATTATTATTATTATCTTTTTAATATTATTATATATTAGTAAATCCTTCTGTCCCATCGTTACCTCCAATATCCAATATTCATAAACTGCCTTCTTGCCTTTTCCACATTCCAACCCCAGTTCAATGCTCCCTAAAAATCATCCGATGCCAAATCCTCGGGTGCATTGAACATTCACCTATAATCCCGCTGACTAATTTCCGCTCCCTAATAATCAGCAATTCCTTTCAATTTCCTATAAAATCCAATGACCACACGGAGCACGCACGGTCAGCACCTTTTGGGCCTCCCCACGATCACTAAATTAACCCCCACTTTTCACCCACCCAGGGTCTTCTTGGTCAACCTCATTCCCTCAACTAATCAGTCTCATTCAAATCTTCAATCAGTAAACAATTAATAAGTATTTAGTCCGTTTAAGTATCGCGTATCAGTATAAGTTAAACTGTCATCAACGTGACCAGTTATAAGTTCAAGCAACACCTTTACAAAACTTCAATCGTATTAATAATCGCTAATTGCAATTCTATTTCACTTAATAGTGAAATAAACCATTTATAAATAAACTTATAAATTTTAAGAGATAAAACAAAAATCCAAAAACGTGGAATTTATTCCTTTACGGATTTAAAAACCCATCCAAATAAAAATACAAATAATGTATGTATCGTCTCGATCAATAGCCGGGACGTAACATAAATTTTCTGGTGCTAAGTGTGGGGTATCCGAGTTTTTGGAGTTTTATCTTTATTAGTATACAACCAATAAAATCAATTTTTCATCGAACACCTATCGATAGTTCCTCACGTTAATTTATACGCGCGGACTACGATTATTCGCGTTTTTGGGTATTTTCACAACCGGTGAAACATATCCGATTTTTCGCGACTTTATTCAGCAGTGATAAAGTGTCGTGCACCAGCTGACCAGCGTTCATCGGCATCAAAGGCAGTGCAAACACCTTCCAGCCAACGACCTGCGGAGTCAGCAGATTCCATCATAGGCCGGGACACTCACTGCACTCGTCGGAGCTCGTGCCGTGTATCGTACACCTTATCGCAAACATGATACTGTGGACCATCGTCGCAGTCATCGTAACCAGCTCTACGTGAGTACCTTTAAATTTCCTTTATATCTATTTACCTCTTGCACTTTTATTGCATCCTCTCATTTTTATTTCTCTTTGAATCTTAAAAAAAAAAAAAAAGAAAAAAAAAAAATCAATTTAACATTATTTCACTAAATTTTATATTTCTCTTTTATTCACTTTTTCCTCTTAGTTATAATTAGATATAATATATTTATTCGTTATATTTGATTAATTCCCCTTGTTTACCTTACCCCAAATTTAAAATTCGTGAGACTGGGCCCGCGAGCTCACATCTCCCGTTAATAAAAATCGAAAACCCACTGTTGCATTCCGAAATAAGGTGGCACTTTAGGATTGCACAGTTTAATACAAAAGGCAGGAGGCAAGGCTATCACCAACCACTGTCCAACATAACTAAATCTCGTAGGACTGGGCCCGCGAGCTCATATCCTTCGTCAATAAGAATCGAAATCCACCTGCATATCCAAATAAGTTTGTAGCAACTTACGCGGATTGCACGGTATAAAATAAAATTACAACATTTAAACTCAAAACTTAAATATTCGCGATCATTCCCCACTAAATTTTCTTACGCGTAAAACCTACATTTTTAATCCGCCGCTTATCAACCTCGTCAATTACTCCCCTAAAGGCTAAGTCCCGAGCCCCGAAAATCAACAAAAAAAAAAAAAAACTACGAAATTATTTTAAGTCCCTACGCCGTCAAGTTCGGGAAGAATTGAGTGTACCCGAAACGGCGAAATTCAAAATCTGGTTTGAACCAGACGTACATATAGAAAAAGAAAAACAATAATTGGAAACAATCTTAATTCAGGAATTAAGATTTAAAAAATAAGGAAAAATAAAATAAAATTTAGAAAACTCTAATTTAAAAATTGAAGTTTAAAATACAAATTAAGATTGATAATCTTAATGAAATATTAAGATTTAATAATAAAACAAATCTTAATTAAAACTAGATGTTAATTTTTCTTAATTCTGAATTTTTAATTCAAATTAAGATTTAAAAAAATAAAGTTTAGAAAACTTTTATTAAAAATTAAAAGTTTTAAACTGTGACCTATCCTCTTTACCTGTGGAAGGGAAAAGGGTCAACAAAGAAATGGCACCAGGCGAAATAATAAAAGAAAAGAAATTAACAACGTTTATTTCAGCTTGGCTGATTCTATATAAAAAAAAAATAACTAATACTAAGAAAAATATAATAAATGAACAAAATGGATTACACCCGGGGACTCGATATAAAATAAAAATAATTCGCAAATATATGATGAATATTACGGGGGCAGAGGGGAGGACTAAAAAAGGGAGGGAGGTCTTAGAAGGGTCAAAACTCCAATACTATAATAAAAGATGGGCGCCAGCTACCTACGGGGTAGCACCGAGAAAAAAGGGGGAACATTTTCTAAGTCCAAAGACTGTCGAAAATTTTCAGAGTCCAATGAGGGCGAAATTTTTCTAAGTCCGAAGACTGTCGAAAAATTTATAAGTCCGAAGAGGTCGAAATTTTTCTAAGTCCGAAGACTGTCGAAAAACTTCTAAGTCCAAAGAGGTCGAAATTTTTCTAAGTCCGATAACGGTCGAAAAATTTCTAAGTCCAAAAAGGCTGAAATTTTTCTAAGTCCAAACCTAGCGAAAAATTTCAGAGTCCGAGGGAAGTCGAAAATATTCTAAGTCCAGCCGACGTCGAAAAATTTCAGAGTCCAAAAGGAGCTGAAATTATTCTAAGTCCAGCACTCGTCGAAAATTTTCTAAGTCCAACGGGTCGGGAATTTTTCTAAGTCCAACACGGCTGGCGGGGGGGGAGAAGATGGAGGGGATTACTGCCAGTTTGCAGGCCAGATATTCGGGGAACAATTGAACGATTTTAGGGGAAATTTAATAATGAAAAATCAACGAAAAATGGCGGAGGAACTCGGCTAGCCAAAAATTAGAGACACGATCAGAGGGGGGGGGTTCCCGAACTCTACGGCTACTTATTAATTACCTCGGATTTTATTTCGGGGGGGGGGTGAAGAAGAATAACGGATATTCCCGTCTTTGAAAAAAATAATGAGGAATAAAACAAATACACTGGAGATAAAAATAAAAGGGAAAAAAGGGGGGGGGGTAAGAACGTAAAAGAATAATGATAATAATGGGTAAAACGGCTAAATGTGTAAGGGGGTTGATCACTGGGGAAAAGCGATAGAAAACGGGGCAACCACCACTCACTGGTTCACGCAACAGGTTTTTCGTTACCGGCTATGGTGACCACGCGGCGGCAGATTTTTCACGACGCAAACAAGACACGATAAAAATGATAATACGGCCCTAAAGGGTTCGAAAAAGGCAGGGATAAATAGCTGTACTCAAGTACTCACTTATTTCGTTGGCTCGATCGGCTTATCACACACAACTTCGTTCACAAAAAAAGAAAAGAATACCAATATCAAAAACTAAACGAGGTATAAAAGAAAGAATATGGCGTCACGCTATCGATGGCAGTTCAGCTGAAGTGAAGCTTTTTCCCTCGCGAGCCGGCTTCTTCCCTCAGCTGTCACGGCGGCCTCGCTTATTGGCCGAAGCGGACGACCAGGCGACCAATGCCCGCCGGCTACGGTCGGCGAGTCGCTGTGCGAGTGAGTACTGGCGGCGGCTGGCAGGTGGCGGCAGCGGTATCGATTATTCGTCGATCGATGGTAGATCGATGCTGGCGAGGCAGAGATGTCACTCAGGCGGGAGGCAGGCCTGTCGAGCGAGGTGACGTCGGGACGGCGGCGTATCCCGAGCTTTCCCCACTCACACCCTTCCCGCTTCCCTTCACCACCGAGCACGGCCCCTGGTCGCGCGAACACTCACACATACTCACACACACACACACACACAATTCCTACATATTAAATGAAGTGAGTACCACTACTAAAAGAAACAGGGGGGGAGAAGGGGGTGGGTGTACGCAAATTAACACTAAATAATAATAATAATAATAATAAAAACTCTATATAATTCAAATTCTCTCCTACCTTTCGTGAGCGGTGGCCTCCAGCTGAACTGGTGCACGCTGAGCGTGCGCCGTGTTACAAATTCCCCCCTGCTAAAACGAAAGTACGCCCAGAGTACTTGAGCGGAGGGGATAGATGTTGGCTGGAGACGGGAATGAGGGTAGCGCAGGTATTATGGGGTACTAGGTGTAGGGAAAGGTATTAAATAACCCGAGCCGGATATAATGGCAAAATAGAAAAGAACTTTAATACTGTTTGTCTTAATATCTAGAAAAAAAACGTAGGGAAGAGGGCTCAAAAGAAACGAAAAAAACTAAAAAGTGTACTCTATCACAGCAGTCCCTCCTCCCTATTCACAATACTCTTTGGCTCCGGGCCTGGGTAAAACAAACAAATAAACTTTTTTTATGGGGGGGCAGATAATAATGAAAAACAAAGAAAAATCCATAACGAATCGTGTCCGGGGGCAGGCTGTGGTCGGGGGTCCTGGGGTTGTTACGGTCGAGGGCGGCGGGTCACTACTTCATTCTTCTCCCCGCAGCTCCAACAGTGGACGCAGGGAGAGTCCTCCCGGCGTCGATCCGGGCCCGGCGTCTGCCTCCGGGAGGCACGTTGGGGAAGTTCGGGGGGAGGGAGATTGTCTGGGCGCGGGATTACAAGGGACATCAGGGACGGAATCAGTGGGGCGGTGGGGGACGGGCTTGAGTGGGGTCTAGGGAGGGACATCAGGGGTGGAATTGGTGGGGTGGGGGTGCGAGTCTTAGTGGGGCGAGGAACGAGGGACGGTGAGGGCTGTCGTTGGAGGGCTGACGGGAGAACTTTGGGGATCGGAACTGTGAGGGACATTAGTGGGCGTATCTCGGGAATGGCAGCGGGGGTTGGGGAGTGACTGGGTTGAGGCCTGGAGGTGGGGGTCGTCAACAGGGAAGGGATTGTCGGGTTGGAGGCAATGTTATAGGGGGTGAGGCGGCGTTTTGATCTTTTCTTTGGAGCGGCCGGGGTCTGGGAGGGTCCGGGGAGAGGGCCTGGAGGGATGGTTGCTGGGGAAGGGGAGGTTGGTCTACCCCATGGCACGGGGGCATGGGCAATGAGGGAGATTCTTTTGGGTTGGGGGGGTTGGATGGGCTGGCGGATGAGGGTTGACTTAGGAATGGGGGCTGAGGGGGACGAGGGGGTGGGGAGGGCAGCGGGATCGCGGGATGTGGAGGCGACCACGCTTAGGGAAGCAATCTGGGGAAGGGGGGTGGGGAAGGGAGTTGTTTGCTGGGGAACATTGGGAGGCTGAGGACTACCGGGGGACGCGCTCCCGGAAGTCGTAGTTCCTCTTGATTGGTGGAGGGGCCTCACTCCTTCGCTTCCCTCTCGGACGTCCGCGGGGGCGCCGCACCGGGGGATTATCCCCATCGCCCTCACAAGGGGATGGAGCGTTGGAGGGGGAGGGATTTCGAAAGGATCGTATCCTATCCCCTCCCACCTCGCGGTTCTTAATATTTTCCCCTGGAGCGACTGCTCCCCCCGCACTCCTCTCCACTTCTTTGGTGTCGGCATCCTGGAACACGGGAGGGTCACAAATCGAGTTAGAAACCAAATCTTTCGGGACGTTTTCGAGTGTTTGTTCTGATGGCCCTTCGGTCGAGGCCGGGTCGAGGTGGGGTTCAGGGTTGACTTTGTAACCGTGGGGGGGTTGGTAGGCCTTCAGGTCTTTTATGTGCACTTTTACCCATTTCTTTTTCATGGGTAAGTGGATCTCATACACAACGGGAGAGGTCTTTTTGGAAATGGTGTAGGGTCCGCGGTATTTAGGGGCCAGTTTGGCGGCAAAGTTCTGGGCTGCTGACGAGAGGACCCGGTTCCGTCGCAGGACTAAATCCCCAACCTGGAACTCTCGATCCTCCCTACCACGATTGTAGTAGTGAGCCTGTCTTCTCGCCGCCTGGGATAAGTTACGGTGGACAAAATCATAAATAAGGGGGAGGCGTTGCATCCTGTCTTTCCAGACAGCAGGATCTGTCCGATTAACAAGAGCTGGGGCTGGAACGTTATTACGGATACTTTTGGCGGGACGAGGGTTTCGGCCAAAGTTAAGGAAAGCGGGGGTGACTTGGGTGGAGGAGTGTAGGGAGGTATTGAGGGCAAAGCAAAACTCGGGAAGATGTTGGTCCCAGTTCTGGTGATCATCACCGACATACGAGACAATCATTGTCTTGAGTGTACGGTTCACACGCTCGACCGGGTTGGCTTGGGCATGGTACGGGGGAATAGTGGTCTGGCGAATTCCATACTGGCCGAGATGGTAAGTCATATGCTTGTTGACAAACTCCGTCCCATTATCGGTCAGCAGGAACCGCGGGCATCCCCAACGGTTGAGGACGAGGGTTTCCAGGGCCTTGACTATGGAAGGGCCCGTAGCCGTTCCAAGGGCCTTAGCCTCCACGAACTTCGTGAAGAGGTCCTGGAACACCACTATATACCGGTTTCGGCTTTTGCTGGGAGGAAATGGGCCCATGACGTCGGCAGCGACGACGGTCCACGGCCCTTCGGTGGTGCGCTCTCGCATAATTCCCCCAGGTGCACCCTGGTAGGTTTTATGGAGCTGGCACACCTGGCACCGCTTCACGAAGTGCGCCACGTCTTGGAAAACCCCGGGCCAGGAGAAATCTTGGGTTAGGCGGGCGTAAGTCTTATCGACTCCTAGGTGACCCGACTGGGGATGTTCGTGGGCTTGCTGGAGGGCCCCTTGACGGGCGTCGTGGGGAAGGACGAGTTTCCACGCGTCCAGATCGGTCAAGGCGGGCTCCACTACGGGATGAGGACGGTGGTGGAATAACTGGTGATCTTCGATCTTCCAGTCAGGATATTTATGGGGGAAATCATGGACGTTTTTAATTTGCTCGAGGTACCAGGGATCCGTGGACTCGCCTAAGGCAGCCAAGGCTTCGATGGTACCCTCGAACATCCTGGAAAGGGCATCAGGGACTACGTGGAGGGCTCCTTTGCGGTGGACTATCTCCATGTCGAGATCCTGCATGGCCAGCGCCCATCTGGCTAGCCGACCAGCAGGGTCTCGCAGGTTTCGGAGCCAGCGCAAGCTACTGTGGTCTGTTACGACCGTGAAGGCAGTTCCCTCGATGTATGGCCGCAACTTCTTAGCTGCCCACAACACCGCGAGACACTCCTTCTCGGTAACACTGTACTTGCGCTCTGCTCGGGACATGACTCGACTACAATAAATAATGGGGTGTTCCTCCCCATCCACCTCCTGTACCAGCACCGCGCCTACAGCGTAGTCACTGGCATCGGTGTGAATGGCGAAGGGCTTGGAAAAGTCGGGACGGGCTAAGATGGGAGTTTGGGTAAGGGCCTGGCGAAGGGACTCGAATGCTTGTTGCTGTTCATTCCCCCAGTGCCACTCCACCTCTTTCTCGAGGAGGCGCACCAAGGGAATCTTCAGCTCGGAGATGTCTCCCATGAAGCGGGCATACCACCCCATCATGCCGAGAAACCTCCGAAGCTGCTTAATATTTGCAGGAGCGGGGTATGCGAGGATGGGGGCTATCTTGTCTGGGTCTGTCTTAAGTCCGTCTCTCGTGATTACATACCCCAGATATTTCATCTCGGGGCAGAAGAATTCACTCTTCTCACGATTTATCTCCAACCCGGCCTCCTGTAAAGCAGTGAGGACCAGTTCGAGATATTGGTAGTGTTCTTCCTCAGTCTCGGTAGCAATGATGACGTCATCAAGGTACGCAAAGACATGGGGTTCCCACTCTGACCGTATCAGTCTGTCCATCAGTCTTTGGAAGGTCGCGGGGGCGTTCGTCAGTCCAAAAGGCATGCGGGTGAATTGGCAAAGTCCTCGGCCGGCGACAGCAAAGGCGGTTATTGGGCGACTCGAAGGGTGTACGGGGATTTGGAAGTAGGCCTGGCTCAAATCTAGTTTGGATATATGGCGAGCTCGTCGCAAGCCATCCAAAATTCGGTCCAGGTTGGGGAGGGGATAAGCGTCTTTCTTGGTGACCTTATTCACATCTCGGAAATCGATGCAAAATCGGGCCCTACCACCGGGTTTGGGGACTATCACTGGGTTACTGAGCCAAGGACTGTTGGACTTCTCGACAACCCCTTCGCGAAGCATCTTGTCGACCTCCGCTTGGGCAGTTGCGAGCAGGTAAGGGGAAATGGTACGAGGGCGCTGACGTATGGGAGGGTGGTCTTGTACGTCTATATGGTGCTGGACGAGGTTTGTGGCACTAAGGATCCCGGTAGTGTTGGGTTTCACCAACCGGTCAAGGAGAGGACCGAGACGATCCGCGGCGGTGGGAGGAGCGTCGGCTAGGCCGGCGCACTCCGGGAAGGCAGACACTACGATGGGGATTCTCTCATCAGAGGTGAACCCCCTCGGAGGCCCGCCAGGGACACGCCACGTGTCATTCTCATAATCTATGGTGAGGCCAAACAATTTGCAGAAGTCCACCCCAAGGATGCTGTTGTACCCCAAAGGGGCCACACGCATCTCGAGGGTCTTCATACGGGACTCTAACTCGAACTGGAGGGTGATGACTCCGAGAAGCGGAACGACGGCATTATTGGCAACCCGCACTCCCCCGGAGGCTGGCCGGAGCACCTCGCCTAGCGATTTGGCCTCCGCCACCCCCAGGTAAGAGCGCGTGGCTCCTGGGTCGATCAACGCCCTCACGTGGCGACCCCGGAGGTTTAGCACGACAAAGTGTCGCTCATCCTCCTCCTGGGTCTCCACGGAGTCGACTACGGGGCATAGGAATGTTCGGGATTGGGATGGTGGGGCAACAGGGGAGTCTAGGGCTGAGACAGGGAAGGGGTCAAGGTGCGGGCCCTGAACGGGGGGGGGGAAAAGGAGTCTACTGTCCCCCCCCTTGGGCGTTTCCCTCCCGCGATCGACGACAGCGCGGACACGAATTTACATCGTGCCCCGCCATGCCACAAGCGCGGCAGAAGAACCCCAACGGCCTGTCGCACTCTGCAAAAATGTGCCCCTGCTGTCTACAATTGTAGCAGCGCACAGTGGCAGATTGGGGTCTAGATTGGGCCTGGAAATTTACCGGGGGTTTGACAAGGTGGGCCATGAGGGGTGGCGGCGGGTTGGAAAGGGGTGGAGGTTGAGTGGAAGGCTGGTTAGTGGGGGCAGGAACGGATCGGTGGTTCGTGCTCACACTCGCCACCGCTTCCGGGGGCGGAAGGGCTAGTTGTGGGGTGGATGAGGGCTGGGGGTGAGGGCAGGGGGATTGGGAGCGTGTACCAGGGCGGCAGCCTTTTGGTTGCCTTTGTTAATGGGTATATAGGCGGTGGACGGTAATACAGACTGTGCAGCCGCCGGTGGCGGTCGGTAGGTGCGCGTACGTTCGCGTGCCACCTCCTCCCGTCGACACCTCAGCTGCAGATCGAGGAAGCTATTTATATCCTCCCGATACACTTTCTGTCCGAGTTCTGGGTGTAGGTTGTTGACGCAGATGTCCAACTGCGTCTCAAGGGGTATGGGGGGGTTGAGTAGATTAAAAATGGTCCGCATCTTGGTTAGGAACTCTCCGCTGGGTTCACCGGGACCCTGGGTTCGGAGTTCCAACTCTCGTCGCAGGCGCTCCTGGAGGTTACTGTGACCAAACCGAGCACGAAAATGAAATATGAACTCGTCATAAGTGGACCAGCTCCCGCGTTCTACCCGGTACCACATGAGCGCGTCATGCGTGAACGACTCGGCTAGAATGCGCAGCAGGTCCTCCTCGGAGAACCCTCGGCTGTCACAGTACTCGTAGAGACGAAGGAGATACTCTTCTCCATCGTCCCCACGACGCCCCGCGAACTTGGGACCGAAACGCCGGAAGTGGTCGATTTGGTGGGTGTCCCGGTGCCAAGCACTGTCCATCCCGGAGGGCCGTTCGGGACAGGGCTCTAAGGAATGGGGATGACGTAGGGGGGTATGGGAGGGCCCACGGACCCCGGTACTATTGTACTGGGGCCTCACACGCGGCGCAGGCATTTCGTAGGTATGGTAGTGACTCCACGGATCACTAGGGTGGTGGGGAGAAGAGGTGGGCTGCGGTGGAGGTGGGCAAAGGGAGTGATTAGGGGGAGGTTGAGGGAAGGGAATATACTGTGGGCCGGATTGGTGAGGGGGGGTAGCGGTGTGGGTTTGGCTGAAGGACAGGTTCTGTGGGGGGAGGTCTTGGGCAGGGGGCAAGTCCAGCAGCGGGACACGGTTGGGGATGGAGGGTGGGGGAGGGGGTCCGACAGGACGAGCAGGCATAAGGTGCGGGGCGAAGGTGACAGTTGGGGGGCGGTTCTGGGAGAGAGGGGGGTGAGGCAGGGGAGGGATGTCATCTTGACTAATGAGGTCTTCGCTCATGTCAAAACTGATGGGATCGCGGTATGGTCCAAGGGACTGGCCAGTGGCCAAGGCCCCACTGTGGGACACAGGAGGGGGCAGGGGGACTGTTTCCTGGGCTAGGGGGGGATTGGTACGTCGGGACTCGTCAAAGGAAGGATCCATTAGCGCGGCGGTGAGCGTGAACGCGGGCTGCATCCCTCGCTCATCTACCGCTGGATCCCAGGGTGTCTCAATATTCGGGAAGTGACGGCGCACTTCCCGACGCCAGTACCGGTCTCGCAACTCGTCGGGGGTACCCGCCGTGCTCAATTCCGCGTGATCGCATAAGCGAATTATATCGCGGATGTCACGGAGGGCTCCCAAGTCGTCCTTGATCCGCAGGATTTTCACCTGCGTCTCCACAGGCACTGGCTCAGATGGGGGGGCAATAAGCGAAGGGGATGGGGTAAGGGTGCGAGCGCCACCACCAGAACTGGTCGTGGTGACACTGGTAGTGGTGGCGGTGGCGCCAACTCCGACCGTAACGGGATTCATCTCTAAAATGTACTATTTTCCAAAAAATGGGGGGGGTTGGGGGTACGCAGGGGTTACCAAGTAGTGATGGTTGCCGAGGTGCGCAAAGGGGGTTGTGTATAGGGGACTCGCTACTCGCTTCCGATAAAAAGAAAATGGGGGAACAATAGGAACAAAAGAATAAGAGGCGAGAGGGAGGAAAACAAAAAGGGTGGGGGTAGCAAAGAAAAGAAAAAAGGAGAAAAAAACAGAAGTATTCAACGGCTTAAGGGGAAGTATTTCGGAAATTATTATAAAAGGCAAAAATTATAAGAGGGGAGTTAAGGGATGACAAGTTAAACTACAACAGGAGGGCTAAGAATACCAAAAATTAGCAATAAAAGGGGGGAAGAGGGGTGAAATTTCCAAAGGGTGGAATAGCAAAAATGGTAATATAATAATAATACTAATGGGCAAAAAAAAAAAAAAAAAAAGAAAAAAGAAAAAAAAGAAAAGAAGGGGGTAAAAAAAAAAAAAAAAAAAAATTAAAAGAAGACAATAATAAAGGTGAAAGGGTGGGTACCGAGGTGAGCACTATTGGGGGGGGTACACAAAACAGAGGAGGGGGGTCCTCGTGTCTTGAGGTTTTCGGGCCCCACGTTGGGCGCCAAAATTTGTGACCTATCCTCTTTACCTGTGGAAGGGAAAAGGGTCAACAAAGAAATGGCACCAGGCGAAATAATAAAAGAAAAGAAATTAACAACGTTTATTTCAGCTTGGCTGATTCTATATAAAAAAAAAATAACTAATACTAAGAAAAATATAATAAATGAACAAAATGGATTACACCCGGGGACTCGATATAAAATAAAAATAATTCGCAAATATATGATGAATATTACGGGGGCAGAGGGGAGGACTAAAAAAGGGAGGGAGGTCTTAGAAGGGTCAAAACTCCAATACTATAATAAAAGATGGGCGCCAGCTACCTACGGGGTAGCACCGAGAAAAAAGGGGGAAAATTTTCTAAGTCCAAAGACTGTCGAAAATTTTCAGAGTCCAATGAGGGCGAAATTTTTCTAAGTCCGAAGACTGTCGAAAAATTTATAAGTCCGAAGAGGTCGAAATTTTTCTAAGTCCGAAGACTGTCGAAAAACTTCTAAGTCCAAAGAGGTCGAAATTTTTCTAAGTCCGATAACGGTCGAAAAATTTCTAAGTCCAAAAAGGCTGAAATTTTTCTAAGTCCAAACCTAGCGAAAAATTTCAGAGTCCGAGGGAAGTCGAAAATATTCTAAGTCCAGCCGACGTCGAAAAATTTCAGAGTCCAAAAGGAGCTGAAATTATTCTAAGTCCAGCACTCGTCGAAAATTTTCTAAGTCCAACGGGTCGGGAATTTTTCTAAGTCCAACACGGCTGGCGGGGGGGGAGAAGATGGAGGGGATTACTGCCAGTTTGCAGGCCAGATATTCGGGGAACAATTGAACGATTTTAGGGGAAATTTAATAATGAAAAATCAACGAAAAATGGCGGAGGAACTCGGCTAGCCAAAAATTAGAGACACGATCAGAGGGGGGGGGTTCCCGAACTCTACGGCTACTTATTAATTACCTCGGATTTTATTTCGGGGGGGGGTGAAGAAGAATAACGGATATTCCCGTCTTTGAAAAAAATAATGAGGAATAAAACAAATACACTGGAGATAAAAATAAAAGGGAAAAAAGGGGGGGGGGGGGTAAGAACGTAAAAGAATAATGATAATAATGGGTAAAACGGCTAAATGTGTAAGGGGGTTGATCACTGGGGAAAAGCGATAGAAAACGGGGCAACCACCACTCACTGGTTCACGCAACAGGTTTTTCGTTACCGGCTATGGTGACCACGCGGCGGCAGATTTTTCACGACGCAAACAAGACACGATAAAAATGATAATACGGCCCTAAAGGGTTCGAAAAAGGCAGGGATAAATAGCTGTACTCAAGTACTCACTTATTTCGTTGGCTCGATCGGCTTATCACACACAACTTCGTTCACAAAAAAAGAAAAGAATACCAATATCAAAAACTAAACGAGGTATAAAAGAAAGAATGTGGCGTCACGCTATCGATGGCAGTTCAGCTGAAGTGAAGCTTTTTCCCTCGCGAGCCGGCTTCTTCCCTCAGCTGTCACGGCGGCCTCGCTTATTGGCCGAAGCAGACGACCAGGCGACCAATGCCCGCCGGCTACGGTCGGCGAGTCGCTGTGCGAGTGAGTACTGGCGGCGGCTGGCAGGTGGCGGCAGCGGTATCGATTATTCGTCGATCGATGGTAGATCGATGCTGGCGAGGCAGAGATGTCACTCAGGCGGGAGGCAGGCCTGTCGAGCGAGGTGACGTCGGGACGGCGGCGTATCCCGAGCTTTCCCCACTCACACCCTTCCCGCTTCCCTTCACCACCGAGCACGGCCCCTGGTCGCGCGAACACTCACACATACTCACACACACACACACACAATTCCTACATATTAAATGAAGTGAGTACCACTACTAAAAGAAACAGGGGGGGAGAAGGGGGTGGGTGTACGCAAATTAACACTAAATAATAATAATAATAATAAAAACTCTATATAATTCAAATTCTCTCCTACCTTTCGTGAGCGGTGGCCTCCAGCTGAACTGGTGCACGCTGAGCGTGCGCCGTGTTACAAAACCAAAAGTTAAGGTTGGAAACCTTAACTGAAAATTAAAGTTTAAAACTAAATATTAAGATAGGGAATCTTAATCGATTATTAAGGTTTAAAAATTAAGACTAAAAAATTTCTTTCTCAATTTTGAATTCTTAATTCAAATTAAGATTGAAAAATAAGATTTAAAAACTTTTATAAAAAATTAAAAGTTTAAAACTAAAAGTTAAGGTTGGAAACCTTAACTGGAAATTAAAGTTTAAAACAGAAAATTAAGATTGAAAATCTTAATTGAATATTGAGATTTAAAATTGGGAGAAAAATCTTATCTAAAATTTAATAAAAAAGGAAAAAAAGAGGAAAAACTCTTTTCTTAATTTCGAATTGAGAAATTAGAATAATAAAAAAAAAAAAAAAAAATATATTACATATATTTTTATTGTAATTTAGAATAAAAGTAGAGGTTTATTCAGTCTAATAACTATCGCGAATACCAGTGCGCTCAACGAACGTTCACACACCTCAAGAGTCCGTTCGAAGGTAGTGCATTCTGCTGAGTGCGCAGTTATATATCCGCGTTGTTACGGATCGGATTCGGTGTGTTGACCTCTTGTAGAACAAGTCACCGACATATCATCCGACTCCTCGCACGACACCGGCTGTGCACGGAGTAAACGTAATTAGGAAATTAAAACAAAGTTTTTAAATTAAAGTATAAATAAAATTTTAGAAATAAAAATAAAAATTCTCGTTCTCTTTCTATTATATATATTTTCCTCCTACTTTATTCACCAATTAAAAACCTAATAAATATAAAGAATACATATATATATATATATTAATTAGAAAGATAATAACATAATATATCCATATATACATATATATAAACGTAATAAAATTAAAACTCAACAAAATGTCTAGACCACAAGTCCGATCGCCTCGACCTCCAAATGTTGGGGAAGGGCGACGCACTAGTAGGCCCAATAGATCAGTAAATGTAAATCGTCCTAACACCCCAGATGCTCGAGTGTTGTTAGAAGACGACTCTCTGCGAACAATAAATTCGCCCAGGCCAGCACCCAGTTTACCCAGCTACCCACCCCAATTTAATCTACCAAATCCCGATTCGCTCGCGCCAGAAGGCCAAGGATTCAATGGCGTCCCAACCCAACTCCAGAACAACCTCAACATTCGACAACATTTCCCAACAATTCCTAATTTCCGTATGCAACATAGTACCCCTCGCACCCACCATTACACTCAGTGCCCTAGTTTTTCACCACCTTGGGGACAGGGCTGTGAAAACTACCCTCAAACAATTGACCCCAATTGGTCATTCCAACACCCTCAAATGAGCTACCCCCAACCTCCTATCCCCGAGTGGGCCTCGGATTCGGAAGAGCGAAGAGAAGACTTCGAAATCAGTGCTCAAAATCGGACTAATCTCCGCGGTGACACTGATTGGGTGATGAAAGCTCTTATACCCATCCCCGAGTTTAACGGAAAAAACATGCCCGTCGAGGAGTTTATAGGTGACGTGCAATTCGCGATGGGTACACTCAATCGCGATGAATTCGGAAAATTCCAATATTTGCTTTTTGAGAAATTAAGTGGCGATGCTCGACGCCAGCTCCACCCTAAACGTTCGAGTTACAAAACTATTGCAGACCTTTTAAAGGACCTCCGCATCTTGTACTCGCCCAAAAAGGGGACGCTCGCCCTCAAGTTAGACTTAGCAAATATAGCTCAAGGCTCGAAAGAAAGCATCCACGACTATGCAGCTCGAGTGAAACAGTTAGGAGGAATTTTAGACCGTCGTATTTGCGAAGATCGCCGTTTAGAATCCCCCATAGTAATAAATCTGTTGCGCGAAGAAAATCACGCAGAAGTCTTGCAATGCTTCGTCAAAGGGTTGCGCGAAGAACTGTCGAGTCATGTGTGGTACAAAAACCCCCAAAACATCGAGAAAGCTGTATCGTATGCTCATGAAGCTGAAGAACGTATTCGAAATAGGGAAATTACGTGCCTAAATCGTGCTAGGTTCGATGCACTCAACTACGCCAAAACTTACGAAGCCGAGCACGAAATGGAAACGGAGCCCAAATCATCGGATACAACGTCAAATCATAATGATACGGGTGCGTTGAAATCTGCTTTACGGACCGCCCGTGCTCAACGATCGCGCTCAAACAGTCTGTCCGCTCGGGTTCGATATACAGACTCTCGACCGGCCGAAATACGGTGCTATTACTGCAAAAAATCAGGCCATTTAATTGATGACTGTTATAGGCTCCAAAATCGAAAATGGTATGAGGAGCAAGAACGTAAACGTCGCGACAATAGCCGCGACTCTTCTCGATCTCACCGTGCTTATCGAGAACCTCTCGACCACTACTATTCTGACGACAGTGAATCTCCCGACCGTTATAAAGTTCGTTCACGAGACTACTCTAGAGAGAATTATTTCGACCGACGTGAAAGGGGAAATTCGCGTTCTCACTACAATAATCACGCTGGGAATAACCCTCAACCTCGTCACGATAATTTTGAGAGAAATAGAGAAAACTCGCGATCCGAAAGTCGCGATAGAAGAAATTCACATCGCAACCGAAACAACGACAATGTCCGATCCCGACGAGACCATTTTGATCGCGATAACTCACATCGGCGTGATAATTCACGTTCACGTCACGATAGTCCCGACAGAGGCCATCCAAGGTCTCGTGAAAATACCTCTCGAAATCGAGACATTCCTCGTCACCGCTCTGATAGTTGTGACTATCGGGGTTCTCGGTATTCCCATCACGACAGAGAAGATTCTCAGCACCGTTCTAACAGCCGTAACCATCGCGACTTCCGTCACCCTAGCCGCGACAGAGAAGATTCTCGTTCCCATTCAGATGACAGAAACAAAAGAATTCACCACGAAAAATCTAATTCACGTGACAGAAATCAAAACTCGTGGAGAGATAAACAACGCGATTCAACTCCCGAACAAAAACAAGTCCGCATAAGAGAATCAAATCAAGATACCCAAAAGCAAGATAATAAAATTCCCGAAAGGAAACAAAATAGGCGTAAACTCGCGAATCATTCAAGTGACTCCGACTCCGATTCTCGTGCTAGCCTAAAACAGAATCGATCTCGTCGTCGATCACGAACAAACGATTCATCACGCGAAAGAGACACGCCGAATAATTCTCGATCAAGCAGCATCAAAAATTCGGAATCTTTAAACTCCGAAAGGGCTCGACGGGAGAGCGCGTCGTCGAGCGACAGACAGAAAGCGCAAGTGCCAAACGCGTCGAAATCCGTAAAGCCACTATACGGCAGAGTGTTTACAAAGAAGATAGTGTCGTAAAACTCTATTCGCCAGGTTTAAAAGATTTCGAAGCAATTTTCTATGTCGACAACGGTTCGGATATTTCGGTAATCAAAAGGCATTTCCTCCCTTCGAAGACAAAAATAGATAATAAAGTGATATACGAAATCGAGGGCGTTACCGACGGTGTAGTCTTCTCATTAGGCTCCGTAAATTTGATGGTTAACGAAATGATGATGAAATTTAACGTAGTTTCTGATGATTTCCGTATTTCTGAAGACGGTCTCCTCGGACGCGATTTTTTCAAAAAACACAAAATAGACATTAGCTACCGGAACGGCTGGTTAGCTCCACCTGACCCTCACCCTCTAATCCCGTTTTTGAACACCGAGGTCGTAACAGTACCTCCAAGGACAAAAAAACTATTGAAGATCCGAGTAACTAACGACCTATCTCACGGATATGTCCCGAAAATCGAGTTTACGGACGGAGTGTATTGCGGCGATGCTGTTGTCAAGAATCGCGAAGGAATAGCCTATTTATTCGTAATTAATACTAAGGAAATAGAAATAGATGTAATCGCCCCTCGCGTAGATTTAGAACCATTTGAGGAATATTCGCATACCGTCATTGCGAATAGCGTTAACAAAAATAATATTAAGCACATTGCTCACACAAAGGCTACACGCCTCGACCCAACAAAAGAAATAATTCCATTGCTGCGCTTGGATCATCTCAATGAAGAATACGATCATGTCATCGATCTCATCGGAGAATTCCCCGAACTCTTTCAATTACCCGACACACCTCTCGGGGCAACAAATGCTATGCAACATCGCATTCCAACAACGGACGATCTGCCGATTAACACAAAACAATATCGTTTCCCTTACCACATGAAAGGCGAGATAAGGGCACAGGTCAATGATCTATTGGACAAAAATGTGATTCAGCCATCAACTTCACCGTTTAATTCACCAATATGGATCGTTCCCAAAAAAGAAGATTCTAAAGGTAGAAAACGTTGGAGAATGGTTATCGATTTCCGGAAATTAAACGAAAAAACTATCGCTGACGCTTACCCATTGCCTAACATTACCGAAATTTTGGATCAATTGGGTAAAGCTCGTTATTTTTCAGTATTCGACCTTGCCTCAGGGTTCCACCAAATCCCAATGGACCCTAAGGATCGTGAGAAAACCGCTTTTTCAACTCCTCATGGCCACTACGAATTTAATCGCATGCCGTTCGGATTGAAAAATGCTCCAGCCACTTTCCAAAGGTTAATGGACCAAGTATTGTCTGGACTTCAAGGAATTGAGATGTTTGTTTATCTTGACGACATCGTTATTTACGCAGACTCCCTTGAGGAACACGCTAAGAAGTTTAGACGCCTCGCAAAGCGATTAACCGAAGCCAGTCTATCTCTCCAACCCGATAAATGCGAATTCCTTCGCCCTGAGGTAGTCTACCTCGGCCACATTATTAGTGCCGACGGAGTAAGACCAAATCCAAAAAAATTAGTGGCGGTAAAGAAATTCCCTATCCCGAAAAATCCAAAAAACATCAAACAATTTTTGGGTTTAGTGGGCTACTACCGTCGCTTCATAGAAGATTTCGCGGCAATCGCTAAACCACTCACGCGACTGCTAAAGAAATCTACACCTTTTATTTGGAACGAAGACCAACAATTAGCGTTCGACGAACTATGCTATAGACTGTGCGAAGAACCAATCCTACAACATCCCGATTACGACAAACCCTTCGTCATTACTACTGACGCTTCCGACTATGCATTGGGAGCAATACTCAGTCAAGGTGAGGTTGGTGAAGATCTTCCTATCGCATACGCTTCAAGAACACTGAACGACGCTGAAACTCGATACGACGCTACGAAGAAAGAACTTCTTGCCATCGTTTATGCACTGGAGAATTTTCGCTCGTATATATATGGACGAAAATTTACACTAGTAACCGACAATAAACCTCTAACGTGGCTCAAGAATTTACAAAATCCAACATCTCAACTACGCCGTTGGTCTGACATCCTAGATGGGTGTAATTTCGACATCATCTATAAGAAAGGCAAACGAAATACTAACGCTGATGCTCTTTCGAGAAATCCGGTCACCGACGAACAACATAGAGAAAAGGTCGAGATATACACCATCACTACCAGAAAAACTCGTAGAAACAAATCCGAGCCAAATCCTCCGCCCCCGAACGACACGAACGATCATACGCTCGTTCTTACAATCGGTTTAAAATGCGGAGCTCAATCACAACCTAAACACCAACGTAAACAGACCAAAACAAAAATATTCGAGCCAAACGATAGCTCGACAACAAGCGACTCCAATAACAACGTCGAGTCAGCTTCAAAATTTAAACGCCAACACTCATCTAGCGATACATCAGACGAAACAGTAAGGCCTCTACGGAAACGTCGCCAACATGAACTCGATTCCGAAGAAGAACCCGAACTGTGGTGGGATGAAAATGTCCTACAAAGACCATTAACCCCTGTCGTAACCGGGGAGGCAACAATCTCGCTTCCACTCGAAACCGCTGAATCGTTTGCTGCTGAAACAGGGGAGGCGACAATTCCAACTCCACTAGTGACTGCCGCTTCACCAGTCTCTGTAACAAGAGACATTAGAAGCCCACTTCTACCTGAGTATCGTAGAACAAACCCTCCCGAATCAGGGGAGGCGTCATCAAACTCTTCCGATCTCATCGACGCAGAAACCCGGAGATCAACAAATTCCTCACACGAAATACCATGTGCTGGAACCGGGGAGGCGTCGAAATCACCGGAAATAATTAACAATCAAAGATCGATTACAGCTCCAAGCTATCGAAGCATATTTGGCTCCACACCAACTAACATCGAGACAGAAACTATGGGATCCAATTATGAACCATCGAACTCCCGCAACTCAACGGATTCAATGACACCCGTAGATTCAACATCATTGCAAATATCACCATCAATCTCACGACCAGCTCATCGATTCATGACCCAAAAATACCCCTCTAACGAACAATCTAGCGATGACTCGCCCATGGACTACCTAGATCAACACAATAATGCTCAAACGAATTCGCATATAGCGATCACAGAAACAACTCCACCTGACAATAATTGTATTCGAATCATAGAGGAAAATATTACATCACAAAATACCTGCGTCGCTTATCTGATTACCCAAGATAAGACAATAACTTCGCCATCTCTATCACTCTTAATAGAGAAGGGTCGCATCAACTGGGAGAAGATACGCAACACAGATGCTAACCCAGGAGAAGTGATCGTGACCAAAACCAAAGGGTTATATGCATTTGGCTTAATATACGAAGAATTTTTCTCAAATAGCTTGAGCGACGACAGTTTACAAATTTGCCTCATCGTATTACGAGAATTAATGGCAAAACACGACGTCAAGTCACTCCGAATCTCTATTGACAACGCATTTCTAGACCCTGCGGAACGAACATCAATACTCCAAAGTTTCCGCCAAATTTTCAACGATACAGACATTACCATCACCGTCTGTACTAGCTGTATAATTGTTCGAGACGCTGACGACCGCAAAGACATAATTGAAGAAAATCATTCTTCAGCGATAGGTGGTCACAAAGGAGTAACAAAAACATTCCAATTAATTTCACAACGTTTCTACTGGCAGAAATTGAAAACCGACGTGGCCCAATATATCAAACGTTGTCCTGAATGCCAACGAAGAAAATTGGTAAGGGTTAAACATCGTTTACCTATGATTATCACGGATACGCCTACAGACTCGTTTGAAAAAATATCTATCGACATTTATGGTCCTCTACCTCGAACTCGTACCGGTCATGAATACGTGCTCACCATCCAAGATAACCTAACGAAGTACTCTGTTGCTATCCCATTAACTAGAACTACCTCTAAGGACATCGCTCATGCACTTGCAAATAAGTACATTTGCATTTACGGTGCACCTAAGGTCATAATATCTGACCAGGGCAGAAATTTCATCAGTGAAATTTTTCAAGAATTCACGAGAATCTTTGAAATTAAACACTACCGCACTACCGCGTATCATCCGCAATCTAATGGATCCCTAGAGAGGAGTCACCACGTGTTGACCGAATACCTCAAACAATTCGTCGACGAACACCGTGAATGGGACAGTTGGATCCCCGCCGCAATGTTCTCATATAACGTGAGTGTACACGAAGGCACAAAATACTCACCCTTCGAATTAGTATTCGGCAAGGTCGCTCGAATCCCATCTCGATTCGAACAAGAATACGAAGACAATGGTCTCGATGAATTCTACAAGGAACTAACCGAAAAGTTAAAGCTATCAAGAGAATCAGCAGCCGAAAATTTAATAGCTGCAAAACATCGTTCAAAAAAATATTATGACAGGAAAGTGAAACCCCACTCATACAAAACAGGAGATAAAATATACCTGTTAAAAGAACCCAAAAGCGGAAAATTCGATGACGAATATACAGGTCCATATGTCGTCGAAGAAATACTGCAGAACAATAACATTGTTTTGCTGCTTGACACAAATAAGCGTAAGACAGTACACGTAGATAAAGTAAAACGTGCCTACTGCTAGTAGACTCGTGCCATGCTGTCACCCTAAACGGCAACGTGTAGAGTTACCAACAGTGTCAACCCGATACAGTAACCTCTCACAGTTGCACCTTCACCGGCTCCGCTCACCTGCACACCTCATCAGGCGCTCGACCATGGGTCGTTCACCAGCTGAGGGGGGGGGGGGGGGGGACAGCTGAACACTCGCCGACTCCTTACGGTTACCTCCACAAGGACACCTATTTTTAAGGAGTGATCTTAAGTAGCGATATTAAGTAATACAAAGCGCCATTTTATTTTAGTAATTACATCAAGTAGATAAAAAAATAGGTAACATTCTTTTATAATTTTACATATAATAATACGGATTTATATAGAATAAATTTGCAGTAAGATTATTATAAACTTAATTTTATTACTTTTTCTCTTTCTCTTTTAGCTGGATCTATTCCAGTATTTATATTAATTATAGAATGAAAATATCAAAACAACAAACACTCTACATTCTAAGATTAAGCAATGTCGTAATACTGGAATGATAAATGTGCACATGCTCGTGCACACACACACACACACATCATTCCCCAGACAATAGCCTTGCATGGCCAGTCGCGCCTCACCCCAGCTCACTATATATACTTTTTTTTTTGTGTGCGTCTGCACATATCCGGCATTACATAATGCCGAAATAAAAAAAAAAAAAAAAAAAAAAAAAAAAAGGGAATGTATATATATATGCGTTTATGTTTAATCAAATTATGTTTCGTCAAATTAAAATGTATCCTTTACAAATAGAATTAGAATCTAGACATAACAAAAAAAAAAAAAAAAAAAAAAAAAAAAAAAAAATATATATATATATATATATATATATATATATATAATAAAAATATACGTATAAAAAATAACAATAACGTAATAAACTACTCTTACGATCTAAAAGGATAGGGAATAAATTAAATAACAAAAAAAATCCAAGTTTGTTTGGGCGGCTGAGGCTATCTGCCCCTATTTTTCTTTTTTTTTTTCACGCGCTCCCCTCCATACGGAGACGAGCGCATGTCACCCTTTTATTCAAAAAAAAAAAATATAAGGAATAGAATATACAATATTATCGCAGCTAAGACCATTCGTCCTCGCTATCTGAGTCGCTCATCCCGGAAAGGCGGACGATCGACCCCCCGGGCACCCAGATACTAGTCCCTAGTACATGCCCATGTATCGCACGCGGCGGATACCCGTAATATAGCCGGGAAGCCTCCCGGAAAAGCCGCTCGACCCCTACGTCCTCATCGGCCCATATTTCCGCCTCTCGCAACGCCAACTCCTCCCGAGCAACAGAGCGGGCCCGGGCGATTGCTGCCCGTATTGGGGCCTCCCTCTCCCACCGCCACTCCAAAAAAAGAAAAAGAGAAAAAGGGGAGAATTAAATTTTTTTTTATCATACATAACTAGACAATAAAATAAGAAATATTAAAATTAGTACTTACTTTATAAATGGCATAAGCCATAACTCCCAACTCTCGTCTCGTCAATTCCGACTTTCCTCCGTAGATTTTAGCTCTTCTCTCCATGGTAGATTTTCAAATAATAAAGCACAACCAGGTCTCGCGAGCCTCACAAACGCGCGAAACAGCATTAATACAATTCGCGGAATAACACTCGCCATTTCACCACTATCGCACTTCTCGCCCATGTCGCGCCTTAATACAAACATAAACTGACGCTTACAAATAAAGTCTAATACATACGAACATACCACACATAGCCCCATGTATAAAAAAAAAAAAAAAAAAAAAAAAAAAAAAAAAAAATATATTTTTTCCACAGAAAATAATTCGGACGTAGCCTTACACATACACATATGTACACACACATATATATACATACATATGTGTGTATATATACATATATTCATGTATATATATATATATCCCGCTCTAATTTAAATCACTCACTTGCAGATACGGATTCGAGAATGAAGAGTTCACGATCTCCCCACTACTCAACAACCCCGGCATCTATGCCGACCGTTGGGGCACCCTGAGGCCGTACCAAGCATCTTGGAATCTCGTGACCCATATCGATCTCGGAAAATTCTTAGAACGAAAAAATTTATTAACTGAACAATGGTCGAAGTTATCCATACAATGTCAAAATATCGAAGAACATTGTAAGATCCCGAATCAAGTTTTAAACATGCGAAACACCTTTAAAAACATAGAAAAAGACCAATTAAACATAGAAGAACTAGCCTACGAATACAAAGGCAAAGAAATCGACCGCGAGAAACGCGCACCTTTAGAATTTATCGGGTCAATAAGTCGAGTTCTCTTTGGCACGCTCGATGCCGAAGACGCTGCGTATTATAACGACAAAATCGAAGCTCTCGAAAACGACACTAGATCAATAGTTGAACTAGTAATAAACCAGACACACATCATAAAATCACAATTCGACAAAGAGCGGAACCGTATCGATAATTTAACAAAATTGTACGACGAAAAATTCAGCAAGGCGTCAACGGCGTTAGCCATGATAAGCAAAGCAGTAGTAGCGATCGAATATCAGGAAACTTTAGCCGATATTGCAGCGACTCTTGAACACAGCATCGCCGAATACGAACTCGATACAACAGTACTCATCGATGCCATATTATTCGCGAAACAAGGACAATTACATCCACGTCTGCTGACGCCACAACAAATACTATCTGGTGCAAGAGCTATACAACGTGTAAGACCGAATGCAGAGTTTCCTATTTCATTAGGAATCGAAGCAACATCTGAACTACTAAAACTTTCGGATATTTCGATCTTCCACGTGAAAGCTAAACTAATATATGTCATATCAGTACCACTCTTGGATCTGAAAACTTTCACGGTGTTCAAAAATATCCCCGTTCCCGCGTCTCAACACTTTACACCCCGTGGAACCAGTTTCGCGTATATTAAACCAAGTTCGGAGTTTACCGCTGTATCGGATAATTTGGAAACCTATTTTCGATTAGAAACAGAAGACCTAAACCATTGCAAGACTTCCGGTGATCGTTATATTTGCAAACACGTAAACGTCTTATACCGGATAGACGATCACAGTGACTGTGAAGTAAAAATTTTAACAGAACCCCATTTTCGAAATTTCGCGTCGTGCGACGTACGCGTAAGAATAAGCGCTCGCTCATACTGGTCCAAAATGCACTCTCCGAATCAATGGATCTTCTCTTGTGCTAGCTCGGAAACGCTTCGTATAAAATGTCACGATTCCGACCCGCATGTGGTCACGATAAACGGCGCCGGTATCCTCCATCTACTGCCACGATGCGTAGCCACAACCTCTTCTACAGTTCTCACGTCAACCGACACTATGTATACCAGAGAAACATCTGAGTTCTCACCGCGAACCCCTCTAAACATAAGTGCAATCTATGCCGCCATTGCCACCTCCGTCGATTTCACGAACCTCACTGACCTCTTAACTAACCTTGAATCTCCTACCCCGTATGACCGAGAAAACTCTCATGACTTAAATATTGTCGACGGCGGAGTTGAACTCCAAGCCGTCATTAATCGAGCTCAAGATCTGCTTAAAGAAAAGAAAACTCACCGGAGGATACAGAAACTGGAAACGATCGGGAGTTACTCCCTCCTTGGTCTAGGGGCCACAGTGATTGCATTCGGCCTCGCATGGAAATTCTCGTTATTTTCGACATTTTGCCTCTTGGGCAAGCTATGCAAAAGGAAACAACGACGAAACACAAACACTCACCCGAGCAGCCGACCTTCGATCGAGATCGTCGAATTGAATACAACGCCATCAATACAACCACTACCTGCGAGCAACGAAAGCATGGTTGTTGCTGAAACGCAATATAACAACAGACTCAAGGCAATATGTCCACCACCCACCACCTACTCAAGGCAGGGCACCAACAATCACCACCACGACGCCCGCGCGAACAACCTACCGCATCAACATCAAAGATCGTACAATCGACAGCTGTATTCGACTTCTCGTTAAGTATGTCACATAATTCAACATCTAAATATGTTGCAATCTACAGGTATGTTCCACGAAAATCCTCACATCACTCAATGCAAACCTTTAAACCAGGAATTTCTATGTCTATTTCGAATGTTTCAGAATTAACCAACCAGGAAAAACTTCAAAAAAAAAAAAAAAAAGGGGAAAGCCATCACCCTCTCGACCTAAATTCTTAAACACTGATACACACCCACAACAAATTGATTCCCCCAAATGAAGTAAATAAGCTAATTTAAGTACACTTTACAGGGGCTATTCCCCTTTCGAGCCGTTTCACCATTAGACTTTGCATTAATTTAAAAGAAAAATTGCCAGTACGCGCTTGCGCTTCTTTTTCTTTGTACCCGTCGAACACTACGCTGTTTCGACGGATTACCAGAAGGGGAGGTGTTACGTCCTGGCTATTTTTCTTGTCAATTATTATTATTATCTTTTTAATATTATTATATATTAGTAAATCCTTCTGTCCCATCGTTACTTCCAATATCCAATATTCATAAACTGCCTTCTTGCCTTTTCCACATTCCAACCCCGGTTCAATGCTCCCTAAAAATCATCCGATGCCAAATCCTCGGGTGCATTGAACATTCACCTATAATCCCGCTGACTAATTTCCGCTCCCTAATAATCAGCAATTCCTTTCAATTTCCTATAAAATCCAATGACCATACGGAGCACGCACGGTCAGCACCTTTTGGGCCTCCCCACGATCACTAAATTAACCCCCACTTTTCACCCACCCAGGGTCTTCTTGGTCAACCTCATTCCCTCAACTAATCAGTCTCATTCAAATCTTCAATCAGTAAACAATTAATAAGTATTTAGTCCGTTTAAGTATCGCGTATCAGTATAAGTTAAACTGTCATCAACGTGACCAGTTATAAGTTCAAGCAACACCTTTACAAAACTTCAATCGTATTAATAATCGCTAATTGCAATTCTATTTCACTTAATAGTGAAATAAACCATTTATAAATAAACTTATAAATTTTAAGAGATAAAACAAAAATCCAAAAACGTGGAATTTATTCCTTTACGGATTTAAAAACCCATCCAAATAAAAATACAAATAATGTATGTATCGTCTCGATCAATAGCCGGGACGTAACAATCAGAGATGTGTATTTAAAAGGTCTTTATCATTGCTTACCCCTGATATCATCAGCAATACCACGGATGCACGGAGCGTGCTCAAGTCCTCGGCGTTGTAACTCTTCATACATGCACATTAACACCCGTTGTCCATTCAGCATACCGCGATTGTATGCTGCAGCAATACTATGCAGCGGAACCCACCAAATAATGTATATTAGCCTCCTTACGAGGCTGTCACCCGATAAAGTTCGTAACTCATCGCACCATTCATCATCGCACCGTCGTTGAATTCGACGGCTATTTAACTTTGTCAAACGTAAAAGATTTAAAATACACAACCTAAGACTGTAGTCAGACATAATTGCTCTGTCAGAGATTAACACTGTTGAGTGGTTAGAAGGAGACTGAGTAATTTATCATGTGAATAAAGCACTCTAAGGACACGGCGTTAGCAACTACAGTTTTGGAAGATTCAGCTGGAAAGGCAACGCGTGAGCCCGCGTGGCTCTGTAAAATCATATTAATTTCATTAGCATCAGCGGTAAGACAAGCGTTCAAACTACATATCTAGACTCATTGAGACTTCGTGTTGTCCGTCTCGCTCTAACACCCGCGAGCATGCATTTAATAAGAGCGAGACAGAGATCTCAGCTCGAGTCACAGGCTTCAAAAATCGTATTTTCAAAATATCTCGAGAACGGTGAGAGATACGCGAAAACGGTCAAAATTTCGCGGAGGTTCCCAAGGGGGCGTGTACTCGATGAGATAAAGCTGATCCTCACATAAAAAATTGCATATCAATAATAATAATAATAATATTCGGGAGAACCTAGTAGTACAACCGAGAAACTTCGTGCTATCTCACTCTAACGTGTAAGAGGCTTAGAGCTATCTGTCTCGCTTCAACACACATGAATAAGTATTAGCATGAGACAGCATCCTAAAGCGGGTCGTTTTGCCCCGACCAGTGTTTCTGACTAAACTATTGTACGGTGATGAGCGGTAATTGTGGGCCCTCTCAATCTTCGATCGGAGACTCCATTTCCAAAGTGTTTCAATCACTGTGTTGCCGAAAATACAATAGAATATACTTATCGAAAAGAAATTCTTTAAATTATGATATTTTTATATACTCCTTCAGTGTTAAGAAGACTTGCTAATCGACGGCTCCACGCGCCAACATACCGCTGACTCTGCAAATATGGTTATCTACACCTATTACAGCGGCTGCAGAGGATGAGTGTTATTTTCACCTCACGCGTGCCTCGGACACCGATACCCTAGTAGTAGAAGATAGAAATGTATCATCTCCACTGGTTTTCCAGAGAGGTACAGGGGGGAGTTCTTTCTCGTTACGATGCAAATACAGAGAACTCTTCAGTAATCATTACGACCTTGAACGAATCGCACGGTAAAAAAAAAAGTGAAAGTGTACCCGCGTGTCATTAGTGTTTTGGAGCCAGTTTTTCTGTATCGTGTGGTGCATGTGAGTGATGGTGCCTGTGTTGCGATACGCACAGACACTATAGATGCCGCGTACGCCGAGTTAGAGGCCTCGATGAAAAGTTTTTATTATCAGAGGCAAGGAGGCACCCCCAGGCGAATAGTCATGGGGGAGTTATATGAGGGCATGCCGTGCGTAATTGTTCAAAGTTGGCGAGTGGTTCGCGGGGAGATTATGCTAAGCGATAGCGAAAACGGCTACTCCGGTGTCTGTCTCATTGATACAGGTGAGAGGATCCATATGGATCTGGATCAACTGTATCACCCGCAACCACTATGCCGCATGGTGCCTGCGTTGCGGCATGATTGTTTTTTGCGTGGCCTTGCTCACGTTGAGAACGTGGGTTTAAGGCCACTCATAGAAGACCTGTGCCGTGACGAGTTGTTCGGCACCTTCAATGGCCTTACCGACGGTGGCATGCCCTGCATACGTCTCCTTAATATTAACCTGGTCGATGTGGATCTTTTCATCGCCGAGAATCTCGGTGATGAAAACCTGCATTACGACCAGGGATTAGAGGACGAGGGTTTTAACGACGGCGAGGAATAAACGGTAGTGCGCGGCTCAGAAACAGGAGTGCTAGAAACAGGAGTGCTAGAAACAGGAGTGCTAGAAACAGGAGTGCTAGAAACAGGAGTGCTAGAAACAGGAGTGTTAGAAACAGGAGTGTTAGAGACAGGAGTGTTAGAAATAGGAGTGTGTGTTTTCTTTTTTTTTTTTTTTTTATGGAAGAGATTCCGAAAAATGCATTTACGCATACCCGAAAGGTAATGGGGAACTCGGACTAATGGCAATACTCCCTAAAACGTTCCTCCTCTCGGTCATCCTAAAGGTCATCCTATCTTTATCTAAACATTTCTCTCTTCTGCTCTTCTGATGTTATTGAGCTTCTCGACTATGGACGTGGCGAGTGTTACCACCGCGTCCCATCCGTTCTGTGAGACGAGCATACTCCTCCCCATGCCCTCGGGAGTTGGGGGGCCTCCTGCGGCCCGATAACGTTCTCGTTCCTCCACGAATCTTGGGCAACGAAAGAGGGCGTGCTCCACGTCTTCGTCGACACCAGGACATGTTGGGCATTCCGCGCTTTGACAAACGCGGATACGTTGTAAGTAGCTGCGAAAGCAGCCGTGCCCGGTTAGCACCTGTGTCAGATGAGAGGTGTGTGATGAAAGGCGTGTTTCCTGCTCGTCCACTCCAACACGCTTGGGATGATGCGGTGGGTCCACCGGCCCTCACCTGCTGAGTTCCATCGGCGCAGCCATTCATCTGTGGTCCTTGTGGACCATTAGCTATGCTCCTGGTCGATGGCGTCTTCTTCTGGACGCCTTCCTTCACGGTACTTTTCGGCCCTCTCCGTTGCTAGTAAGTCTATCGGGGGAAGTCCCGCGACCACAGAGAGAGCGGCGTCAGACACAGTTCGGTAGGCACCCTTAGCGCGGCTGCCCTGCAGGCCCGTCGGCAAGTGGCTCCGTAGCTCGCGTAGCTTCTCTTTGCCTCTGCCCAGATTGGGGCTCCGTAGAGGATTAGGGAACTGACTCGATTGCTTCATCTCCGAGATGTTGTATTTCATCAATACTCTTCGCGACGACGACAAGTGCAACATCGTCCGCGAAGGCAACCATTGACACCGCGCCTGGAAGAGACTGCCTAAGCAGGCCGTCATACAGGACATTCCAAAGCAGGGGCCCCAGAATCGAACCCTGAGGCGTCGGTGTCGTAGAGTAAGGTTCGGTCTGTCAGGTAGCTCGAGATGACCCTCCTTAGGTAGAGCGGCACTTTAAGGTGTTCTAGTGCCTCCATGATCTGATCCCATCTGTCCGAGTTGAACGCATTTCTTATATCTAACGCGATTATAGCACACATGCGCCTGGTGTTCTGGCTACCACTGATAGCGTCAGTGGCTAGTGCCACAACTCGGCCGATGGCGTCCACTACTGAGCGACCTTTCCGAAAGCCAAACTGATTATCGGCGAAATCTCCGGCCAGTTCGATGGCTGCTTCTAGCCTGACACATATCACCCTCTCGAGCAGTTTGCCTGGGATGTCCAGCATGCACAGTGGTCGGTACGAGGATGGCTCATCCGAGGGTTTATTCCCTTTGGGGAGGAGTACCAACCTCTGGAGGAGTACCGACTCTGTCGAGGAAGGCCGGACAGGATGGACCACTGCCACCCCTGGGTTTGATCTTATTCATAACCGTTTTGTACGGACGTCCCCAGGGTTCGCGGTCCACTTCTGCACAGAAGTTCTGCCAGCATTTCCTCTTGGCTACTTCAATGACGGCCTTTAACTCCTTCCTTTTTGCTTCATAGGCCGCATTTAGCTGTTGATATTGCGGCCTACGCTTTGCTCTTTGGTACCGCCTCCGGGCTCGAAGGCACTCTCGTCTGATTCTTGCGATGTCTTCATTCAACCAGTAAACTGGTGGACGACCGCGCGGGTTGGATTTCGTGGTCATGGAGACGTCACAGGCCGCTGTTATGGCTTGCAAGAGGCTTCGAGCTCTTTTCTCGACAGTTCCTTCAACCCTTACTTCGTCCAGAGACCAGATGAACATCTCCTGGTCGAATGTGGACGGTGCCTATCTCTCTTTTCTACACTGACACTGCAGTGGAGTTGTCCCGCTGGTCAGCTGGAGCTCGTACACGAGGGCGTGGTGATCGTTGCCCGTGTACAGATTGCTAACTCTCCATTTCAACCCTTCCCCCATCAATCTCGGATCGACGAAGGTCAGGTCGATTATGGAACACTTGTCGCCCTTGATATAAGTGGGCGTGTTTCCGGTATTCGCAATCTCTAGCTCCAGTGTTGCAAAGGCCTCCAGGAGAGAGCGACCGCGGTTGTTGGGCTTCGCGCTGCCCCATGTCGCCCATGCGTTAAAGTCCCCCCCGATTACGACGGGTAGGCGGGAGGTTCTTGCACTGGCGACAATGGCGTCGAGGTATTCTATCGATGGTATCGCTAGGTGGTATATAGCAGCTGTATAGTCTAATACCAGCCACTTCCACCCATGTGAAACCGGGTAGGGGGGCTGCCACTTTACTGGTTATGTGGAGAGGTCCACATACCCAAATAGCAGCTTTGTTGGTGGTGTTGGCTACCCAGTTCGGTTCACTAAGATCCCTATACTCCTCACTGATGATGGCGACGTCGGCCTTCACCTCTCTGACCAGCTGGAACAGCAGGTCTTGTGCCACCACACAGTGGTTCAGATTTAGTTGGGGTACCCTAACCATTGGTGTTTGGTCGTCCTACTTGCTGCGGTGCCCGTTTGCCTGCGATCGCGCAGTCTACAGCCTTGTGGCCCTGCTTTCCGCAGCGGAAACACTGCCTTGACCGGTTGACAGCGCTCTTACAATTCCTCGCGAGATGCCCGGTATCATGGCATTTAAAACAGCGCGAGGATGCTTCACGCAGTCGTACATGGCAGTTCACCCAGCCAATCCTTACTTTTCCAGCTTGCAGCATTTTTTTAGCAGCTGCAGCTGAGAGCAGTATCATGGCCGCCTGCGTGCCACTGCAGGATCGCCTGAGTCTCGCGTTCTCAAGGGTCACCATTCCCGGCCCGACCATCGCATTGATAGCCTCAACCACCTCTTCCTTGGTCGTGGCCTCGCCCATGTCCACGATGTTGAGCGCCTCTCTGTGGGTCAGAGTCTGGACTTCGGCCGCCTCTTTAAGCTCCGATGAGACCACCGTTTGAAGCTCTTGGGTCAACGCTCCAGGCCTTCCCAATTCCAGTAGCAGTTCGCCTGCTTGGGTGCGCCTGATGCGAGTGACCCTCTCTCCCAGTCGTTTGAGGTCCAGTGCCGGCTCTCACCTTCCGTAAGATGTCCGCGTATGACGTCTCACCCGCTGCCTTGATTTAGATGGCATCGGGGCGAGGGGGTCTTATCTTCCCCAGTTTTACTTTCGGGGCTGCACTGTTTGACTTACGCGCATCGTCCGTCTTGGTGGTGGCCTTTTTCTTCGGCTTCTTCTTCCTCACTGTGGTCCACTCTGGCGCTGGCTGTTTTTGCTGACGCGTAAGTGGTCCACCATGGGCTATCGACGGCTTTGTGGCCTCACTCTTGCGAGGCCTCTTGCTGGTCGGTACCAAAGGTGGTGATGGGTGGTCCCGTTTGTTTGCCGCCTCCACCACCTCCGCCCGGAAGATGGGTGATGTTTGGGTCACCCTATCCTCCCCGGGAGGCAATGTCGACGGCTTCAAGGCATCCCGCCACACCTTCTCAAAATCGCAGCGCCCTAGTGGCACTCCTCGACATATCCTTGAGTTTGTTGTGCAAGTTCTTCTTCTTAAGAACGAATTTCGCAAGGTCCTCCATGCCCCTTTTGAGTCTTTTAAAGACCTCATCCGCTTTAGCGGTCGCCAGTTGTTGGTGGCTGGACGCAGTTGTTGTTAAGGTCGGTGTCATAGGATCTACCACCACGGCACCGCCTTCCTGACCTGGATCGTGTAGTTGGCCCTCCCCAGAATCCTTGAGACCGACACTGGCCATCGAGGCTTTCACTCGATCGGAACCAGTGGTGGGATTAGTCTCTACACGAGAGGTACCCACCTGGGGTATCTTGTTTGTACTACAACCTTCCATTTTTGGTTTATGTTCGGGGTTCCTTCCCCTAGTCTGTTGGTCCGCGAGGCTTATTTTGTGTGTGCGTGTGCGTGTGCGTGTGCGTGTGCGTGTGCGTGTGCGTGTGCGTGTGCGTGTGCGTGTGCGTGTGCGTGTGCGTGTGCGTGTGCGTGTGCGTGTGCGTGTGCGTGTGCGTGTGCGTGTGCGTGTGCGTGTGTGAGTGAGTGAGTTTAAAACAGTATTTCTCACGAGCACAGGCTATACGCAGGCACCATGCGGCATGGTGATTCAAGGATCCAAACGTCTCGGTGAGTTATGAATAATTTAAATAATTACTATTAAAAATAATGTAAATAAATAAATAATGAAAATATGTTTAAATATTATTACAAAAAAATTATTAAAAAAAAAAAAAGGTGGCGCACTGTGACGACCCATCGTTCTCCATCCCAACCCCCACTCTCTCACCCACACCTCGGTTTCTGGCGAACCGAGCAGTGGGGGGGAAGGAGTGGGGGTCGCTATAGTGCACCACCTACTACTTATAGATAAACTTTTGTTTCACTATTAGAGAATCTAGGTAATAATATCCTTGGAAAAAAACCCACAGATAAAATATCCGCAGAAAAATAACCCGGTGGAAAGAATATCCGAAGGAAATAAAGTCCTGGGGAAAAAAAAACATGGAAAAAATATCTTTGGAAAAAAAATGCATATTGAAATATTCGGAAAACATCAATTTTGCCTGTTTATCTACCTAAAACATATTTTCATTGTATAAAAATAGCAATATAATCATACGGTAGAGCTATTCCTATACCTAGCGCGACTCTAGTGGGCGTTTGCGGGTGAGGTTGGCGCGGTTAAAGTCCTCGTTTTCCAAACCTTGTACGGAAAGTGATAGCAAGTATGATGAAAAATTGAGCGGTATATTAAACGGGTCCCTATCGTTATACCGACAATCAAAACACCGATAACCAATATACCAATAGACTACATACCAACAAATTAATATATTAAATAAATTAACTTGTTAATATAATAAATGAATTAAATGAATTTGTTTGTAATAAAGAATGATTTGACAATTTTTAAAATTGGGCAGCTCTACGATATCTGTGCCGCCACGATTTGACTGTTGATCGTCATGTATCGACGAAAAGAAAGTGAAAAGTACGAGTAACTTTTTTTTGGCCTTGTTTCTCGTAGTACTTCTCATAGGGAACAAAAAAAGTTCGTATGGACTATAGTCCTAACTATTTTAGTTTCCGAGATATTTAATTTTTAAGATTTTAATGTAGTGTAAAAATATGAGCGGCAGTATTACGATATCTGTGGCCCCAATATTTATCGCTCACTTCCGAGCTCATTGAACCGAGACACAGCGACAACGACAAACGACAAACGACAACGACAACAATAATAATAATTCGTTTACGGGGGGGGGGGCTTCGCCCCCTTACCCCCCTTCCTCCCTTCCTCCTTCATTGTGAGTATTGGACGTGTATCTAGCGAGATAAACATTATACGTTCAAATAAAGGCGGTGACAAATTATGTCGGAAGGGATACATGTACACGGTGCACAGAAAAACAAGTACAGGGATACGCTAGCGGTGTTGCAAGTATTCTGCACTTAAGGTAAGTTTTTTACAATATTGCAAACAACTCGTTACTCGTATCAACTTTTTATGTCGCACGTGGTTGCTACTTGCCCGTGGTAACTTTTCTTACGCTCGGGTATCATATAAACCCAGACCGGAAAATCATACGAATTATTTTCCGCTGTTTTTTTTTTTTCATGATATACATAATTTTATTTATCAGGAATTACTGTTATCATAATAAAAATTAAAGAAGCTTTTCAAGTAATAGAAAAAAAAAATGGATAATGCATTAATTCCATGAGTACCCATTTTGATAATTATTTTACTGCATGTATCTCAATTACCTTTAACAATGTGTTTAGAAAAATTGAAAGCGCCAACAATTTTTAAAAATATCGATTTTGAACAACCGAAATTGTAATCCCCATGTTGTGGTATTAAATATTTGTATGAATCTATAATTCGGTAGCTAGTAATTTGTTGAGTAACAAGTTTTTAGATAAAGATTAGTAGGTAGATTTTTTCGAATTTCGATGCATTACATTGTTTGAAGATATCGTAGCTGAATCGCGACAGGGGGGGAGGAGGTCATTCGTTGAACTCGTTTGTCACTGTGCGAGAGAGAACCTCTTGTCGAACGCGTAGCTATATACGCCGAAAGTTTTTCTTTTCAACCACCTTGAAATACTCGCATGCACATACACACAAATAAAATGTTTAAAATTGTAATTTATAATTCAACTCTCTGATCATAAATAGAGTAAATTCATCAATTTCAGTTCAATTTTTACTGTGTGCTTTCTTTACAAACCGTCTGGATTGGAAATACTGATACGTTCCGGCAAGAATATCTTAATGTTCTGAATATGGTGTTTAATTTATTCTTACATGAATATGAATTAGTATCCATATTTCGGAAATGCTGTGCATGTAAGAGAAACCAATAAAATTTTTTTCAGTGCCCTGGAACAGTTATTAAGAGACGCGGTAGCGACTCGAGACAAGTACATTTACCCTACTTACCGACCGAGAAAACGAGACGCTAGAAGACTCTCTTTCTGGAGCCAACTCATTTTAGCCAGATTCTCTACAGGTTATATCGTGATATAAATGAATTTCGAGTGCTTTGAAGATATTTCATGCTGCATTTAGATAGATTAGCTTAAAATATCACGATTGGGACTAAAACCAATGCTGTAGCTATTGATTTTAACAAAGATATGTTTGTTTATATTTTCGAATTTCAAAATTTGTTTACAATTAACATGGCACGCGCGCAACTTCACGCCGTGGATGGCACACTCCTAACTTCATGCGGTACATGGCACCAGGGATGGGCAAATTGTATTTAAGAAAGAAAAAAATAACGAATGATTTTTCACTCATTATTTATTTTCGCTTAAAATAATGAGTGGTTTTCCATTCATAATTATTTTGACTTAAAATAATGATTTTTTATCCACTCATCATTATTTGAAATTTAAATAATGATTTGTTTTCCACTCATAATTTTTTAAGGTATAAATAATGAATGGTTTTTCACTCACCATTATTTTGACTTTAAATAATGAGTGGTTTTCCACTCAACATTCATTTCGAATTTAAATAATGAGTGGTTTCCCATTCATCATTCATTTCGAATTTAAATGATGAGTGGTTTTCCATTCATCATTCATTTCGAGTTTAAATAATGAGTGGTGTTCCACTCATTATTTTTCTTATTTTAAATGATGAGTGGTTTTCCACTCATCATTTATTTCGAATTTAAATAATGAGTGGTTTTCCACTCGAAATTAAACTTACACTCTTACAACTTACACTCGAGGTTAAACTCGAAATTCAGTTACCAGACCCGAATTTTTCAAGTCCCCCCCTCGAGCCCCCAAGCCCGAAATTTCCGAAGTGCCCCCTCGAGTCCCCAAGCCCGAATTTTTTAGCTCCACCCTTGAGCCCCCGGTCCCAAATTTCTCGAAGTCCCCCCCTTGAGCTCCCAGGCCCAGATTTTTCGAAGTGCCCCCGCGAGCCCCAAACCCGACATTTTCAAACTTCCTCCTCGAGCCCCCAAGTCCGAAGTTTTCGAAGTGCCCCCTCGAGACCCGAAACCCGAATTTTTTAAATCCCCCGTCTGAACCTCCAGCGAGGCCAGGATTATTCTAAGTCCCACATTATGCCTGGAGATGAATTTGCATAATACTGGCCTGATGGATAGGCCGATGGAGGATAGGCCACATAGAGAGTGCTAAGAATAATCCTGGCCTGGAGTGGTGTTACATATTGGCACTTCGAAGAATCCTGGTATGGGGGTGCCATAGGGGCTATTTAGAAAATCCGGGCCTAAATGAGGGGCACATAATGGTTTTACGTCCCGAAAAAACGAGACTGAAGTAACATGTAATTTTCGAGGCGTTTCTTGACCGTTAAAGGATAAATCCCACGTTATTTGAACTGACCACGTAATGATAATTGTTTATTCGCTTGTTAATAAATAACAATACAAGTATTAATGACGACGATGACGATGACGATGACGATGACGATGACGATGACGATGACGATGACGATGACGATGACGATGACGCGATGACGCGATGACGCGATGACGCGATGACGCGATGACGCGATGACGCGATGACGCGATGACGCGATGACGCGATGACGCGATGACGCGATGACGCGATGACGCGATGACGCGATGACGCGATGACGCGATGACGCGATGACGCGATGACGCGATGACGCGATGACGCGATGACGCGATGACGCGATGACGCGATGACGCGATGACGCGATGACGCGATGACGCGATGACGCGATGACGCGATGACGCGATGACGCGATGACGCGATGACGCGATGACGCGATGACGCGATGACGCGATGACGCGATGACGCGATGACGCGATGACGCGATGACGCGATGACGCGATGACGATGACGATGACGATGACGATGATTCCGGTTGAAATGTTTCTTTAATTTATAACTGACACCGTGTATGAAAGTTTAACTTATACGCGAAACTTAAACAGACTAAGCATTTAAGAAAATGAATTATTAATTGATTGAAGATTTGAATGAGACTAATTAGCTGATGGAATGAGGGTCACCAAGAAGGTTTGGGTAGGTGAAGAGTAGAAGTTATTAGTGGCCGTGGAGAGGCCCAAAAGATGTTTACCGTACGTGGAACGCGCGGTCAATTACTTTATAAGGAAATTAAAAATCAATTAACAATTATTGGAATTTGGATATTAATAAACAAAATTACAGGCGAATGTGCGGTGCATTTGGAAGCTCCGATGATTTGTATAGAGCATTGAACTAAGGTAGGAATGTCGAAATAGCAGGAAGACAGTTTATAATTATCACATTTCGTAAATATAAGGACGGGTTTTAAAGGATTAATAAATAAATAATACTAAATAATAGAAGTAGTAATAATAGTAATAAAAATAATAGGAAAAATAGCCAGGACGTAACAGTGGAATGTTGATTTTTCTAATTCCCTATGAGGCCCCCTCTAAAGATTAGATCAAATTTACAAAATTTACAAAACTTTAAAGAGCATTGAAGCTTCCCGAGCTTTTGCTTCACGTGCGCTGTGGGGCGGAGCCCCCTTGTGATTATATATAATTATGTATTGTTATATGTAGTCATATATAATCGCAGCAGTATAAATTGGAATTATTATTAAAATTAACGAAATAGCAAAATTGTATTGCGGTATACACCCACATTTTATCACTGCAGCAATCTAGTATCAGAAATTTAAAAAAATCATTGTATACTTGCGATAGTTGCAGCGATCACCCATCCTTGTAGTGACCGCCGCCAAAGCTGCTTTACTGTTACGATCGCTAACTGGCAGTCTAACTCTTTCAACGAAAAATATTCTTGTTTTATATCATAATTTCATGAATTATAAATTGCTTCACGTATTTACAATGTAAATATTGAATTTATTAACTTCTTAACTCTTTTTTATTAACATGTTTATTTTAATATTTGAGGATGTGTCACGGGTCTATACCCAACCAAAATTTTTATATGAACCGAATTAAATTCTTCGTGAAAATGGAAAATTCTGTGAAAAATTAAGCACATTAAAGGTAATTGTAACTTTGACTTTGAATATTAACAATAGACTGTAAGTGCGTATCGGTAGAGATTAGAGATCAGCTACTTTCCGCCCGTATTACACGAACGGAATATGGCTATTTCAGTGCAGTCGGGAAAAAAACGTGAATATCAATTTCCGAAATAATAAGATCATTTTTGCTTCCTGATAGAGGAAGCTTTGTTTTTGTGAAAACAATTTTTTTCTAGATCTTCATGTTAGCATATTCAGAATCATCTAAAACGTCGAGAAAATTGGTCCAGAAAAAATGTCTGTATGTGTGTGCGTGTGTGTGTAATAGAAAATCCACTCGTCCATAAGTCACGAACGGCACGATGGATCAAGCTCAAACATGGCACGCATGTAGGGCAGTAACTCCCTTTTAATTTAGAATTTTTCGAAAAAATGGCGTGATCGCTCTGACTTTTGTAAAAATTCGACGATTTAGCTAAATAGTTCATAACTGAAGATAGGTTTAATGTTTGGTATTGAATTTGGACGAAATCGGTAAAGCGGTTCGGGTATTACAGAATTTTGAATTTTTCGAAAAAAATGAATTTTGCTCTAAATCACGTCGAATTTTAACAAATGAACTGAAACGTTCTGCACATGAAAAATAACATACACCACTGCTAGGTACCAAATTTCGTAATGGTCGGTAAGGTCGTTCGGATTTTACGCCATTTTAAATTTTTCAAAGAATTTAGATTTTCGCTCTAACTTCCGCAAAAGTTAAGAAAGTATGCTAACACTTTGTACTTGAATTGAAATATTAATTACGGAATTTTCGTTGTCATGAGTAACATTATTTGTTTTTTTTTTTCATAGATAATACATTTTCAACTTTTAATTTGTGTTGTTGTACAACTACCAAAAATATAGAAGGAACGATATGAAAAAAATGCTAGTTAAAATTTAAAAAATGATGCAAAGTGGAACTTTGCACATAGCTTCCTCATGAAATCTCATTTTTCACAAATCTTCCTATACGAGGAAGACAAAATTGATAAAAAAATGTCCTCGTAGAGGTGGCTTTGTGAAAAGTGAGATTTAATGAGGAAGTAATGTGCAAAGTTCCACTTTGCATCATTTTATTTTAGTGATCCGTATTGGAAACGCTATTTTAATTTCAGCATTTCGAGTGCAGCATCGAAAATCACAGAGTCCCGAATGTTATGCAAATCGAGTGACTTTCTTGAAATCTGGTCTGCCACCTTTTATCCGCCATTTTGAATTTTGAAATTTTCAAAATTCAAACCTCATATGAAACTTCTGTCAATTCAGCCACTTTTTTCAACCCTCTCCGATCAGCCCTATAACTGGATATTTCAAAGCACAAATAAAAAGCACACTATGTGATTTTTTTAGATTTTTTATTCAACATTTTAGAAACTTCCATTTTTTATCCAAGTGAACATATCTGGGGAACTTAAAGTTACAGAAAAAAATGTCTCCACACAAAAGTTGTCGTTTTTTATTAGCTTACGAACGGAATATCCAAAATAATTTGCACGTTCCTATAACACTGATTTTTCATTTAAAAAACGGAGAATTCATTTTTTAATAAAAAAACGGATATTTTTATTTGCTGACATAATTACAGAGCATTCTTGCATGATTGTTGATAACGTAAAAAAATCGCCAGAGTGGCACGGATCGAGATTCTGATATAAAAAAACGTATTTGTGTAAAATTTTTGAAAATCCGTGCTAATTTTGAGTTTATATATTGAGTGGTTATCCATTCATAATTCATTTTGTGTTTAGATAATGAGTGGTTTTCCACTCATCATTAATTTTGAGTTTAAATAATGAGTGGTATTCCATTCATCATTCATTGTGGATTTAAATAACGAGTGTATTTTCAGTCATTAATTATTTCGAGGTTCAATAATGAGTAAATATCCACTCATTATTTATTTCGACTTTGAATAAGGGCTTTTTTCATTCGCTATTTAATCGGGTTTAAACCGCAAGTGGAATTCCGGGACGTTAAAAAGGATATCAATGACGAAGACACATCTATGAGCTTAACATGGGAGTGGGCAGTGGGTACAAAGGTGAGAAAAAAGTACAATCATTTCAATTTGATTTGCTTTTTATTTTCTTTCCGCCCCATTTTCGCCCAGCGCCAATTGTCGTATAAATAGAGCGATACGCGCGCTTTCCGCCGCCTGTCGTCGGCGCTGCCTCACCCAGCGACCACCGCGTTTTTTAGGACGTTTCTTGCCTGAAAATAAAAAAGTTTTAGACATGTTGCTTAAATAATTTGGTTTAGAAATAGCTCTTCAGGAAGCAAACATTAGGAATTCTTTCGGTTCGGTTCGGATCTTATGGAATATTAAAATTTTCATTTTTTTTATATGAGGCAAAACGCGTCGGTTCGGCCATCTCAATTTTTCATATGAACAAAACGTGCTCAAATTTATTCAGGTGTTGGTCTGGCTGAAGGTAAAACAGAATTTTTTTCAGATTTTTTTACGCATATTCCAGCTCTTAAGAATTTTTGAAAATAATCATTATTTATTTTTTAACATCAATACTGCGGCTCGCACAAAAAAAATCATAACAATATCAAATTTTGGATTTTCAGCGTGATTTCTAACAACATTTTTTGTAAACTTCTCCGATTTTATTTTACGCTATTTTTCAATAAAATAAAATTGCCACTCTTTTTTCCTCCGAAACGGCGTTTCCGATTCAGCTGAAATTTTCACATTTTGTTCTTTGAAATATCTAGAAACTTAGGCAAAATTAGCGAGATGGGCCGCAATTTCGCTCCACAGTTACAGCTCTTCGAACGATGGAACATCGTGGTAATCTAATGTGTAATTACTCTCTGCGTTCAGGCGGGCTCAGAATGTCTATGGAAAATATTCTAAAGCCCGCATTACATGTTTACTTTTCAAATTTGTTTAAATTACAAATTTTTCTAGTTATTTAAAAAATTTTTTTTTTTAATTTATTAAATTTTTTTTCAAAGATTTTTCTGATTATTTTTTATTCTTTTTTTATTTATTGTGCAATTAACCGACACTGATGGTTGTGTCGTCGGTGTGCGTCAACAATCACGCAACACACAACCATCAGTGTCGGTTAATTACAGAGTAAATAAAATAGAATAAAAAATAATCAGAAAAATCTTTGAAAAAAAATTTAATAAATTTAAAAAATTAAATAAAAAATGACTAGAAAAATTTGAAATTTAAACAAATTTGAAAAGCAAACACATAATGCGGGGTTTAGAATAATTTCCATAGACATTCTCAGCCCTCCTGAACGCAGAGAGTAATTACACATTAGATTACCACGATGTTCCATCGTTCGAAGAGCTGTAACTCTGGAGCGAAATTGCGGCCCATCTCGCCAATTTTTTCTAAGATTCTAGATATTTCAAAAAACAAAATGTGAAAATTTCAGCTAAATCGGAAACGCCGTTTCGGAGGAAAAAAGAGTGGCAACTTTATTTTATTGAAAAATAGCGTAAAAGAAAATCAGAGAGTTTTACAAAAAATGTTATTGGAAAGTATGCTGAAAATCCAAAATTTGATATTGTTATGATTTTTTTGTGCGAGCCGTAGTATTGACGTTAAAAAATAAACAATGATTATTTTCAAAATTTTTAATAGCTGGAATATGCGATAAGAAAAATCTGAAAACATTCTTACATTTTTTCTTCAACCAGACTAACATCCTGAATAAATTTGAGGACGTTTTGTTGATATGAAAAATTGGGGTGACCGAATTGACGTGTTTTGTCTCTAATATTATAACTCGAGAATGGTTCAAGCAACTGATCTAAACTTTTCCATCAAACTAAAATAGAATTTGTCGTTGTTTGATACTGAATTTGGTAAGAATCCAACAAACTGTTGACATTTAGTATTTAATTCAAAATTTTCAAAAACAATAATTAAATACGTTAGTTAATTTTTTTTGGCGTTGTAAGTGCAGTTTATGTATATACAGTATAAACAAGGCAAGTAAAACCTTACAAATTGCTTATTCATTATTGTATATCTTTAACAAAACTTCCTCTATTGCCAAAAAGGCTCTAAAGTGCCGCAAACTAAAATTGATCAACATGCTTCCTCATAAAGGTGATTTTTTCGAAGATACAAAATATTGAGGAAACAATTTGCGAGCTTCTACTTGGCAGATATTTTTTAAATTTCAAGTAAACAATTTTTTAATTTAAAAAAAGCATATCTGTATTATTATTATTAGTCACTACATCGTGATGATGTAGTGACGGTGCAACGGAGGCTGGTTCCTGCGATTGCACGCCCATGGCGGGATCCGCGTACCATCCACCGGTTTGTAAGGGTAGTGGCGCTGACGGGGGGAATGCCAGAGGGGGGGGGGGGGTGGTACACCCCGGTACCACCCCCCTGCTGGATAATGCGCCGATCCCACCGGCGGTGGAAGGATCGCACTCGGTGGTGGTGGTGCCGGGTACCATATATCCCCTCGAGGACCACTGGACCCATATTTCCTGTTGGTCCAGGACCCCCAAAATGTACATCGCGAGGTGGTGACGGATGCCTCACACCCCCATCTGCTGGGAGGTCGTTTGCTACCATATGTTCGTCCTGCAATTTTAAATTATCTTAAGATGATGTGCTTTACCGAATTGCAGTCTAAATTCCGCCATTGTCAACTACGAACTTGCAGACGCACTTACACGCACGCACATACACGCACTCACACACGCACGCACACACACACACACACACACACACACACACACACACACACACACACACACACACACACACACACACACACACACACACACACACACACACACACACACACACACACACACACACACACACACACACACACACACACACACAATCTTAACTGTTTTATGATAAAATAGTCAAGATTTTACCAATTTAACACACTCTATTTAAGATTTATGCGAAAATTTAGATCAGTTACATGAACAGTTCTCGAGTTATAGCGTCTGTGGTGTCCAGATTATCAATTAAATGTTCTAAAATAAGGCTGAAGGATTCCGGTCGATGGCCTATTGGCAGTACGATTTTGTAAAAAAAATTCTAGATATAGGCTGAACAATGTATGTACCGCAAAAAAGAAACATATGTATTGTCAATAAACTCTTTTACTTTTACTATTGTTCTAAAATTTTGCACAAAACTTAAATAGAGTGTGTCAATGTTTAATACTAAACTTAGGCGAAACCGACAATGCAGTAAACATTTTATAGGAACTTGAACTTTTATAATTTTTTTGAAAATGCTATATCTCGAGAATGATTTGAGCCACGGATGCAAATTTTTGCATAAAACTTAAATAAAGTATTTCATAAAGATGCAAAAACATTTTAAAACACAATAAAGAAAAGGCTTAGAATGCAAAAATAAAACTTAAATTTGTTTAAAAAGAGTAATGGGGCTTTAGAAAAAAGAAAAAAGGCTTTAGTTAAGACTTTATGTCAGTTTTAACTACGCGCAGTGCGTAGTTAAAATTATTTCACTATTTATTTATATTTTTCACTATTATTAGATCGATCTGATTTTTTTAGTGCTTAATCGAAGTAAATCTGTCAAAGATATGAATTCGCCATCGTGGCAATTTTTCCGTAGTCTGTATACATAATAACTTGTAATTCAGTAGAAATTACATTGAAAGACCTAACATTTTATCTTATGACATTTTGTTTATATAATCGACCAATTTTGATGTACAGAAAAAGTACAAAAATAAAAAGACGGCATATATTCTTAGCTGAAATATAGGAATAAAAAATCTGAATTAATTCGTACTTACTTTAAGTACTCTATAACCAATAACAAGAAAATTATGAACATTATTTTAGACAATTCGAAACAGGAGTGACCCACTTTGTGTGGAATGTCCCGTATTTTTGTTTAATACTGAATTTGGTGAGAATCCAACAAAGTGTTTGTATTTCAAAGAATTTTTTTTTACACTTTAAAAAAGATATGAATTTTATAATTCAAGACATGAAATATAATTACTGAATCAAAATTGCAACATTTATGCATGACTCGTTCCTTGCTAAACACGTAATTGAATACTACATGTGCAAATTGATTTTTCGTTTGCATCCTAAGAAAAACACAATATTTACGTGATAAAAATGACTAGATACATATCTTTTTTACAACATTTTTTCTTACATATGCAATTCAAAAATAATGAGGAAGCAATATGAAAAGTTCTACTTAGCAGCCTTTTTTGCTATTTTTAAACCCGTGATATTTTAAAGAGTTTTATTTCGTAATACCAGATATGATTGTACTTACGCCAGACATCCTCTACGCTTGGTAGTCGCGTTGCTTCTGAGCTTGACATTGGTTCCGGGCAGATCTCTAATTCACAAAGCGAACGAAAACACTAGTGCTATAGGACGCTCACCCCGCTGATTTTTTAAGATATATGTTGTCAGTGGAATTTCCCACACAATACACACACCTTTCGCGAGGCAGCAAGAAATTTTGACCGTCTATAGAGTTATGCCTTTTATCAGAACGCTTTGTACGCTCGCTTAGCGCCTTGTTCCATTAGTTGTATCTGGTTCGCATAGTGAGAATAAGTGTTTCTGTGATCGTGAAAATCGTATATTAAATCGCACAGAAAAATGTCGAGTGCACAATCCGAGGCATCAAATAGCCAGCAGCCGCCTGCTCAACCAAATAACGAATTGAGCGAGGCGCAACAAAAACTTTTCGACGAGTGCAAAAAAAAAGCCCATTTAGACGGCCAATTTTTTGAAGTCGATTTTATTAACTCATCAGAAAAATCGATTACTGCGACTTGTAAGTTGTGCACTCCTGCGTGTCAAATTAAGGGGACGCTTTTATCATCGACAAACTTTCTGCAGCACTTAAAGGTAAGTGACATATTATTCTATATACTGACAGACTCTTGGTAATTTTTTATTGTGATTTTTTATATGGTTTATATATGAGTTATTCCTAGCCAACTCTTTAAGTGTTGAACCCTAACCCCTCCAAACACGCAGCTTAATCTTTTATACTATTCTATATATTTAAAAAAACACTTCTAATTTTTATTAAATTCTCTTCACTGAGTTTTTTTTCATAAATTTATTAAATTAACATTTTCTGCATCAATAAAAAATTTGAATGTTTTTATTTTAATCTCTGTCATGTACAAACATTTTTGAGCTTTGACCCAGAGTGGACAGACGTTTTCGTCGATTTTTTAAGCTTTTTTTTATTTTAAAAAAGGACATTAAAAATGGAAGAAAAATGAAACGAGATGTCAATTCACGGTCGGTTGTTTGATAAATGAGTTTATGTTTATTGATTATCAAAGATAAAATTGTATAAGGAACAGTTGCTGTGTTTGCAATTTTTTTATTTTACTCCAAATAAAATCAAACATTGCTGTGGCGAAATTATTTTTTTCTAATTCGTCAGCAGGTTTAGATCAAATTTGGTACATATGTGGATTGACTGAGAACAAGGGTTGGACATAAACTTAACGCGAATCGGTCGACGGGTCAAAATGTATAACATTTTTTCACTACTCTGCCCAGAAAAGTGCACTTTTCGCAAGCTGTCGCTTGCAACAACCGCACATTCCCAACGTCGGAGTGAAAAATGTTCTCCATCACTCGAGAGAAAAACTTTTTTTTAGCTCGTGTGATTTTAGAACTCACCTTCGGCTCGTGCTACAACTGCCAAGTGCCACACTCGTTAAAAAAACTTTTTTCTCCTTTGTGGTGAAATGTACTAATTTATTTTTTTTTAAATGTCTTTCGCGCATCAACTCGTGCAAATTGCGGAGTATCGGGCTAAAATTTATATTACTTCTCAACTATGATACGACAAAGTTTTAGTTTAAATTTGGCAAGAATCGATCGAGCTGTTAGAATTTTATAAAATGTTATATTTTTTTTAAAATGACTTTTGCGCACTAACTTGTGCAAATTACGAGACGTTGCATTTTTGTGAAAAATGTCTTTAGAGCTCAAACAAAGCACCAAAGTAGAACCTTGCAAATTGCTTCCTCATTATTTAGTATCTTTGAGTAAGGTCCTTTTTAACAAGCTTTCTCTATGAGGAAGCCAATATTGATAAACATACTACCTCGTAGAGGTGGCTCATACACATTCTGTTATTATAGGCCACGTTCTGTAATTTCTGACTTCCCCATAAAGGAAGCTTTGTTGTGCGATTAGTTACTACATTACTTATTTTTAAACATGTACAAACCTCATACCAAGTTACGACCATTTCTCATCTTTCATTTATTTGGTGTTCAATTAATTATTTTTTAGATCGATACGCATATTTTCACTTGAGGTACAAGAAGTAATGTTTTATCAAATTCGCGATTCCAGATAAGTCGAACGATTTTATTTATTAAAAATCTATAATCCCCTAAAAACCACTTTTTTATCTTCGATCAAAAAAGTGGAAGAATTAGACTATTTAGTGAAATATTATAAAAAATTAAATTGTTATAACATTGAAAGTACTCGATCGGTTCTCCCCAAATTGGAACTACAACCTTATTTTATCATAGTCCAGAGGTAAAACAAATTTAAGACCGATTTCTCGCAACTTGCGCGAGATAATGCGCGCAGGACATATTACAAAACATGAAAAATCATATAAAATTTGAACATTCGAGCGATTCGCGTCAAATTTGTACGTAAACCTTGTTCTAGGGCAATGCATATGAGTAGCAAATTTGATTAAAATTAGCAGGAAAATTAAAAAAGAAAAACTTCGCGACAGCAATGTTTTGGTTTTTTTCGGAGTAAAATCGAAATTTATCAAGGTAGCGACCGTTCTTTGTCATTTTGTTTGAAATTGATATTGCAATAAAATTGGAACCACTTTATCGATTTTCGCCAAGTTTAGCACTGATCATAGTTTAATGTTAATCAATTTTTTAATAAAATTTCAACCTGATATCTTGTAATTTACAAAAGTTAGAGCGTAAAAAGGCTTTTTTCAAAATTTTCAAAATGCTGTAAAATTTGAACCTCTCAACCGATTGGCGCCAAATACAATCCCAAACGCTGTTATATGATGGTACACTTGTGTACCATACTTCAGGAAGATATCTTATAAACTGCGATCGCTATCGTGCATACAAGATCCGACATACACACACTTACAAACACACACACACGCACACACGCACACACACACACACACACACACACACACACACACACACACATGCGCGCACAGACACACGGACACGCACACTCACACTCAGAGATATTTCGCATAAATCATTTTTCTCGAGTTTTAGAGGATTTTAAGTATTTTGAGATAAATGTCTCGAATGGTTTTTTTCATGAAAACATAACTTCCTTACGGGGAAGCAAAAAATAAATAAATCATTGAACCTCGTATAAAGTACGTTTACCTGGATTACAGTAAATAATATCAAGTTTAACTAAGTATGTGCCCATTCATTTTCTTTAAAAAAAATCATCGAAATTCTGTAGTATAAACCCAGCATTTTCAGCCTAGTATCATGATGGAGACATAAAATCTTAATTTTCTTTATTATCGAAGTTTTTCCAATAAACATGTACACAAATGAACTAATTATAACTTTATCATTAACCAAGTATTTAATCCAATAAAAAATTCTGCAGGAAAAACATGAAGTTTTTATATTTACCGTCGATAACAGAAATACATTATTTAATCTACTTAAATAATGAAATTGATTGTTATTATGTAAATTTTTTAATAACAAAATTAATTCTTCAATCTTCTAAAGATTAAAAAATTTATTTCTCTACCAACGCTAAAGGTAAAACCTTTATGTTTTTCATGCAGAATTTTCGACAAGATTAATTATTTGATTAATTATGAAACTATCGTTTAATTTGTGTATGTGTATAGGGGAAAAAAATCAATATCAAAAAAGATAAAGCTTTGATTTCTCCATCATGGTTCTACACTCAACATTTCGGGTTTCTAATATAGAATTTTGATGATTTAAAGGAAGGCTTAGAGGAAGCTTTGTTTTCGTGAAACAATTTTTTTCGAGATTTTCATGTCAGTACACTCAAAATGGTCCAAAACGTCGAGAAAAGTGTTTTCCAAAAAACGTGTGTGTGTGTGTATATATATTGTGACGTATTTTTCTTCATCTCGATACCGCGAGTTTAAAAGTAACAAAATACTTCAACCAAAAAAAACAAAAAAAATGGAACCGGAACCAAACTTACGCTCAAACCAAAAGGGAGAGAAAAAAAAGAAAAAAAAGAAAACACGAAACCGAAACTTACGTCACCTTCGGCCGTTTGCATCCGCGAGTGCAACGAGATCCCGGGGGCGCCAGTCAATTTTTATTTCGCCGGTATTAACTAACCGGACTAAAACTGGAGATCGGTGGAACCGGCCGACCTCCGCAAAGACGAAACAGACACGAAAAGCCAAAACTAATCATCGATGGCACTCGCGAGCGCAAACGGTTGCGGAAATGCACGGTTGCTCAGGATGCAGATTATGGTAGAAGGTTCGCGATCCTCTCGCCAATAAAATAACTACGAGAACACACACGACACCGAGAATAATTATTCTGAACTAGAACAATCATCTGATGTTGACTTGAAAGTCACGGGATCGCATCTAAATGCATCGAAAACCACTCAGCCGATCGAAAGATCCAGGCGAGCATAACGAGAACGCATCTCTTCGCACGATCGATAAATTATCTTTAAAAGAAATAACTCACCGAAACAGCAGAAGAGAGTTCAAAGAACTCAACGGGAACTGTATCTTGCGATACCACGGAAACTGCACTTGATCACTGCAGCACTTGGAGAATTAACGCATCCCACAAGACACCGGATCAAGGAAAAGAATTCTTTCCGAATTCGCACGAGAACAACACCAGAATATCCACCAGTCAAACGAGAAGCACACGCGAAAGCGAGCATCCGTGACAGGCACGATATACCGTGAGCACGAGAGAGACAGCGTATGTCTCTCCCCCGAGCGCGAGAACAATACGGCCGAAACCATAACACACGGGAACACGAGAAGAGGTCCGAGTTGCCTCGAGGACAGCTCTCGGTAGACTAATTTGTCTACAGGAATCATCGAAAGCAATCATTATCATTATCACCGAAATCGTGACCGATAACTACTGCCCTCTCAACTATTTCACGATATCCTCGATACGAGAGAGAGAGAGAGAGAAAGAAAGAAAGAAAGAAAGAAAGCTATAGCGGTAATATGGATCTTCACGATCGCTTCCCCTAGTCAATGCGCGAAAACAAGGCTCTTCTTTACATAAAAAAAAATAAACCACACAGTACAAGGGGTTCCAACCTTGCCTGGAACTGAACCATAACTCCGCCTGTTCTCCAGCGCATTGCACTATCCGTTGGGGTGCCGGAATTGCACCGGACTTTTGCGTATTCGCAATAACCCTCGTCGGGCCTCTCCTTTACTCGGGCTGCTCATTACTTCGAGCTCCTCACCACCGAATAAATTCGAGAACCTCGACCAAAACTGAACTTAATCGTAAAATAACCAATAAAAAAAAATACCGGAAGTTGTACAAAGCAAAAAAAACAAAATAAAATCTCGATCGAGAGCGTACGGGAGCCGAACGGTAACATGAAATAGTCGAGGTGCGATAAAGCGGGATCTATAACGACGAAAATCGGGCGTAAATCACGCAATTTCGTTCATGTTATATTTTTGTGACGATGATAAAAAAAAATCACGTCACAACTCCTCACCCCTTAGGGGAGGTTTCGAACAAGAGCTCGAAACGGTAGCCAATCCGAAAATTACGGGAACCAAAACTCCGGTAGTCTTCTTGGAGTTCAACCTAAAGGTTGCGGGACCAATTCGGGAACTTTAGCACGCGTAGCATGTGTCGTTAACGACTCATGCCCAACGCGCTTTTTCGGCGACAGACTCGCGACTTCGTCGTGAGGAAGTCCGCGAGGGTGTTGACCTCTCGATACGGAAACCAACGAAGGAGGACCATTAGCCACAGTTCGGTAGCTGTAACCTCCTGCTCTCACCACCGTTGCTCGTCGGTAATAAATTGTGGGGTGAGACGGGAACTTCACGAGAGACTAGGTCTCGATCGTAACACGGGAAAATAAGATAAATATTTTTACTACACATTCTGAGGACAACCACAATTATCAACAAAATGGTCTACATTACCCTCTCCGCAGCGTGATTTCCAACGTCGATCTTGTGACGGAATCCAAGAGGGCGAGGTCCAATGTAGCGGGAACGAAGATAGTTTCCTCTGGCGAAAACTTAGGCCTTGCGGCCCGTATGACGGGATCCACGGTAGATGGCCGATTACGGGAACTTGGTTTCCTTCAGAAGCCAAAGGCGGGAGCTTGGACTTTTCGTCCAATGGGCGAGATCTGAGGCCCGAAGGCCTTCAATGCGAGAACTACGACTACGGTCGTATACGGTACTTGACTTGCGGCCGCTCCATCGCTGAGGCCTAGGGGCCTACCAGGCAAGAGTTCCGGCCGAAGTCCAAGACGGGAGCTTGGACTGTTCGTCCACTGTACGAGATCTGAGGCCCGAGGGCCTACAGCGCGGGATCTGAGGCCCGAAGGCCTACAGTGCGGGATCTGAGGCCCGAAGGCCTACAGTGCGGGATCTGAGGCCCGAAGGCCTACAACGCGGGAACTACGACTAACGTCGTACACGGGACTGGACTTTCCTGCCCAGTAATCGGGAATTCAATTTCGCAGGCGAACTTTGGCGAGCAGGGAATCCGACGCATCCCGGCACGATCGCCTTATCACAACCTTTTGGTTTGCTGCGAATTAAACTCGCGAACACCGGGGCGATTGGGGTGGATACAAGCCCCATCAACAATCCATCCGAGAACGATACTAAAATCGGGGTGAAAATTGTGTCACTCAAGGATAACTTCGAGAACCGATGTGAAAATCGGAGTGAACTGGGTTGACTCACGATCAATCCGAGAACCGAAGTGAAAATCGGAGTGAACTGGGTTCACTCACGATCAATCCGAGAACCGATGGCGAAGAATCGGAGTGACTGACGTCTCTCAACGATCCATCCGGAGACCGAGGTTAAAATCGGAGTGAAACTTGATTCACTCAACGATCTATCCGAGATCGACCCGGTTTTATTGGATGTAATTCGCTCAGTATCGGACATTGTTTCGAGGGCAAGAATTAATCCAGATCTCAAAACTAATTCGGCTTCGAATAACGAGAACACCTTTGAGCATCGAAGATTAATTCGAGTTCGAATGGTCAAGAGCAGGTTCGAATGTCGAAAACTAATTCGAAGTTGAATGATCGGGAGCCGGTTCGGACGTCGAAAATTAATTCGAATTTGAAGAACGAAAGCCATTTTCGAACATCGAAAATTAATCCGAGTTCGAAAAACGAGAGCGGATTCAAACGTCGAAGATTAATTCGCGTTCGAGTAGACGAGAGCAAATTCAAACATCGAAAATTAACTCGCGTTCGAATAACCGGGACCAAATTCAACGTCGAAAATAAATTCGCGTTCGAATCAACGGGAAAAAAAAAAATTCAAACGCCGAAAATTAATTCGTGTTCGAATAAACGGACGCAACAACAAACAACAAATAAATAAGCAAACAAACACACAGACGGACAGACAGACAACAAACATGTTCGAACATCGAGAATGAACTCGAGTTCGAATAACCGAGAGCGAGCCCGAATATCGAAAATTAATTCGAGTTCGGGTCAACGAAAACAAATCGAACTTCGAAAATGAATTCGAGTTCGAATGAACGAGACACAAACTACAAACTGCCAAAATTAATCCATGCTCAGGAAACAAAAATTCGTTCCAAACATGAAAATTAATTTGGGTTCGAGTAGACGGGAACACAATTGAACAGCAAAATTTAATTCGCGTTCGAGAATCGAAATAAATTCCGCAACTCGAATATTAATTCGCGTTCGAAAATCGAAAATAAATTTGAAACTCGAAATTCAATTCAAGTTCGAAAATATTGCGAGAGCGAGAATTTCATCGAAATCAAAACAAATTCCGAATCGAGAAAAATTGCGTGAGCGACGATTTAATTAAAATAAAAAATTAATTTGAATTCGAGAAAATCGCGAGGTACGAAAATTTAATCGAAATCGAAAACTAATTCGAAATCGAGAAAAGTTACGGGAGCGAAAATTTTTATCGAAATCGGAAATTAATCCGACGTCGAGGAATATTACGGGAGCGAAAACTTCCTCGAAGTCGACAATTGATTCGGAATCGAGAGAATTTACGAAAACAAAATTTCATCGAGATCGGAAATAAATCCGAAATCGAGAAAAATTACGAAAACCAAAATTTCATCGAGATTGGAAATAAATCCAAAATCGAGAAAAATTACGAAAACCAAAATTTCATCGAGATTGGAAATAAATCCAAAGTCGAGAAAAATTACGAAAACAAAATTTCATCGAGATCGGAAATAAATCCGAAATCGAGAAAAATTACGAAAACCAAAATTTCATCGAGATTGGAAATAAATGCAAAATCGAGAAAAATTACGAAAACATTTTCGAACGTCGAAAATTAATTCGAGTTCGGAAAAGCGAGAACGAAAATTTTTCGAACGTTGAAAATTAATTCCAGTTCGAAAAAACGAGAACGAGAATTTTTCGAACGTCGAAAATTAATTCAAGTTCGAAAAAGCGAGAACGAGAACCTTTCGAACGTCGAAAATTAATTCGAGTTCGAAAAAGCGAAAACTAGAATCTTTCGAACGTCGAAAATTAATTCGAGTTCGAAAAAGCGAGAACGAGAAATTTTCGAACGTTGAAAATTAATTCCAGTTCGAAAAAGCGAGAACGAGAATTTTTCGAACGTCGAAAATTAATTCGAGTTCGAAAAAGCGAGAACGAAAATTTTTCGAACGTTGAAAATTAATTCAAGTTCGAAAAAGCGAGAACGAGAATTTTTCGAACGTTGAAAATTAATTCAAGTTCGAAAAAGCGAGAACGAGAATTTTTCGAACGTTGAAAATTAATTCCAGTTCGAAAAAGCAAGAACGAGAATTTTTCGAACGTCGAAAATTAATTCGAGTTTGAAAAAGCGAGAACGAGAATTTTTCGAACGTGGAAAATTAATTCGAGTTTGAAAAAGCGAGAACGAGAATTTTTCGAACGTCGAAAATTGATTCGAGTTCGAAAAAGCGAGAACGAAAAATTTTCGAACGTCGAAAATTAATTCGAGTTCGAAAAAGCGAGAACGAGAATTTTTCGAACGTTGAAAATTAATTCCAGTTCGAAAAAGCGAGAACGAGAATTTTTCGAACGTCGAAAATTAATTCGAGTTTGAAAAAGCGAGAACGAGAATTTTTCGAACGTGGAAAATTAATTCGAGTTTGAAAAAGCGAGAACGAGAATTTTTCGAACGTCGAAAATTGATTCGAGTTCGAAAAAGCGAGAACGAAAAATTTTCGAACGTCGAAAATTAATTCGAGTTCGAAAAAGCGAGAACGAGAATTTTTCGAACGTCGAAAATTAATTCGAGTTCGAAAAGCGAGAGCGACAAATTTTCGAACGTCGAAAATTAATTCGAGTTCGAAAGAGCGAGAACGAAAAACTTTCGAACGTCGAAAATTAATTCGAGTTCGAAAAAGCGAGAACGAGAATTTTTCGAACGTTGAAAATTAATTCAAGTTCGAAAAAGCGAGAACGAGAATTTTTTGAACGTCGAAAATTAATTCGAGTTCGAAAAAGCGAGAACGAGAATTTTTCGAACGTCGAAAATTAATTCGAGTTCGAAAAGCGAGAGCGAAAAATTTTCGAACGTCGAAAATTAATTCGAGTTCGAAAGAGCGAGAACGAAAAACTTTCGAACGTCGAAAATTAATTCGAGTTCGAAAGAGCGAGAACGACGAAATCGATGGGCGAAAGAGAAAGAAGGAAAAAAAAATCTACCCCAGAAAACGTGCGGGTACCTCGAGACGAGGGTACTTACGGGATCGATGTCTTCGGTAATCCATAGTGGCACTTAACAATTTTTAATTTCCACGAGAGTAGTGTTCACCACGATTAATCGCGCAGTAATCATCGGCAGACCGTCAATTTCGGCGATCGAGAGTGAAAAGGGCGAGGAGAAGGGATTCCTCAAACTCAAAAAAAAAATTGTTTGTCACAATTCGGGAACGCCGGTGATAACGGCTGAGCGTCGGCTAACGGAACTTCCCCCCACTCTAGCGCGTGCGACGCGCGAACGTTAAGGGTGAGAAAATTCGCCAATTTCAAAAAATACGAAAAAGGCAAAATTCTCCGAGATCGTGTCTTTCCGACACATCGTGAACACAACAAAAAAAAATATGCGTCCCCAAAAAAAATAATTTCCACAATTTTTAGGGAGCCGAGAACAAGCGTAACGCGTGGACAGCGAGAAAAAAAAAGGAAAAGGATTTTGGCACAAATCCTCCATCTCCTCCTCTCCCTCTATCCCTCGTTACAGCCATCGAAAATACGTGGGTTCGTCTGAACAACCACAGCGGGATCAAAAGAAATTTTCTTAATTTTGTTCCATCGAAATCGAGTCGATCGAGCCAAACGAGAGCGAGCACAAAAAAAAATAAAAAAAAATAATCGGTAGCGTTATTTTATTGGCGTGGCCCCACGTTGGGCGCCATTTGTGACGTATTTTTCTTCATCTCGATACCGCGAGTTTAAAAGTAACAAAATACTTCAACCAAAAAAAACAAAAAAAATGGAACCGGAACCAAACTTACGCTCAAACCAAAAGGGAGAGAAAAAAAAGAAAAAAAAGAAAACACGAAACCGAAACTTACGTCACCTTCGGCCGTTTGCATCCGCGAGTGCAACGAGATCCCGGGGGCGCCAGTCAATTTTTATTTCGCCGGTATTAACTAACCGGACTAAAACTGGAGATCGGTGGAACCGGCCGACCTCCGCAAAGACGCAACAGACACGAAAAGCCAAAACTAATCATCGATGGCATTCGCGAGCGCAAACGGTTGCGGAAATGCACGGTTGCTCAGGATGCAGATTATGGTAGAAGGGTCGCGATCCTCTCGCCAATAAAATAACTACGAGAACACACACGACACCGAGAAAAATTATTCTGAACTAGAACAATCATCTGATGTTGACTTGAAAGTCACGGGATCGCATCTAAATGCATCGAAAACCACTCAGCCGATCGAAAGATCCAGGCGAGCATAACGAGAACGCATCTCTTCGCACGATCGATAAATTATCTTTAAAAGAAATAACTCACCGAAACAGCAGAAGAGAGTTCAAAGAACTCAACGGGAACTGTATCTTGCGATACCACGGAAACTGCACTTGATCACTGCAGCACTTGGAGAATTAACGCATCCCACAAGACACCGGATCAAGGAAAAGAATTCTTTCCGAATTCGCACGAGAACAACACCAGAATATCCACCAGTCAAACGAGAAGCACACGCGAAAGCGAGCATCCGTGACAGGCACGATATACCGTGAGCACGAGAGAGACAGCGTATGTCTCTCCCCCGAGCGCGAGAACAATACGGCCGAAACCATAACACACGGGAACACGAGAAGAGGTCCGAGTTGCCTCGAGGACAGCTCTCGGTAGACTAATTTGTCTACAGGAATCATCGAAAGCAATTATTATCATTATCACCGAAATCGTGACCCATAACTACTGCCCTCTCAACTATTTCACGATATCCTCGATACGAGAGAGAGAGAGAGAAAGAAAGAAAGAAAGAAAGAAAGCTATAGCGGTAATATGGATCTTCACGATCGCTTCCCCTAGTCAATGCGCGAAAACAAGGCTCTTCTTTACATAAAAAAAAATAAACCACACAGTACAAGGGGTTCCAACCTTGCCTGGAACTGAACCATAACTCCGCCTGTTCTCCAGCGCATTGCACTATCCGTTGGGGTGCCGGAATTGCACCGGACTTTTGCGTATTCGCAATAACCCTCGTCGGGCCTCTCCTTTACTCGGGCTGCTCATTACTTCGAGCTCCTCACCACCGAATAAATTCGAGAACCTCGACCAAAACTGAACTTAATCGTAAAATAACCAATAAAAAAAAAATACCGGAAGTTGTACAAAGCAAAAAAAACAAAATAAAATCTCGATCGAGAGCGTACGGGAGCCGAACGGTAACATGAAATAGTCGAGGTGCGATAAAGCGGGATCTATAACGACGAAAATCGGGCGTAAATCACGCAATTTCGTTCATGTTATATTTTTGTGACGATGATAAAAAAAAATCACGTCACAATATACATGTTAGACACTGGAAAAATTCAAACCTTTATAACTCGGAAACGCCTCGAGATATCGAGCTGAAATTTACACCATAGATAGAGGGCATTTGTTGAGGTTCAAAATTATTTTTTTTTCGAAAAATTAACAATCCTATGAAATCGGTATGTATGGATACATTTTGGAAAAAAATTACACCAATTAAAGAGGAGTCTACTTGCATGCCAAATTTGAGCTCGCTCCATCGTGCCGTTCGCGATGGACGATTAAATTTTCTGTGCCTGGAACACACACACACATGCGCACTAAAAAGAGGGCTTTGTCGTAGGCAGGAAAAAAATGGGTACATGCACATTTTCGCAACGCTCGTGGGAAGATAACGTTGGAAATTATGTCCTCGAGAGTGGGGTACCTCTTTGTACTGTCGAGATGCCATCGTTCCGCAAGATGTTTACCGGTATGTTTACAAGCTTATCATTCGACCATTAGAAAATAGGTAGAATTTCTGCATTTTACAATTTCCATTTCTAAATACTTATGTTGGTTTCCGATCCAATACTTTACATAAATGTAACGCTCTTTGGAAATTTCTTTCTTGGCTGTCAGTAAAAGTATGGCATTTCATTTTTTTAATTCTTTTATTGGGAAATTAATTCTTTAAACTGCATGTTCACTTGCTACATTAGAAGAACACCTTCTTCCTGAGGACATCTTCTTTGATTTTTGTCTAAAAATGGACTTTTATCATAAAGAGGGAACAATAGTCAGTGGATGCAGTTTGGGTTTGCATTTAACAGGCCCGGGTTGGCTTCCCGACCGACACCAATGGAATACTTATTCTACGTATCTATCTCCAAACTTACTCGGATGCGATCTTTAAATTTAGGCTAAATAAGCTTACTTTCATCTGTGCGACGTAATTCTGAGGCTTTGGTGGCTCCCAAGCGGTTCTCATCGCTTGAATGGTGGTACACCTTAGCCGTGCACTTAGTGGTACACTTAACCACGCATTGGCTAGCGTACCATATCACTGTGATAGGAGTTACCTTCGTAACTCTGATATTCATGCCCTGATATTCCTACCCTGATATTCCTACCCTGATATTCCTACCCTGATATTCCTACCCTGATATTCATGCTTGAGATTATCCGCATTTTAACACAGGAAACTTACGGAAGCACCAGACGCATAGCCACAAGTTTTCCACAGTTTCCTTACAAGTTCGACAAATGTAGTAGGGTTAAAAGTAATTTGAAGTCGATTCTGATACATGACATTTTATTCCGTAGATTTGAACTTACGGAAGAATGGCAAACCCCTGAAGCACATTTCCCGACGTAAAGTTCAACATCGTGTAGGGAAAATATTTCGTGCGCAGATGGATATTATCCGCAAACAACTGAAGGAAGCGGTATACGTTAGCACAACGTCCGACATTTGGACGGCAAGTAATCGCCGCTTTCTAGGCGTAACCGCTCATTGGGTAAGTTCGTAACCAAGCTAATTGTGAATGTGTTATAGAAAGCCAATAATAATCATGTCTAATAAAATTAATTTGTAGATTAACCCACAATCCTTCAAACGGCATTCTGCTGCTATCGCCTGCCGACGATTCACAGGGTCTCATACTTATGATCGTATTGCAAAATTGTTGGAGGAGGTCCACACTTCGTACGGTCTGGATGCAAATAAAATTGTCGCCACCGTAACGGATAATGCGAGCAATTTTGCAAAGGCTTTTCGAGAATTTGGAGTGGATTTGGACGACAATACCAGTAGAATGTGTCAAAGATCGCGAGACAGGGCGTGGCCTATGTTCCCCCACTCCCCCCCCCCCTTCCCCCCACCCCAGGGGGCGTGGCTACTAACCCCCAACCCCCAACCCCCCCCCCCCCCCCCCAACCCCCCCAACCCCCCAACCCCCCAACCCCCACCTGGACCGATGCGCGAGATGCGCGAACTTCCCCCTCTCCCCGCGGTTCACCCCCCTCCACCTGCTGGCGGGGGCCCCGAGGCCTGGCGCCACGTCTCGCGGCCTTTCCCCCTTTACCCGTGACGTGGCGCGCCGCGCCGCTCGGTTTTCCCCCCTACGCGGGGCCCGTGGCTTGGCGCCGCGAGTCGCCTCTCTCTCGCTCCCACTAAGGCCCAGCATCCCCCCACCTCGGGCGCGCGCTCGACCCGTCGCCAGCAGTGGTTTTCCTCAAATGCCTAGCGATGGACCAAGATCGCGAAGGCCGTGCCGTCTGTCTTGGCGCCAAGACTCCCCCACCTCCTACCCGCTTCCCACTCACACACACGACTGACGCGGCGCCACCCGACGCTTTTCCGAAACACCGGTCGAATGACCAAGATCGCGAAACCCGTCTACACCCCTCTAACCGCCGCTCTCAAGACTCCCACCTCGCAGCCACCCACTAGCGCACGCCTGACGCGACGCCTGGCGGAGATTTTTCAAATCTTCAACGGAGGGGACAAAGATCGCTAAGACCCCTTCCACTCTGACCAACGCAAATGGTTTTAAATTTGTTTTGTAAATATTTTTGTTTATTTAATTAACATTCAATTTCAATACATCCATATCCAGAGATTTTGTTGCTGCTGTTTTACATTGCTTGCAGTCTTTACATAGTGGAATATCTATTTCTGGAAGAACCGGTTTTACGTGTGGTTCACGGTGGTGTGTATAGCATGGCAGGTACGTTGAGACTTCGCTGTCCTCTCTGAGATGTTTGGGTAGTTTATTCCATATAAAATGTACATAGTTTCCCCAGTATTTCAGCAGAATTTTCTTGGAAACCATCTTGAGCTCTTGTTCACTCAATTGTGTGATGGAGCTTTAAAGACAATATGGTATTGAGGTTCTTGTTAAACGGATTACAGGGCTAGTAAGTTCACCAATGCTTACTGAAGAATTGTTAATTACAATATCTTGTTTTCCGTTGGTGTAGGTCTGCGGCATTTTATACAATCCTTGCGCGACGGTGGAGGGCCATCGATGTGGGTACGCATGCTCGATGTATTGTAGTGTAGATAGCATGGCAGGTACGAGGCTACCTCGCGGTCAGTTTTAAGGTATTCAGGTAGTTTTTCCCAGAGTAGTTGAATAGACGAGCCCCAATGTTTGAGCAGTAGTGGCTTAGGTATATACTCGAGCTCCTCCGTGGTCAGCAGCCAGGGGTCCTTGTTGCACTCGATTACGAGGATACAGTCCCTTTTACTCATTGTAGTTAGCGCGAGAGAGAGAGAGAGAGAGAGAGAGAGAGAGAGAGAGAGAGAGAGAGAGAGATACGACGATGATTTCGTGAGAGAGAGAGAGAGAGAGAGAGAGAGAGAGATACGACGATGATTTCGTCAGCGAGGTTTTTTTACTACTGACCTATCTCGCCCATGCATTGGATTATATACCGCAGGTCAGGTCTATTAAGAGAGTGGAAGGGGCGATGTTGAGCCGCATGAGGAAAGGGGAAACGAGTAAATACACTGAGAAAATACATGAAATTACAATTTATTCATTTAAATTCACAAGTAACATCCAAATCGAGCGGTGCAAGTTTGTATACATTGTTTCTTATTTCTATAGCAGCCACCGCCGCCGCCCTTAATATTACGGCTCTTGCTTTTTCTTACAGATTTCTTTTTTCGGTTTACATGTTTTATTCGTTTGTAGTATCGCGCTACAATACGATCGTTTTTCATCCGGTTTGACGAAAAATTTTTACAAAAATCAGCCAAAGTGCAACCCCGAGACATATAATCAAGGAACATAAGACAGTATTCACCGCACACTTTAGATTTGATAGACTGTAGCGGGGTCATATTCCACTCATAGGTTCGAGAGTTTCGGCGTAGACGGTTATGGTGTTGACTGACGAGAGGGGGCAATCCATAACTATCGAAAAAGATGCCGTGTCCATTTTCGTCGACGTACGTGGCAACCCAATGTCTGCCTGGTTGATTGTGTTCATCGGTGTTTAGCACGACGGCCGCGGGTCTAGACCATCGACTCGGTATGCGGTCGGCTGGAAAGACACCTTTGGTCTGAGCCGGTATTTGTTGCAACGCCTCCAGCAGCTGAAGACTGTTCATGGCTCTGCTGTAGTAGATGTTGTGGCCTGATCAATGATTGGCGTCGTCTCTGAAGTTTATTATTGCGGCGTGGTGGGGGTGTAGGTTTACGTGGCACCTGATGTTTCTCTGGGCGCGGTGGCGCCGGATCTTTAGCTCGGAAAAGCGCCACAATTTCGTCGTTAGCAGGCTCAGTTCCCGCGTTAAGGCTTACATCAGGACTGATGTACGCTGGTGTGTCGTCGTGAAATATATACTCTTTGCTCGCTTCTATAGCACAAGAATTTCTTATCGTTTGATTTTTTTTATTCGATGCTTCACTGTTGGTCGTCGTCGTCGTCGTCGTTGACGGAGTCGATTGTTTATTTTTTTTAGGCGTCGACGTGGCGAGCGGTTGAGAATAAATAGGGCTAACGCTGTTGAGTTCACGAAAGTTAATCCACGAGCGTATTCTAGCCACGTTGTTTAAGGCGCAGGTAGCCCGATCTTCTTTCAACATTCCGTGATAAATACAGAAGGTTTTATTGATGGGCATATTTTTGAACGATGGGCCCTCAAACTCCTCGAGATTAATAATTTCGCGCCCAAGTACATCGCGTAAAAGCTCGGCTTTCTGTACACCTCTCGTGTAAATGCGTAAAGTATTTCTACACATTGTCCTCAGGTTAGCGTAGACTTTTCTCAGTGGGGTATCACCGTCGACCCACTCCAAGCCGTGATGATAACACGTGAGATTATTGTTGCTTGTGCGCACATGTTTCGGCAGTTCGCCAAAGTCGTATGGCGGTTCCACAAGCCAGTGTCCATAATGCTCTTCGCGTGTTGACGTTACAGCTATTTCTTTTGGTAGAAATTCTCCTGCTGAACCATAGAGCGCTTGAATGTCTACTATAATGGCCATAGTGAGAGTTTCTTCTAGACTGATGCTAGATGCGCCTAGACGAGCGATTTAAATACCGGTTCCACCACCATCACCAGCGATAGCGCCGTTGGCGCTCAGGCGGATGCAGCGGTCCAGCTTACGCACTAAAATCCGTAATAACTTGCCGCGCGGAATCTATCTCTATAACGTTATCATACTCTGCATAGACAATACAATTCAATGTAGACGTCAATGATTGTTCGAATCGTACTTCGATCCTTACACTGCCGTGTCTCACGAGATTCCAGTGGCTGAAGCAACCGGCCGATAAATCGGGCGTTAAATCAAAGGCATATAGACAGTAGCCTTTAGGGAAATCCGACCTGTTAATATCTATGCCGGCGTTTTGGAAATGTATACCTGTGCCGTTAAACAGGGTCTGGTAGCTCTCGACCCATGCGTCGCCTGAAAACTGTGGCTGTAGGGGCTTGCTGGGTACCTGCTGACCGTCCACGTACAGAGAAAGAAAATTTACCGAATGATGATGGAAGTTGAACGGATTTAGTGTTTTACTTCCGTTGAATGCTCGATTATTCACAAAACCGAGAATTATTCGTTTCGGTAATTGTCCGAGGATAACGTTGTCAAGAGTGTCGCCTGTAATGCCGCTGTGCATCGTAAAAGCTTTAACTTCCACACGTGTTATCGGATACTTTGCCGTCGTTTTGGCGAGCATTTTTGCATGAGCAATCAAGACGCCCGGAGCGATTTTAGCCCTTCGCACAAGTAGTGTAGCCTCGGTGATTTCAATTTTGTGTGTGAGTCCGGCTGTAGGCACTTCCATGAGACAAAATTCATCTTTTGATCGCACCATACGTAGACGCACTTCTACGCCATTTATGAGAAATTTGTCTTGATTGAAAACATCACAATGGAGATGTCCGATCATATCCACAGATTTTCCATTCCTTATAAATTTTTCACGCCACGCTTGTCCGGTATTAGCTCGGCCTTTGCCGTCAGGTAGAGAATCGAACGCACCAGGTTCGTCGTTGTACCATAAAGCGGTCGTTAGATGCGAGTCTTTCGCTGCAGGTCCGTAATTGAGTAGAGTTTCAATGTACGCTCTGTAGGGGTATGCATTGTTTGGAGGCGCCACGAGTTTCTGGTTAAAATACACGTCAACCTGATTGAACATGCTGTGCAAAAAGTTGTTAACAGGTGCCACTTGGTAGGGCGAATCCCCGCTGGCTCTGACTTTAGCTTTAACGGCTATCATTGTGTGGGCAAGATCTAGATATTCCTCGCCGTGGCCAGGTATGACAAATTCCAGGGGTCCGTCGTCCGTGAGGGACGAGACGGGCTTGTAGTGAACCCATTGCGAGTTTTCTATTGCCGTTTGTGTTGGCGGGATCGTGAACAAGTCAAGCTCCGACTTCATACATTCACAAGAATGTGTGTGTAAGAATGACATTTTTAGTGGTTTCCAAAAATGTCGCTTGCCTTACGTTTCCTAGTACGCCTGCTACCTGCAGCCCTTTTACTGCCCTTTCCTCGCTTCTTGCTTATCTTCACGGTGGTTTTCCTCCGGCGTCTCTTCGTTACAGCGTGAGATTTTTTCGAAACACCCCCGCGCCTCTTCCTTTTCGTTGTACGTGCGCGTGTGCGTCCGGTTAACGACTGCAACGTTCTCGCAGTGTTCACCGCATTATATCCTGAGCCGTTCATGAGAAGAGAAATTTTTTCATTGGCTTTCCGATGTAAATTGTCGCCCGATTCAGCCACGCGTCGGCGCAATGACTCTTTAAACGGTTGCTGGTGGCCACTAACGTCTTCGATCACGTGGAGCCCTGTGCGCACAGCCTCTTTCCCGATGGCTTTAGCACCTTTTTTCAGCAGTGGTAACACGCTCCTCCACAGACCCCCGAGAAAGCTGCCGATTCCGTGCCCTCGCTGCGTCGGTGATCCAACAAAAACGTTATGTATACGTCCGCCGCCGATTTGATTCTCGTAGTACGCCGTATAATGAGCAACCATAATTGCTTGTTACGAAGCGTTTTCGCTCCCTCTTAACGCGAAGTGTTTAGTCTAACGTACCATTCTCGAATGCATTACTTCTGTCTCAGAGTGGTGTTTATATATATTTATATATTTAAACAAACGGTAATTTTCTTATTCTTTTATAATCTTCCAGTCTTCTGAAGATACTGCATGCAACGTCGTCTGTTAAACGCCGCTTTTCCGTATCCCTGATCGTGTAAAATTCGTCGGGTGTAAAAAATGAGAGACTCAACGGTGTAATATTGCTTACACGCTCCTTTATTTCTTTATAATTTTCATTCGATGAACTTCGCAGAGTATTAACAAGGCATTTCGCGATGAGCGTGTTATATGGAATATCCGTCTCGTGTTTGATTTTGGTATAATTACCTTCTTTGCAAAACACAAAATCGCGCTTACTTTTGGCCAATAGTATTATCGGTATAAAGCCTGTAATTCTATAGCGTCCTTCACTGCAGTTTGTAACCAGGCTTTCTATTCTACGGACGATATAGATAAATTTTTCAGGGACAATAATTTTTCTCTCAACTCGATGGCCACGTTTTTCAACGTACTCGCTATACTTCACCATGTAATATTTCGCGGAGTCTGGTCTAGTATCATAATCGTACGATTCAATGTCAGCGTGTTTAAACTCGCTGTCGTTCACACTAGTCATTGTTTGTTACTTTGCTTTCTCTCTCTCTCTCACATGCGCGCTATAAAAATCAAACTCTTTTAAAGTGAAGCGTCAGAGTCAACGTCCCATACTCGAATGGTATCCGTTCGCCCAGTTGATCTCTTATATCTATCTCAATAGAGCGGAAACAATTATTTATCAATCGCAAGTAATTTGGTGGAGAAAAATATGCTACTTGCGACGTGCCATACACGTATTTCGTAGTATTCAAACAAACTATTCGGAGTAGAGTGGTTTGCGTATCGCCAACGGTGTGGGGTTCACAGATATCGGTGTAAACGAAGAGTTGACTGGGTAGAGCCCGAGTTAAACAGGCAGGTACGTCGGCGCGTCTCTGCTCTCCTCGGGTGAAGCGTAGATAAGTACCCTGAGAGCTGACCCAGTCGGGTTTCGGTAATAGACGTCTTTCAAAGCCAAGTATATTCTTCACTTTACGACTCACGCGCAATACATTTTTCGGTGTTTCTCTGCTCGAGCATTTGTCTCTAGGTATTGCATCAATCGCCACATAGCCGTTTGCATTGCTGGCGTTGGTGATTTGTATGCCCGCCTCCTTCAATCCTTCTAGCTGATTTATATTATTGACAATCTGCTCGTGACTTGTGTATATACCATGTGGTATTTTACGCGCGACGGAACTTGTAGTACCGCAAGGAGTCCACTCGATTTCCGTCTCGGATTCCTGCAGGTGGGTCATCGTGCAGGGTACATGAATTTCCGTTAATCCCACGACCCATTGTCCTTTCAGGTTTATTTCGCGCTGTAGTTGGGTGGTGAAACGTGCCGTCGTATTTTCCGGAAAATATTTCATGCTGCTGTTGCTCGGCAGCACGATAAAAAAACTGTCTTCGTCGTGCATGTTTCACGCAATGTGGCGCGCGTTGGCCGCCGGTATCCACGAGTTGAATTTAGCCGGATAACCAACCCAGCTCACGAGTATTTGTTTATTAGCGCCGCGCCCTTTTGTTTGTAAAATTTGATCAATTTTAAATTCCTGATCCTTCTTCATACGATTATCGTGTACACGTGTCAATTCTTCGGGATAAAAAAATCCTTCGATAGCCTCGTCTTCGAGGTCGCACAGTACATATACATAGAGGCCTTGGCGCTCTATAGCTTTTTTCACGCGAAAAATTTCTTCGCTCCAATTTTTCTCATAACCCTTCTCGAAGGTGCCTTTCGTTCTACTAATTCGAACATAATCTCCGGGTTTGTATTTATACGCCGAGAAAGGCCTTCTCCCGCGTCGTTTCTCCGCCGCACTCGTCATATTACGCGCTGCTATACCGGCATTGTGCAGCGTAACAGCCGCAGGTTGCATTTTAATTGTCGAATGTGTGGCATGATTGTAAGCATCGATAAATTTGTCCAACACGTCAATGTAACGATGGGAATTTTTGTGTGTAAAGTAGCGCCACATGCGTTCTTTAATGGTACGATTCAAGCGCTCGACAATTGAGGCCTTTATATCGGGGTTGCTCGCTACACGAAAGCGAATATCCCGATCTTTGAGGAAATTTTGAAGTTCATTGCCGAGGAATTCTTTGCCCCGATCGGTCTGCAGGTATACGGGCTGCCGTCCACCACTTCGTTCGAAAATCCGTTTAAAGCCCAGCGTGACTTTGTGCACGGTTTTGTCCTGCAGCGGCTCGACCCACGCGTACTTGCTGAGAACGTCAATGACCATCAGCAGGTAGGCCACATTGTCGTTGTAACTTCTCAATGAACGTAGGTCCACTAGGTCAGCCTCCCAAACATCGTCGATATTGCCAACGTCGTAGTAGAGTCGAGGAAAGACGCGCCGCACGGGTTTGTGCAAAGTGTAGGCGTCCTGTTGGGTCAACCAATCATAAACATCGAATGCTTTATTTTTGCCTTTTATTAGTCGTCGAGCGCCGGAATAACCAGCGGGGTTCGACGGATCGTAATACACTTTTTCAAATGACATGTTGTAGACTTATTATGGTAATTACAATAGCACTAATTGTTATTTGTCTTTTAAATTCTAATCCACTTTGCAAACGCAACTCGTTCGGCTTTAGTTTTTCGACGTTTCGAAAGTCTCTCGCGTCGTCTCACAATCGGATTAGAGTCGTCGTCGTCGTTGTAGTATTCATTTTCCGTAGTATTCTCGGCAATTATCGAGTCGTCAAAGACATCACCGTCGTCGGGTAAATTCACCTCCATATGAACCGGTCCAGTGGCTTGTCGTGCACGTTTAACACCACCTCGCGACTGACCCATGCGCCACAGTGCATCGTTTCCGATGAATTCGCGAGGTATACCGCTGGCACGAAGACTCGTGATGAAGTGTGCTCTAGAGCGTGGTGCAACGCCTTTTCTCGCACGTACAGCATCATTGACAAGATCAATAATATTCGAGTTTGCAAAGAAATGGCCGTTTATCGTTACACGACCCTTATCATCCCACTTTACAGTATCCCGCACACCATGCGTGTCACGTATATAGTTCAAGAGAGATTTAGCCTTGCGTCTATAAGTCTGAGGAACGCTGTTAATTATTGCGTCATATAATTTAGTTTGATTTTCCGCCGTTGGTTCAGCCGTCGCTGTCGCTGCGGAAGATGATGATGATGCTGGTGGTTGTGGTCCTGATGATGATGTTGCTGGCGGAGACGGCTGCGGCGCTAATATCTCGTTTCTCGAGGCATTGAGATATAAGAAGCGCTGTAATACTTGCATGTATTCCTTCCATTTGGCGGCGTCATCTTCGCCGTATTTTTTAGACTTTAAAATCTTGTAAAGTTCAGCGTCAAGTCGCGACTGTGTGTCGCCCGGCGTCTGCACGGTTTTCTGCTTAGCAAGTAGACTGTCGATATTCCCAGCATCAGCACTACTGCCGCCACCGGTCATGGGTTCTCGTGCGTCAATATTACCGTCGTAATCGCCGTCGCTGATCGGCACTAAAACCATTTTCTTTGCGTGCTCCATGCTCGATCAGGTGCTTCCTTCTCCTTTGCCGCCAAACAAACTACTAACGAGAGTGCTGATAATGGGCGCTAATAAAAGCGGTAAAAACACTCCACCCCCTCTCTGCATTATCAAACGTTTTTTCACCTTCCAGTTGAATCCTCGCTGTTTACCGCGCGTACCACTGCGCTTGCTAGCACAGCAGTTCTGTTTCTTCACGCAGGACGCGGCAATTTGCCGAAGTACGTTTTTATATTTTTTCAAACGATTCTTCGTGCCGTTGCTCAAACAGATGCTGCCGTGCAAAGTATTTACAACGCACTCGCAGATACACTTAACGAGTGGTTTATCAGCAGCGCGTAGTAAGACTTTTCGCTGCTCGTTATTCGAATGATAGAGCGCGTTGAGCAGTGCGATACTACGTTTGTCAAACGGTGATTTTTTCGTGCGGCCGCCGTTCGTTTTTTTCACTAATTTCACCGTCATTGTGGAGGGGGTGTTCTCACTACGAACACAATGTGCATTCGACTGGTGAGTAATTCAGTGTGCGCAACGTCTAAATACGTTGACGAGAATTTTTCGGAACGTACACCTGCATGCGTTTGTCGTCGGGAAATATTGTCGTGCGACATCGGCAATTGTCGGGTGTCGACTGTTTTAAATCTAACAGAAGGTAGCCGTGTGGTTGAGATGTTGCGTCAAAGTACGCCTCGGTCAAGAATCGAGGATTTTCCGGATAAACCTGGCGTGCGAGATGTCGAATTTGCGCTCTGTCGCGTGGATTTTTAAAAATCACAATATAGTTGGCGTTTAAGGAAATATCTCTCTGACCGTGTCCCTGATGAAAGATATTCTGTGTAATGAATATTACACTTATATTTTTATGATGACTGCCTTTTGTAAACAAGTCCACGATTGTGTTGTTTGACGATTCACGCATTAAATCGTCAATGATGATGAGTTTTTTCAAATTATTATCGTGTGAATAGTCATCCGCTTGTGGTAATCCCTCGTTGAATTCGATTTTCGGGATTTTACCCGTGTGTTGTTTATCGGACGACGACGACGACGATGACGACGATATAGCATTTATATGGAGCGCTCGAGTCTCAGGATCCAACGAATCCCCATAATAAAATATTATTCTATCAAACACAACGTTACTCATGGAATTTAAATATTTGAGAAATTTACGCACAAAGACTGTTTTCCCGCACCCTGTGGGCCCACATATGAGCGATGTCCACGGATGTTTCCATCTAACGTCCATTATAATTGAAGAAAAAATAACAGCGATAATCTACAGCAAAAATCAGCTAATCCCCTCGGGCGGGCGGCGGCGGCGGTGGCGGCGGACCCGCACGTCGTCACTAGCTTATTCGACGTGTGCGCGCGCGCGAAGTTCAGCTTATACAGGCGCACGCTCGGCCGCTCATAAGCTTATTAACGAGCGCGCGTCTCGACGAGCTTGTAAATCCGCGGTGGCACATGCGCTATTCAGCTTTTTTTGGATCGCATGCGCCTATTAGCCTATGAGTGAAGGAAAGTGAACGGGTGTAACACAGATGATTATGTTTTTTTACATTTTTATTATAAAAGCTCCATTTTTTTTTTTTTTACATTAGGACTTATACCGCTGCACGGTGTGCATTTTTGTTTACAGTGTGAATCTTTTGTACTTCGTTCGTTATAAACGGAATGCAGAATACTTTCAGCTCTACGAAAACAACGTCGAATAAATGATCGTAGAATGAGGGATCCACTCGTCTACGTACAGCAGAATGAAGAGCCTCTGAGTTCAGTGTTAAGAGTTCTTTAACACGGTGTTCGTTCACATCTTCCGCAGAATCATTGGGCGGGATGTGAAGAATTATTTCTTCGCAGAGAATATCAACGCACGTCTTGACATTTTGAACGAATCGTTGAAGACGTCTGAATCGTTCCTCGACGCATACTGTAACGTTGCATAATCCCTCGAACGATACTTTCTGCATAACAACAGCCGGTGAATAGTTGCGCTTCTTCTTCTTCTTCGCTGGTAGTTCAAGCTGAGATTCCTCGTCGGGGCACAGACTAATTTCTTCGATCTCCTCGGGCTGCTGTCGGTCGAATACTATAGTCTTTGACCCAAACGAAGTCGTAAAGAAAATCTCCAGATCCTCAATATTCAGAGGACTCTGTTTCATCGGGTCGCACTTCCAGCCGTAATTTTTTGAGCTGTTAAAATAACCGGAGATTCTCTCGAAGTTGTCCTGTAGCTTACTCCACGCCGTGGATTCAAGCACGAGCCCTCCTGGTGAACTATTGTTCTGCAGCTTAACCACGGGGACGATGTCGCCGTTCGATCGCGGCTGTAGTCCGACGCTTATTTTCTTCGTTTCCGAAACATTGAGATTATACGTTGTTCCTAGAAGCAGTGGGGTTTCTAGTTTCTTCTTCTCATCGTCGGAAATTATACGATACATGGTCTTTACGGTCAAATCCGAACGACTCATGTTGAAAAATGTATGAAGATACAAATTGTGAGAGCGCTCGAGAGAGAGAGAGATGTAGACACGGGGCGTGCGTGTCTGTGTGTGCGTGTGTGTGTGAGAGAAGGATTATCGCTTCTCTCGAGTCGCCGGGGTTCACTGTTGGCGTCACTTGTTCCACAGCCCTTTTTTATATGCTGGCGCGAGACCCCACCTCCACATGTCGCGCGCTCACACATGATAGAATGGTGGGGATAAACCGGTTTATAGACGGCGTAGCGCACCATCTCTTGAGATTATATTACACTCACGTTTCTGATTGGGCTTTTACACGTAACCCTTATATCTTTCGTTAATTATAATGTGAATGTATTTTTACGTTTTTACCGTCGACGCTACACGGGCTTGACGCAGGTATACCGTAGGTCAGCATCTCACCGTACCCCCTATGCAAAAAAAAAGGTGTAAGCCACCGACTGAAGCCTTCTTGCACAGCCACTATTTTCATTACCTGTAGATTTCCCCCCCAGCATCTATTGCGAAGATCCGTGAGAGCGAGTGAGTGAGCTTTAAGCTACTTTGCTCTCTCTCTCCCTCTCGCGCTTGGACATGGATCTAACGTACGTTTCCCAGGGTCCCACGGTTGTTAGTGTTAAATAATCTAGCCGAGATTTTCAACAACAATAAAAAAATGCAGGACAACACAACCCACTTATGAGATTGTATCTTTACCGGATGTGGCGCCCACAGGTGGAGGTCTCATAAAGGCACCATCCCGGCGGGGTTTTATCAGCAATAAATTGTGTCGCGAGTGTGCACACTTGTACAAGTGCATCGTGGGATTCTCAAAAAAATACGGAAAATCTGAAAATTGACTTTTATTACCTCCGGCGGTTACACTAAAGTGGTCCAAGTCATCTTAAAAGCCACCCTTGTCTAGTATTTTACGAGTGGCGTGAGGGAGCCAGAAACCCCCCTTTCGTGAAAATACCGAAAACTATATGATAAGACCACTATTCCTGGAAAAGTCGTTAAATTTTATCTTTTTTTACCGTCTTAACACGAAATTGTTTTTACCGTATCTGTTGTTTGTATCGCAGCATAATTGTCGACTAACGGCCCGGACGGGCGGGAGTGGGACGTAAGTTGTTTTCCTTGTACCGTCGTAAACATTTTATCTTAATTGTAACCTTAAGACAAAAAAAAGGTACTTGCCTAGGCAATACGGCTTGTTAGCGACATCGGCTATACCTACTCTAGGTGACCAAGAGTCATCGTCTACAAACCAGCGAAAAAAAAAGGGTCGGGCGCAAAGCTTCTGAAAGAATAGCCGTTGGAGTTGGTGTTGACCGTCAGGGTCCAGCTCGACGACAGTTTTCCTGGGGCTCTAGACCTGACGTTTTTTTCATATGGTTTGTTAGTAGAGTCAAAACACCTGATGCTAGGGGGTGGCGGGCGTTTTGGCTAAATGTATAAAACTGTCCGACGACGAAAATTTCGACTAATTTTACGTCCAACCGCTCATCGGTCAACATCGGTGATTTTTCTTGTGTTCCGTGATTTTTCGTTCGTGCTAGTGAAGTGAAAAATGCCTGCCTTCCAGCAGAAACGGTGTGTGTTGTTGGTGGTTGTGCGCGACACCGCAAAGGTGTTTACGCGGTGCAACGCGGGACTAGCGCGACGGTTTACGCCGCGCTGGTTTAATAAACTAACTAACCTGACATTCGCTCAGCTGGTGAGCGAATTTCAGAGGTTGCTGCGGGCGAGCAACACTACGCTAATAACCGCTGCGTATAGCAGCGGTGTATTTAGTACCCCGGAGGTACAACGTCTCGTCGTCAGCCACCTAGCGCTGTACGGCGGGGTCCTCCACGAACCGCTACGCCCGCTTGTCGAAGCCGTGGAGCGTCTCAACGGTAAGTCAACGCAAATTTATTATAAATTTATTATAAAATAATCACATTGATTATTTTATAATATATATTTTTTAAATTACAGCTGATGAGCCTCAGGGGTCGTCAGCTGGGGAGTCCTCCCCATCATCAAGCGGTAGTAACCCGATGGAGGTCGACGCGTCCCCGGATTCGCCCACCGACGACGCGTGGGATAGTATAAGCAGCAGCAGCAGCAGCAGCAGTGACGAGGAGGAGGACAACGACGACGACGACGACGACGATGACGAGGAGATGCTCGACGTCTTCTCGTCGTCGTCCAGCGATGACGACTCAGACGACGAGGGTGCCGAAGGACGGGCTCCGTCTGTCGAGTACCCGGTGGTACGATCCCGGGCTACAGCCGTCGAGACCGCCGTGGGCCCTGGCGAAAACGACGAGGCGTCGACGCTCGTTACAGGCGCACTTGACAACCACGACGCATGTAAGTTTTGTTACTATTTTATTCTCTTATTATTAAATTATTTATACCCTGTCAAATTATTTATACGGATAATTTGAATGTGCAGGGTTCGTCGAAGCGTCTCATCCGTCGGATGAGGCTATCGATTCTCTGGCCAATCAGCAAATCGCTGAAAGCCCTGAGTCGCCCCCTGCTTATGAGCGGGGGAGTATGCAGGAAGCGGACGTTTACGTCATGCCCCGTTTCGAGGACGAAATGGGTCAGGACGTTGCGGCCGGACCTGCTGCTCCCCCAGTTCACAACGGTGGTTATTTGCGTGGCGCGGAGGAGTTCCGCGTCCCCAATTTTTATCGGGAGGCGCTGCTCAACCCCGACAGTCCCGCGTCACCCGAGCCCCTCGATATGGGTGACGCGGAGTACGAGGCTCAGGGCTTCGTAGAGCTCGATAGCCCAATGTCACCCCCTCCGCACGAAAGGGGCTTTTTCTCGAGTCCTCATGAAATAGATCTCATGAGGACTCTTAGAGAGGAAGGGCTGATGGGCGACAATGTCCCCAGCAGCCTGGAGTACGCCCCGACGTACGAGAGGGGAATGACGAGAGCCTCGCTCCGGGGGCTTATCGAACTGCAGCGATTTTACGCAAATCGTGGGAATTTGCTGATTATGCCGCACACCGACGCACTCGGGGAACCCGCTGAGGATTCCGACGAGTGCGACGATGACGAGGATTTGATAGCCTCGCGGTGGATGGAGTCGTTCGACGTCGAACGACTTGGTTTGCTAGAGGAGTAAAACGTCGTCGTTTTACAGCCTGGCTGCCGGCGCTCCTCTCGCCAATCCGTTCGTTGACCGGCGATTCGTCATCATCATCATCATCATCATCATCATCATCATCGTGGCCATCGATATCATCGACGTCCTCAGCAGCCTCCTCGCGATCTTCATCACCGATGTCAGAGGTTAGTGGTAATAGACATAGCTATAGTAATATTGTGCAAATAGGCGGCAGTTCGCGTGGCGTAGAAGCGGCGAAAAATTCAGGCGCGAGTAGCAGCGAAGATTCGATCCCCGAAGGCCCTTCCGGCAATGACACCTCCGAGATCAGGCCACCAGGCGCTCGCTTCACGGTCGTCGGTAACGCTCGCGATCGTTATTCGAAAAAATTTAAAGTTTTAGCCCGGCAAACTGATATTGCCCTTGTTTCACCACCCGAGTCGGTAAACCCCGTGACGTGGATACGTAACGCCGTAAGGGACATCCACAACTATATTGTGGAAGGCCGTAGCGAAACCGATCTCATCGGTGTTGGTTTCGAGACGGCCGCAATGGCTGACGGTGCAGCGGGTGTTTCGGTACGGCCGATATTTCGCTTCAACGACGAACAGTTGTGGAACCTGATGTGCTCGGTCAATCAGAGTTCACGTGTTCTATCGGCTAGCGATACACTCCGCTTCACCGTCACGTACATTGAGGTCCAATAAAACGACGAATCTATACGATTACATTTCTCCTCGATCCAGCGAACACCACATCACAACGTCATAACACGCACGGTGTACAAGACTTGTCGTGTGGTGTGTCGCAAGAGGAGACACGTAAGCCATAGATTGTCGTTACCGTTCGGTTACAAACACTAGTTGTAAGAATAGTTTAAGTTAGTTTAACTAATATAAAAAATGTACATATTTTAATTGTAAATATTTTTTACCTGTTTTGTTTGTTTGACCCTAGAATTAAATGTACATATTTTAGTTATAGTAATTTTTACCTGTTTTGTGTTTTTCGTTTTTCTAGAATTAAATGTTTTAGTTATAGCCATTTTTAACCTGTTTTTTGTTACAAACACTAGTTGTAAGAATAGTTTAAGTTAGTTTAACTAATATAAAAAATGTACATATTTTAATTGTAAATATTTTTTACCTGTTTTATTTGTTTGACCCTAGAATTAAATGTACATATTTTAGTTATAGTAATTTTTACCGGTTTTGTGTTTTTCGTTTTTCTAGAATTTAATGTTTTAGTTATAGCCATTTTTAACCTGTTTTTTTTTTTTTTTTTTTTTTTTTGAATATCACATTTCATTACATGTTTTATAAATAAAAAAACCTAAACGTAATCATCTGTGTACACCCATTTACTTTCCTCCACCACATAATTTTAATTATAATATTCTCCGTTAGGCGCCGCGTCGGACGTACGCGCGTGGGTGGCTGCGAGGTGGGAGTCTTGAGAGCGGCGGTTAGAGGGGTGTAGACGGGTTTCGCGATCTTGGTCATTCGACCGGTGTTTCGGAAAAGCGTCGGGTGGCGCCGCGTCAGTCGTGTGTGTGAGTGGGAAGCGGGTAGGAGGTGGGGGAGTCTTGGCGTCAAGACAGACGGCACGGCCTTCGCGATCTTGGTCCATCGCTAGGCATTTGAGGAAAAGCACTGCTGGCGACGGGTCGAGCGCGCGCCCGAGGTGGGGGGATGCTGGGCCTTAGTGGGAGCGAGAGAGAGAGAGAGGCGACTCGCGGCGCCAAGCCACGGGCCCCGCGTAGGGGGGAAAACCGAGCGGCGCGGCGCGCCACGTCACGGGTAAAGGGGGAAAGGCCGCGAGACGTGGCGCCAGGCCTCGGGGCCCCCACCAGCAGGTGGAGGGGGTGAACCGCGGGGAGAGGGGGAAGTTCGCGCATCTCGCGCATCGGTCCAGGTGGGGGTTGGGGGGGTTGGGGGGGGAGGTTGGGGGGGGGGGGGGGGTTGGGGGGTTGGGGGTGTTGGGGGGGGGTTGGGGGGTAGTAGCCACGCCCCCTGGGGTGGGGGGAAGGGGGGAGGAGTGGGGGAACATAGGCCACGCCCTGTCTCGCGATCTTTGACACATTCTACTAATACCACTCTGAGTGGTATGCCATTAGTACATCATGCGGCCATTTTCAAAGATCTGTAGTTTACGAAAAGCTTTTTACAATTGATTTGGAATTTTTTCAGATGAAGTCGGAGTTCAATCTGAACCCGAAAATGGTTCTCATTCTGAGTCGTAAGTATGGGCGGACGATGACAGCGTCGCGCTATCGGAAAGTGAGCACGCTGTACCCGATGAGAATGACGAGGGCGTAAGTAATATGAGTGGCTTGCCATGCCACTTTAGATGTGCAAGCCACACATTAAACTTATTAGTAACGACGGATGTTTCTAAAAGTTATGACACGCTGTAAGTGCTTATGGAAACTACTTCGATCTCCAAAACAACGAGAGACACTGACAGGCATACTTGGTCAGTCTCTTAAGACGCCTGTCGTAGTGCGGTGGAACTCTCTCTTTTTATCGCTGGAACAAATTTATGACTTACGCGATAAAGTAATCGAAGCTAATCAGGCTTTAAGCATCGCGTCTCCCCTGAGAGACAGTGATTTTAAATTTATTGCTGAGTACCTGACGTGCTTGAGACCAGTAGCCGAAGTAATAGACAGACTCCAGGGCGAGAAACAGTGTTTTTATGGATTTCTTCTTCCAGATCTTGTCTCGCTGCGCCGTAAATTGCAGATCATCGAGCAGAACCGTACATTCGAGTACTGTCAGATGATTGCATTTGATTTGATTGTAAATCTTGAGCGCCGTTTCGATGATTTCTTTGAGATTGAAGGTAATGGAAAATTTGCAGCAGTAGCAGCAATTTTGCAACCGCAGTTCAAATCGCGATGGGTCAGATGTCTGAGTCCAGACGCGCAAATAAAAGTAAAAGCTGCTGCGATGGAAGCTGCTAAAGCAATTTCAGAACGCTCACAAACGCAATCAATTGATAACGATCCACCTCGCGATACAAATGATGAGTATGACTTTGGCGAGGATGATGACATTGACGTCAGAAATGATTCAATTATCGGAGAGTCGAAAGCCGAATTGCAGATGCGAGCCTATATGAGTAATCCCTGCTTCTCTGATATAACAGTTATTGATAGATATCCCGAAATCAAGGATTTGTTCCTGAAGTATAACACTCCACTACCATCGTCTGCACCGGTCGAGAGACTGTTCTCATATGCAACTATGATGAACTTGCCTCGGTATAACCGATTAACCGATGACAATTTCGAGAAACGGACACTTGCAAGATGCAATTCTAGCATTTCGTAAGTTCGTTATATCAATAAAAAAGCGTTTTACCGCTACAAAAGTGAAACATGAAGATATATCTTCATAGTTGATTATTAAACCTACTGGTATTTATGCCTCTAAGTTTAAAATGGGTTACTTAGTAGAGGTTTTAAACTTAAAACAACCTCTATATATAAGGCTAACGATTTCTTGTGATCTTTTTCCCCTGTCGTAGCTATTTACGATGATTGTTCATTTCTGATTTGGACTTTGTGCTATTCTTTCATTGCAAGTAGAAAAAAAACCTCTCACGATAACGAGCAGTACGATCGGAAATGTTCCACTCGAAGTCAAGGACAATTGACTGAAATTGGAAAAAAGATGACTTGAGCGTTTCTGCCTGGTGACCAAAAATATAATACGTTCACAGACCCAATAAATGGGGCCCGTGAACGGTTTTTAACACCCTTTGGTAACGATGGCAGCGCACCTCCAAGTGACTATAGTCATTAACGTATACGTGTGTCGACGTTTGCGCGGCATTAAACCTTCATATACAAACATCTTTATCCAAATGGGGCAGGAAAAAGTTACGAGTGGATTTTATGTATTTTTAGGTTGTCAACGATTGCTTCTTTCCGAGCTTTGAATTTAATACAAAACAAAATTGCGCTGCGTTATGACATGCTCCGCGCGTCCATCCATACCAAAGTGTTTAATGCAGGCATTTAATTGCCACCTCGCCACAAGAACAAAGGCGCAATTCTTTTAGTCACAAATCAAAAGATTTCAAGAAAAAATCAAAATATTTTACAGATGTAATGAGTGTTTATTGTAAAAATTAAGAAAAGACATGCTCTTGAAATCATATTTAAGATGTGACTGTGAGATTTAGAACATGATAGGCATTTAGTTGCCACACCGCCACTAACCAAAGGCATACGCATGTTATTTTATTCTGATTGATGTTTATATTATTCGTTCTGTGCGGTACTTATACCCCAAGCTGGGGGTGAAACAAGCAACTAAAGTAGAGGTTGAGAAGTAGTGATTTGTAAGTATCACATATAAAAAGACAATTATTTGGGCCGAAACTCATTGGATAACTTTTGCCATAACAAAACATGAATAAGGTAATTTCCGTGATTTGTTTCGACAACTTTGCGGGAGTAAAGTGCCCCGAAATGTGATAAAAATTACACAAAAATTCGCCAAATTAGGCAAAGAAACAGCCGAAATATTTGAAAAAAAGATATATGTTACATATTATTACAGAAGTAAGTCTTATTGCTTTTTTAGGAAGAATATATTTTTGAGAGGGTAAACTACCCTAAAAAGTACATCATACTATACGTACATCGTAATATATAAATATTACGTATAAACGCGATAAAATGTGTTTAGGGGTAGTCACCCCCTGATAAATTACTCTCTCAAAATATGCAATAATACGTCAGCTTACTTATGTAAGCTGACAACATATTTTTCACATTTCGGGGCACTTTACCCCCGTAAAGTTGTGGAATCGAATCGCGGATATTACCCTATTCATGTTTTGTTATGGCAAAACTTATCCAATCAGTTTCGTCCCAAGTAATTGCTTTTTCATATATAAAGTATACAAGTCACTACTTTTCAATCCCTACTTTAGGAGGCTGTTTAACCCCCTGGAAGTGTTTTACCGCACATAAAAAAATACGTGTCGCTTATTTTTTTAGTGTAGTGTATTTTTTCGTATTGGAATATTATTACAATCGTCAAGGGACACCTGGGATACCTTCCTTGTGAGAAATAATTGGTCTCCTTAACCAACTGACACCCAATTTGACAGTTGCCAAAAAAGTAATTCGTTAGCCCAAATTGCTTTTTCGCTCAACCAACGGATTAGTTTCTCCCAAGCCATGATTTTTCCGACCGGACTAATTTTATCTTTTAGAGCCCATGCACAAAAAATGTTTATTCTGTTTGTGTCGCAGCGTATGCCAGCCTCACGCTAGTATATTTAAATGGCAATTGCAGCAAATAATGAGGACTTTCGGTGTAACTTATGTGATGAATGTTAAATAAATTACTCAAGTCTTTTACGAGTCACAGGATGTTTATCTTTAAGCCACTGCAATGGTAAAATTGTAGAACTTTGCAAATTACTTCCTCACTATGTTGTATCTTTGATAAAGCCACCTCTATGAGGAAGCATGTTGATCAATTTTGGCTTCCTCACAAAAGAACCTTTGTCAAAAATACAAAATAATAGGGGAAGTAATTTTCGAGGTTCTACTTTGCAGGCTTGTTTACATACTGTATACAATAGATGCATTTAAAACGCCGAAAAAATAGAAAATTTATTTAATTATTTATTGTTGTTAAGCTTCGACGTATCGACCTAATTTTTATGGATGGAATTTTTGACACGCGTTCTCGGGGTCTGAGATTATTTAATTATTATTTTCGAACATTTTGAACTGAACATTAACTGTTTGTTGGATTCTCACCAAATTCAGTATCAAACGAGACAATCTATTCAAGTTTTATGTAAAATTTCGAATCAGTTGCGTGAATCGCTCTCGCATTATAGTATTGTTTTTTTAATTACGAAAATGCAAATTTTTATGTAGTCTTCACTACTTTATTAATTTTTCTACATTTAGTATTGAATATTGACATACTGTATTTAAGTTTTATGCAAGGTTTTAGATCAGTTACTGGAACCGTCTTCCAGTTATAGCAAAAAAAAATCTGAAAATTTAAAAATTCCATAATATCCAAACCGCTGTACCGATCTTGTCGAAATTCAATACCAAACAACATTGAACGTATCGTCAATTATGAAGAACAATTTAGCTAAATCGTTGAACTTTTACGAAAGGTAGAGCGACCACGCCCTTTTTTTGCTTTTTTCAAACGGTTACTGAGTAAGAGGCGTTTGTATTGTAGAAGCGTTGCACACAAACATACACGCGCACGTGAATATTTCGAAATAAGAAAATATTTCATGAAAACAAAGCTTCCTCTATGAGGAAGCAATGAATGCAATGTTCGATCAAATGTACTGATCATTATTGAGTAGTTAGTTAGCAGAAGTAACTACAAATAGATGGATTTAAAACACTCTGAATTTCGAACACTTCTACCTACCTTTACCAAATAAATAATGATCATTGATGAATAATAATTCATCGGAAGAAATTAGAGAGCAACGTTGATACTTCGAAAAATGAAATATGTCAGAATATTTAAATGAGTAGATTTATTTACCGTAAAAATACGATCATTGGTTAACATTAATAACTTTGTTTATTATGATAGCTTGAACATTGTTATAGAAAGTTAACAAATTTTTTATTTGTAACACGTGTATGAAAAGCGGTGCTTTAAATGACAGCTTTGCGGTCCGAAAGTTCATGCGTTCATGTCCATCACTAAAGAACTTTGTGAGTGTACTTTTAGCGTTAGGGACGAAAATTTGCAACCGCACTTTTTATTGTCTGTCCCGCAAAATCATAATTCACTATTCATGCACTTGTTGCAAAAAGTATAGTGTGCGACTCAGGCCAGAAATGATGGTAGCCACTCGTATGATTGCAGAACTCACGTCTGTGACAAAATAAGAATCTATACTCGATTTTAAATGTCAATTTGTCGTTAAATAAATGGGACACTTATTGCGGATTAGCCCTGCATATGTGTGATTATTTTTAACGCGTAAAATACTTTGATATTGACATCATTTCTGTGCTTATCATGGTTCTTTTAATATGACCGAGAAAAACTATTTTTATAAAAATATGTTTTCTTCTTATACGAAGGGCTGTAAATATTACAAAGAAGTTATATAGTCAAATTCGTTCGTTCTTGTATAGACAGTGGACATATAGGTAAGGATAATTATAACGATTATGTCCAGAATTCTTTTGTAGATACGACGCAATAATTATAAACAGAAATGTATAATTATATGAAACGTTGGGACGTCGTATATCCATACATACTCTATTGATCTGTGTTCTATTCGTCCCTTGGGAGTTCACTCTCGACCCTTAGGGACGAAAATTGCCACCGCACTTGTTTAACGATACGTAGATACATGCCATAGCGTGTATGTACGTATGACCAACATAATACTTTTATATTTTTTTATCCTGTTATAAAAATGTTTACTTCATGTACAGCGATATATTTAAAAATGTTTATAGCGTATTTATTTGTAAGTAGAATAAGCTAGGACGAGACCCTTAATGGGGTGGAGTCAACGGTATGTGTGATAGAGAGTGACTGTATGAATGTGAACTTACTTGTGAAATGGTACTAAGGGTTTATTTTGTTATCCCGGAGAAAAAAGATCATATATAATAAAATATATAGTTGTATAAGATCTCATATATGATTATATACTTTCATATACAGTATCATATAAGGCATTCCATATCAATTCAGCCAAACAAAAAAAATTTCAAAAAGTTTCTAAAAATCAGGTTCAGTGGTTCCAACAGATATACCAAACTTCAAAATTAAAAACAAAAATCCTGTCGGAATATGCTGCTTTTTTCATATTTCAATTTAATCTGTAATATCCTAGTAACGATTAATCGGATCGACTACTGTAAATAACGAAAATGTGCGTTTTTTCATGGCCAACAAGAAAAAAATATTTCGAACTAATTGGGTAATTTCTAGTAAAATTTTGCGTAAAAAAAACTCACGAATTTTTTCTTACAGTTTGGACATCAGTTATCTTTATGGTTATGAGTATTTTTTAATTTATGGGAAAGTCAAGAGTTCATAGATTACAGTAGTTTGACATTAAAAATATATGTACATATAGGAGGCATTCCACTCCGTTTCGAATGGTCAAAAAGTTGTCCACTCCTAAAAAAATGTAAGTTTTTTCAAATTATGTGATTATGTAAAAAGGATTTGTGTACATTCTGTCAGAATTTTTGGTTTGAATTTTTTTTTCAAGTGTATTATATATATATATATATTACACTACATTATATATTATTGTATTATATATATATATATAAACATATATATATATATATATTGTGACCACCCCACCTTATTAAAAAAAAGGGGGGGGGGAGGGGAAAGGGTCAGCAAAGAATGGACACCAAACAAAATAATTACCCAAGGGAACTAACAATTTTATTCAGCTTGGCTGCTTCGATATAATCCAAAATTTATAAAAGTAAAATACAGTAAATGCGCGGTATTGGTCTCGACTGGGGGGGGGGGGGGCTCGATATAATGAGAAGTATGAGGTAACGAATGAAAGACGAATGAGACGACAGGAAGAACAACACAAAAAAAAAACGGAACCAACTATAAATTACACGATATGTGGGCGCCAGCTACCTACGGGGTAGCACCGAGAAAACGTGGGAAATTTTCTAAGTCCTAATGACAGCCGAAAACTTTCAAAGTCCGAAAAGGGCGGAATTCTTCTAAGTCCAAGGAGGGTGGAAACATTTCTAAGTCCGTTAAGGTCGAAAATTTTCTAAGTCCAAAAAGGCTGGAAATTTTCTAAGTCCGATGGAAGACGGAAATTTTCTAAGTCCAGCAACTGTCGAAAAATTTCAGAGTCCGAAAGGAGCCGGAATTTTTCTAAGTCCAACACGGTCGAAAATTTTCCAGCGGGAAAATCCAGCGGGTTGAGAATTCTTCTGAGTCCAACACAGGCGGGTGGGGGAAGATGGTGGGGGTTACGAGGAAGGGAGCTAGAAGCACTGCAAGCCCTCTGCTACAGTTACGGGAGGGGGGGGGGGGGAAAGAGGATATTCGGTAAAAATTGGTGAACGCGGACAAAGAAAGAAAAATAAAATAAAATTAAAAAAAAAGGGGGGGGGGATCGGCTAGCAAAGTAGTAGAGACCCCGTCAGAGGGGGGGGGGGTTCCCGAACGCTATGGCTACTTAATAATTACCTCGGATTTTTCTGTACTTCGAAGGAGGGGAGGGGGTGCGTAAAAATAGCGGGGGGGAGGTGTAAGAAGTATAGGGGTAAAATAAGACAGGGAGAATGAATTGCGCCAAGAAAATAAATAAAGAGTAAAAAAAAACATAAAAAAAGGTTGACTTTTTAAAGGGGGTTCGACACTGGGGAGGGCTAGTAACGGCAGGACAACCACCACTCACTAATTCGCGCAACAGGTTTTCGATACCGGCTATGGCGACCACGCGGCGGCAGATCTTTTCGCGGTACAAACTTATTCACTTTAGATATTCATACGGGGATTCAAAGGGGGTCGCAAAAGAAAAAAAAAGGAAAGGGAACAATGCTGTACTCAAGTACTCACTTTTTAGCTGGCTCTCGGCTCACGCAACACTTACAAAACTAACAAAACTTAACTTATATTAACTAAACATGAAAAATGGCGTGACACTTTTTGGCGGCAGATCAGCTGAAGTGCCTCACATTGTCCCGTGAGCAGGCTTCTTCTCCCTCGCTATTATCTCGCGCTCGCTGATTCGCTGCCGCTGACGGCCAGGCAGCCAGGCAGCCGTAGGCCGCGGGCTACGGTCGGCGAGTTGCGGTGCGAGCGAGTACTGGTGATGGCTGGTAGGTGGCGGCAGAGGTTCGGCTGGCTCACCGATCGATAGCCGGATCTATGCTGGCGAGGCATTTCCGTTAATCAGGCAAGAGGCAGGCCTGTTGAGTAGTGCGGTGGCGGGGCGGCGGCGTATCCCTTTAAATCCTCGCTCGCACGCTCCCCGCTCCCCTTCACCCCCGAGCACAGCCCCCGGTCGCGGGCATATACATCCACACAATAAATAAGAACAATAACAATAAAATAATAATAATAAAAAAAAAAAAAAAGGAAACTCGATACAATTCAAATTCTCCTACCTTACAGTGAGTGGTGGCCTCCAGCTGGTCTGCCGTACGCTGAGCGTTCGCCGTGTTACAAATTCCCCCCTGCTGAAACGAAAGTACCCTCGAGTACTTGAGCTGAGGGGAGAAATGATGGCTGGAGGCGGGAAAAAGGGTAAAGAAGGGGTACAGGGTGGTGGAAAAGGCGTTAAATAACAAATACGGGGGTAGTAGAAAAAGATGAAAATGATTTTAATGTCGGTGTATGAAAAAAAAAAAAATAACGTAGGGAGGAGGGCTCAAAAGAAACAAAAAAAAACTAAAACTTAATCGCTATCACAGCAGGGTCCCTCCTCCCTATTAACAATCTTTGGCTCGGGGCCGTGGTACCACAAATTTTTTTTTTTTTTTTTTTTTTTTTTGTTTTTTTTTTTTTTTTTTAAAGAACAAAATCTGGCGCGTCCGGTGGCTGGCGTGGGGTCGGTGGTCCGGGTGGTGTCAATGGCGGGGGTCGCGGGTCACCAGCTCATTTGGCTTCCCGCAGCTCCAGCAATGGAAGCAGGGGGACCCCTCCCGACGTCTCTCCGGGTCCTGGGACTGTCTCCGAGAGGCACGCTGGGGAAGTTCGGGGGCCGGGAAGTTGTCAGGGCGGGGAATCATTCGGGCCATGAGGGACTCTATCTGAGGGGCGGGTCGGGGGACTGAGTACAACGGGGTAGGGGGCGGGTCATTAGGGCCGGGATCGGCGGGGTGGGGGACCGGTTAGAGCGGGGCAGAGGGAAGTTCATTAGGGGCGGGGGTGCGGTTTTTTTTGGGACGAGGTAGGGTGGAGGTCGGCAAGGGCGGTCTTTGGGGGGCGGAGGGGCGAGCGTTGGTGGGGACGGGAATGGTGAGGGACATTAGAGAGGGAATCGAGGAAATAGTAGTGGGGGTCGAGGGACGAACGTTCTGGGGCCGGGAAATAGGGGTTGACAACGAGGGTTGGATGGTTGGGTCAGGGGGTGATTCATAGTGGGTGGGGCGGCGTGTCTTGTTTTTCGGGATGGGCGGGGCTTTAACGGGTTTGGGGAGCGGGGCAGGAGGGAGAGTAGTAGGAGGAGTGGGGGTCTGTCGTCCCCATGGGACGGGAGCATGGGTGATGAGGGAAATTCGTTGGGGATTCGGGGGTTGTCGGGGTTGTCTTATGAGGGTAGATTTGAGGGCGGAGGTAGAAGGATTGGCCGGGGCTGGGGGTTTGGCAGGGAGGAATGGGATGGAGGTGATTACGCTGAGAGCAGCAATTTGGGGGAGGGGTGTGGGGGAGATGTGGTTGCGTTTCGGTCCGAAATGAGCGTTGGGGTTAGGGAGGGACGCGCTCACGGAGATAGTATTTCCGTCCTGTCGGGGGTGAAACTCCTCTCCTGGACAGGCTTCCTCGTGGACGTCCGCGGGGGCGCCGGACTGGGGGGTTATCCCCATCGCAAGCAGCACCGGATGGAGGGTTGGAGGGGGAGGGACTTCGAACGGCTCGTAGCCGATGCCCTCCCACCTCGCGGTTCTTAGCAACATCCCACTGATCGGCTGCTCTCCCCGCGCTCCTCTCCATTTCTTCATTTCGAGAATCCTGCAATGAAGAATTGCAAGTCGAGTTACTATCTGTGGGTGTGGGTTGTGCTACGGTCAGAGTCAGATCCGGGGGGGGTTTAGGGTTGGCGTTGTAACCGAGGGGAGGTTGATAAGGTTTCAGGTCTTTGATGTGGACTTTAACCCACTTCTTTTTCATCGGGAGATGTATTTCGTATACAACGGGGGATATCTTGTTGGAGATGGCATAGGGTCCGCGGTATTTAGGGGCTAGTTTGGAGGCAAAGTTTTGGGCTGCTGACGACAGGACTCGGTTTCGTCGCAGCACCAAGTCCCCTACCTGGAACTCCCGATCTTCCCTACCACGATTATAGTAGCGGGCCTGTCGTTTCGCCGCCTGGGACAAATTACGGTGGACAAAATCGTAAAGGAGGGGGAGACGTTGCATCCTGTCATTCCAAACATTGGGGTCAGTACGATTGACGAGCGCGGGGGCGGAAAGGTTGTTGCGGATACTCTTGGCTGGACGTGGGTTTCGGCCAAAGTTGAGGAACGCAGGTGTAACCTGGGTGGAGGCGTATAGGGAGGTATTGAGGGCAAAGCAAGACTCAGGGAGATGTTGGTCCCAGCCCTGGTGATCATCACCGACATACGAGACGATCATCGTCTTGAGAGTTCGGTTCACACGCTCGACAGGGTTGGCTTGGGCATGGTACGGGGGAATGGTGGTCTGTCGGATCCCATACTAGCCGAGGTGGTAGGTCATGTGTTTATTGACAAACTCCGTACCGTTATCAGTCAGCAGGAATCGCGGGCATCCCCAGCGGTTGAGGACGAGAGTTTCTAGAGCTTTAAGAATGGAAGGGCCTGTAGCGGTTCCCAGGGCCCTAGCCTCCACGAACTTCGTGAACAGATCCTGGAAAACCACTATGTACCGGTTCCGGCTTTTGCTGGGAGGAAATGGACCCATGACGTCGGCAGCAACGACGGTCCACGGCCCTTCGGTGGTGCGCTCTCGCATAATTCCCCCAGGTGCACCCTGGTAGGTTTTATGGAGCTGACACACCTGGCACCGCTTCACGAAGTGCGCCACGTCCTGGAAAACTCCGGGCCAGGAGAAATCTTGGGTCAGGCGGGCATAAGTCTTATCGACTCCTAGATGACCCGATTGGGGAGGTTCGTGGGCGTTTTGGAGGGCTTCCTGACGGGCCTCGTGGGGAAGGACGAGTTTCCAGGCGTCCAGATCGGTCAGGGCGGGTTCTACTACGGGATGAGGACGGTGGTGGAATAACTGGTGATCTTCCAGTCGGGATATTTATGGGGAAAATCATGGACATTATTCATTTGTTCGAGGTACCAGGGATCCTGGGACTCGCCCAAGGCAGCCAAGGCTTCAATGGTTCCCTCGACCATCCGTGAAAGGGCGTCTGGGACTACATGGAGGGCTCCTTTACGGTGGACTATTTCCATGTCGAGATCCTGCATGGACAGCGCCCATCTGGCTAGCCGACCAGCAGGATCCCGCAGGTTTCGGAGCCAGCGCAAGCTACTGTGATCTGTCACCACCTTGAAGGCCGTTCCCTCGATGTAGGGTCGCAATTTTTTAGCGGCCCACAACACCGCGAGACACTCCTTCTCGGTGACACTGTACTTGCGCTCTGCTCGAGACATGACTCTGCTGCAGTAGATAATAGGGTGCTCCTCCCCATCCACTTCCTGTACCAGCACCGCGCCTATAGCGTAGTCACTGGCATCCGTGTGGACGGCGAAGGGCTTGGAAAAGTCGGGACGGGCTAGAACGGGAGTTCGAGTAAGGGCCTGGCGAAGAGACTCGAATGCCTGCTGTTGTTCATCCCCCCAGTGCCACTCCACTTTTTTCTCGAGGAGGCGCACTAAGGGAATCTTCAGCTCGGAGATGTCCCCCATGAAACGGGCATACCACCCCATCATGCCGAGAAATCGCCGAAGCTGCTTAATGTTTGTAGGGGCGGGGTATGCGAGGATGGGAGCTATTTTGTCCGGGTCCGTTTTCAGTCCGTCTTTCGTGATTACATACCCCAGGTATTTCATCTCGGGGCAGAAGAATTCACTCTTCTCACGATTTATCTCCAGCCCGGCCTCCTGCAAGGCAGTGAGGACCAGTTCAAGATACCGGTAGTGTTCTTCCTCAGTCTCGGTAGCAATGATGACGTCATCAAGATAGGCAAAGACATGAGGTTCCCACTCTGAACGGATCAGTCTGTCCATTAGTCTTTGAAAGGTCGCGGGGGCGTTCGTCAATCCAAAAGGCATACGGGTGAATTGGCAAAGTCCTCGGCCAGGGACAGCAAAGGCGGTTATGGGGCGACTCGCAGGGTGTACAGGTATTTGGAAGTAGGCTTGACTCAAATCTAGTTTGGATATATGGCGAGCTCGTCGCAAGCCATCCAGAATTCGATCTAGATTGGGAAGGGGATATGCGTCTTTCTTGGTGGCCCTATTCACATCGCGGAAGTCGATGCAAAAGCGGGCTTTACCACCGGGTTTCGGGACGATTACGGGGTTACTTAGCCAGGGACTGTTGGACCTCTCGACAACTCCCTCGCGAAGCATCTTGTCGACCTCAGCTTGGGCAGTTGCGAGCAAGTAAGGGGAAATGGTACGAGGGCGTTGACGAATGGGTGGGTGGTCTTGGACATCAATATGGTGCTGGACTAGGTTCGTGGCGCTGAGGATTCCGGTAGTGTTGGGCTTCACCAACCTGTCGAGAAGAGGACCGAGGCGGCCCTCGGCAGTGAGGGGAACGTCGGCTAAACCGGCGCACTCCGGGAAGGCGGGCACTACGATGGGAATTCTCTCATCAGAGGTGAACCTCCTCGGAGGCCCGCCACGCACACGCCACGTATCGTCCTCGTAATCGATTTTCAGGCCAAACAATTTGCAAAAATCTATCCCCAGGATGCTGTTGTACCCCAAAGGGGCTACACGCATCTCAAGGGTCTTAATACGGGTCTCTAATTCAAATTAAAGGGAGATGACCCCGAGGAGAGGAACCACGGCGTTGTTGGCAACCCGCACTCCCCCGGAGGCCGGTCGGAGCTCCTCGCCTAGCGATCTGGCCTCCGCCACCCCCAGGTAAGAGCGCGTGGCTCCAGGGTCAATCAACGCCAACACGTGGCGACCCCGGAGGTTTAGCATGACGAAATGACGCTCATCCTCCTCCTGGGTCTCCACAGAGTCAGGTGACAGGGAACAGGGATACTCGAGGTTGAGGTAAAGGGGCGGAGACAGAATCCAGGGAAGTCACGGGGAACGAGTGCAGGTCCTGGCCCTGAACGGGGGAGGGGGAAGAAAGGTCTACTGACCCCCCCCCCCCCTGGGCGTTTCCCTCCCGCGACCGACGGCAGCGCGGGCACGCATTTATATCATAACCCGCCATGCCGCAAGCGCGGCAGAAGAACCCCAAAGGCCTGTCGCACTCGGCAAAAATGTGACCCTGCTGTCGACAATTGTAGCAGCGCACAGTGGTCGATTGGGGACGGGATTGGGCCTGTAAGGTCGCCGGGGGCTGGACGGGGTGGGCCATTAAGGCTGAGGGCTGGCTGGGGATGGATTGAGGTCGGTTAGCAGTTCGGGGTTTGACGGCGGAGGCAAGACTGGGGTTGGTATTCACACTGGCGACAGCCTCAGGGGGCGGAAGTGCCAGTTGTGAAGTGGACGGGGGCGGGGATTGAGGGGCAGGAGGGTTAGCGGCGGGTCCGATGGCAGCAGCCCTTTGGTGGGCTTTGTTGATCGGAACATAAGCGGTGGACGGCAAGACAGACTGGGTCGCCGCCGGCGGGGGCCGGTAGGTACGCGTGCGTTCGCGCGCAACCTCCTCCCGCCGGCACCTCAGCTGCAAATCGAGGAAGCTGCCGATTTCTTCCCGATACACCCTCTGTCCGAGCTCGGGATGGAGGTTGTTGACGCAGATGTCCAACTGCGTCTCCAAGGACAAGGGGGGGTTGAGCAGGTTAAAAAGGGTTCGCATCTTCGTGATGAACTCACCACTGGGTTCACCGGGACCCTGGGTTCGGAGTTCCAGCTCTCGTCGCAGGCGCTCCTGGAGATTACTGTGACAAAACCGAGCACGAAAGTGGAAAATGAACTCGTTATAAGTGGACCAGCTCCCGCGTTCTACCCGGTACCACATAAGCGCGTCATGCGTGAACGACTCGGCCAGAATGCGCAGCAGGTCCTCCTCGGAGAACCCTCGGCTGTCACAGTATTCGTAGAGACGAAGGAGATACTCCTCTCCATCGTCTCCGCGACGCCCCGCGAACTTAGGGCCGAAACGCCGAAAATGATCTATTTGGTGGGTATCCCGGTTCCAGGCACTGTCCATCCCGGAGGGCCTCTCGTGACAGGGTTCTAAAGAATGGGGATGGCGTAGGGGGGTATGGGACGGCCCACGGACGCCCGTACTATTGTGTTGGGGCCTCACACGCGGCGCGGGCATGTCATAGGTCTGGTAGTGACTCCATGGGTCAGGAGGGTGGGGGGAAGAGGTGGGCGGCTGTGGGGGTGGACAATGGGGCAGATTAATGGGAGGTTGAGGGAAAGGAATGTAGTGAGGGGCGGACAAGTGAGGGGGTGTAACAGTGCGGGTTTGACTCATGGACAGGCTGGGTTGAGGAGGGTCCTGGGCAGGGGGCAAGTCCAGCAAAGGGGCACGATTGGGGATGGATGGTGGGGGAGGGGGTTTGACAGCCCGGGCAGGCATAAGGTATGGGGCGAAAGTAAAAGTAGGGGGGCGGTTCCGGGAAAGAGGAGGGTGAGGCAGGGGAGGGATGTCGTCTTGGCTGATCAAATCTTCACTCAATTCGAAGCTTATAGGGTCTCGGTAAGGTCCGAGGGACTGGCCAGTGGCCAAGGCCCCACCATGGAGGAGGGGAGGGGGCAGGGTGGAGGTTTCATGAACGGGAGGGGGATTGGTACGTCGGGACTCGTCGAAACAAGGGTCCAGTAACGCGGCGGTGAGCGTGAACGCAGGCTGCATGCCCCGCTCATCCACCGCCGGGTCCCAGGCCGTCTCGACGTGGGGAAAGTGACGACGCACCTCCCGACGCCAGTACCTGTCCCGCAACTCCTCGGGGATGCCCGCCGTGCTCAGTTCCGCATAATCGCACAAGCGGATGATATCCCGTATGTCACGGAGGGTCCCCAAGTCGTCCTTGATCCTCAGGATTTTTACCTGCGTCTCCACAGGCACTGCTTCCGGCGGTGGGGCTATCAACGAAGGAGGCGGGGTAGGGGCACGGGCGGCACCGACAAAACTGGTCGTAGTAATGCCAGACGTAGTGTTGGCAGCGCCAACTGCGACCGAAACGGGATTCATTTTTTTTTTTTTTTTTTTTTTTTTTTTTTTGGTAGAAAGAGAGAAAGGGGTAAAAATTCTCAAAGGAGATAGGGGTACAAAAATGGTGAGGGTTATAACAATAATAAAGGGTGGGTACCGAGGTGAGCACTATTGGGGAAGGTACACAAAACAGAGGAGGGTCCTCGTGTCTTGAGGTTTTCGGGCCCCACGTTGGGCGCCAAAATTTGTGACCACCCCTCCTTATTAAAAAAAAGGGGGGGGGGAGGGGAAAGGGTCAGCAAAGAATGGACACCAAACAAAATAATTACCCAAGGGAACTAACAATTTTATTCAGCTTGGCTGCTTCGATATAATCCAAAATTTATAAAAGTAAAATACATTAAATGCGCGGTATTGGTCTCGACTGGGGGGGGGGGGGCTCGATATAATGAGAAGTATGAGGTAACGAATGAAAGACGAATGAGACGACAGGAAGAACAACACAAAAAAAAACGGAACCAACTATAAATTACACGATATGTGGGCGCCAGCTACCTACGGGGTAGCACCGAGAAAACGTGGGAAATTTTCTAAGTCCTAATGACAGCCGAAAACTTTCAAAGTCCGAAAAGGGCGGAATTCTTCTAAGTCCAAGGAGGGTGGAAACATTTCTAAGTCCGTTAAGGTCGAAAATTTTCTAAGTCCAAAAAGGCTGGAAATTTTCTAAATCCGAAAAGGTCGGAAATTTTCTAAGTCCGAGGGAAGACGGAAATTTTCTAAGTCCGAAAAGGTCGGAAATTTTCTAAGTCCGATGGAAGACGGAAATTTTCTAAGTCCGATGGAAGACGGAAATTTTCTAAGTCCGAAAAGGTCGGAAATTTTCTAAGTCCGATGGAAGACGGAAATTTTCTAAGTCCAGCAACTGTCGAAAAATTTCAGAGTCCGAAAGGAGCCGGAATTTTTCTAAGTCCAACACGGTCGAAAATTTTCCAGCGGGAAAATCCAGCGGGTTGAGAATTCTTCTGAGTCCAACACAGGCGGGTGGGGGAAGATGGTGGGGGTTACGAGGAAGGGAGCTAGAAGCACTGCAAGCCCCCTGCTACAGTTACGGGAGGGGGGGGGGAAAGAGGATATTCGGTAAAAATTGGTGAACGCGGACAAAGAAAGAAAAATAAAATAAAATTTAAAAAAGGGGGGGGGGATCGGCTAGCAAAGTAGTAGAGACCCCGTCAGAGGGGGGGGGGGGGTTTCCGAACGCTATGGCTACTTAATAATTACCTCGGATTTTTCTGTACTTCGAAGGAGGGGAGGGGGTGCGTAAAAATAGCGGGGGGGGGGGGTGTAAGAAGTATAGGGGTAAAATAAGACAGGGAGAATGAATTGCGCCAAGAAAATAAATAAAGAGTAAAAAAAAACATAAAAAAAGGTTGACTTTTTAAAGGGGGTTCGACACTGGGGAGGGCTAGTAACGGCAGGACAACCACCACTCACTAATTCGCGCAACAGGTTTTCGATACCGGCTATGGCGACCACGCGGCGGCAGATCTTTTCGCGGTACAAACTTATTCACTTTAGATATTCATACGGGGATTCAAAGGGGGTCGCAAAAGAAAAAAAAAGGAAAGGGAACAATGCTGTACTCAAGTACTCACTTTTTAGCTGGCTCTCGGCTCACGCAACACTTACAAAACTAACAAAACTTAACTTATATTAACTAAACATGAAAAATGGCGTGACACTTTTTGGCGGCAGATCAGCTGAAGTGCCTCACATTGTCCCGTGAGCCGGCTTCTTCTCCCTCGCTATTATCTCGCACTCGCTGATTCGCTGCCGCTGACGGCCAGGCAGCCAATACCCGCGGGCTACGGTCGGCGAGTTGCGGTGCGAGCGAGTACTGGTGATGGCTGGTAGGTGGCGGCAGAGGTTCGGCTGGCTCACCGATCGATAGCCGGATCTATGCTGGCGAGGCATTTCCGTTAATCAGGCAGGAGGCAGGCCTGTTGAGTAGTGCGGTGGCGGGGCGGCGGCGTATCCCTTTAAATCCTCGCTCGCACGCTCCCCGCTCCCCTTCACCCCCGAGCACAGCCCCCGGTCGCGGGCATATACATCCACACAATAAATAAGAACAATAACAATAAAATAATAATAATAAAAAAAAAGAAAAAGGAAACTCGATACAATTCAAATTCTCCTACCTTACAGTGAGTGGTGGCCTCCAGCTGGTCTGCCGTACGCTGAGCGTGCGCCGTGTTACAATATATATATATAATACACACATATATATATATATATATTTAGATGGTTCGATTACTTATTCGGAAGCTACACTTCGTTTTATGACAATTTTTTTTATACGTGTTACTTGTTTTCATCTTTTAAAGTTTAAACATTCTTTATTTGCTTTCTTTATATTTTTGATTTAAAAAAAATATTTCGTGTTTTTTTGTTGTATTTTCGATTTTTTTCAATCGATATAAATTACTGTATGTCATTTATACCTAATGCAACGTCGTATTGAAAATTTTAAAAAACATTAAAAAATAATCTGAAATTATCCAATTTTATAGATTAAATTGAAATTTGAATCGATATAAAAAAAACGTTTAAATCGAAGTTTGAGGCGATGTAAAAAAGCTGCCTTTCGTTCAACATGGGACACTGGACGATTTTATAGCTGCGAGTATGACTTTTCGAGGTCAATTCAGGACTGATTATACCCAAATACACGCCATTTGAAATTTTCAAGTTTTTTTTTTTGTGAAACTTTTTGTTTAACCCTTTGCGTCATGGTGAGACATACGGTGTCCCATTATAATTCAGTCAGATTTAAATATTTTAAGATTATTTCTGACAATAATTAATGCGTTTTTTATTCTGTTATGTACCTGAATCATGAGCAAGTGTAAAAAAATGTATACAGTCATTATTATTTACTTGACGAAGTACAATAAATAAACAAATCGTCAAAATTCCCGTTTTTTCTTATTAAACCCATTTTGAATAAACTATTAACGATATCAAAATGATGATTTATGTAATTATTGAAGACGACAAATATTATTCTGAATTTTTTCAGATTTTTTAGGTTGACTGGACTTTTATTATAAATTAATTTTCTTGAAATATATGTAAACAAGGATGCAAAGTAGAGCTTTGCACATTGCTTCCTCATTAATTTTCATTTTTTCAAACCCGTCTCAAGTAGAACATTTATTTATTAATCTTGGCTTCCTCTTAGGAAACTTTGTGAAAATGAATGTTAATGAGGATGCAATGTGCAAAGTCTTATTTTGTATCCTTGTTGAATACATTAAAAAATTTTAGTTTTATAGAAATTTGAGTCATCAAGAAATAAAACCACACTGCAAAAAAATTTGCTTGAAAATTAATGAACCGGTACAGGAAGTTTTTATGCATAAACTGTTTCGTAAATTTCAAGCACATCTATGTTTTGATTTTCTAGCAATGGTTTTTAAATGTTAAGTCGGCAATAGTAGCATTATAGTAACTTTGTGCTTGGAATTTCCTAAGCAATCTCTGAAATTTCAATGCATGTATATGAAATTTCATGTGTGTCATGAAAGTGTTAATGCAAAAATAGTTTCGGAAATTCTAAGCACATGTGTGTTGTAACTTTCAAACAATGGTTTATGAAAAAAAATGTTGGCAACAGTAAGATTGCAGTAACTGTGTGCTTGAAATTTAGAGAACGATTTATGCATAAAAACTTCCTGTACCGGTTTATTAAATGTTATGAATGTTATTCAAGTGTTTATGCGTAAGTAGTTTTGTAAATTTCATATACATGTGTACTATAAAACGCATAAACGGTTTCGTAAATTTCAAGTACATCTATGTTTTAATTCTCTCGTAACGGTTTTTGAATGTTATGTCGGCAATATTAGCATTATAGTAACTGTGTGCTTGAAATTTCCTAAGTGATCTCTGAAATTTCAATGCATCTACATAAAATTTCACGTGTGTTATGAAAGTGTTAATGCAAAAATAGTTTCAGAAATTCTAAGCACATGTGTGTTGTAACGTTCAAATAATCGTTTATGAAAAAAAATGTCGGCAACAGAAAGATTACAGTAACTGCGTGATTGAAATTCAAAGAACGATTTATGCATAAAAACTTCCTAGACCGGTTTATTAAATTTTATGTATGTTAAAAGTGTAAATTTAAACATAGTTTTGTGAATTTCATGTAAATGCGTGTTGTAACTTTCAAGTAACGGCTTATGAGAAATTGTCCGCAACAATGGAATTACGGTAACTGTGTTTCCGACATTTCATAAAACGTGTTTGAAATTTCAAAGAAGATGCATCAAATTTTACGTATGCTATGAAACTTATCATTCATAGAACTGGAAGTTTTGAGGCATAAACCGATTCTTAAAGTTGAAGCACACTGGTGCATTAATTTTCAAGTTACTAGCGATAAAAAAAAATTGCCAGCACCCGCAGCTGTGTAGTATCTGTGTACTTGAAATTTCCTAAATGGTCTTAGAAATTTCAATGAATGTGCATGAAATTTCACGTTCGTTGTAGAAGTTTCTATTCATAAACCGTTTCGTAAATATCAAACACATTCATGTTGTAATTTTTAAATAATGTCTAATGATATTAATGTTAGCAAGAGTAGTATAGCAGTCACTATATTTTTGACATTTTCTAAATAGTGTTTGAAATTTCACATAGGCTATGAAAGTTTTATTTCTAGACCTAACCTTACATGTCAAACAAATGCTAGTTGTTCTTTCAATTAATGGTTTACTGGAAATTTGTAACTGTTGATAATATTACCGTTATTCTGTACATTCATTTTAGCATGACGGTATCAAACCTCTTGATACTAGTGTACTTGAATGTTAATGAACTAGGACACGACATTTCTATGCATAATCCGTTTTTTTTAATTTGAAGCGCACCGAAATTTTTGCGGACCAGTCTTTGAAATTTTAAGGGGGGGGGGGGGGGGGTTCGTGAAAAATTTGTGCTATACAAAATTTTGAATGTAGAAAATTGAAAATTTGTTCCTATATGTCTTTGGGTCATCCAAACAACATACTTCGATCCAAAAAAAAAAAAAAAAAAAAAAAATTAGCCTCGTTGATTTTTTGTACACCACAAATTATATCGAAAATCTGGAACGATTGATTGTTAAGAATAGTATACAAAGCACGAAAAAAAATTGGCAGGTCAGAATATTAAAAATTGTAGGAGGAAATACATTCAAATCGAAAGCAAATTTTTATTAGTTTTCAAGTGCCTCTATTTTTTTCGTAAAGAGCAGTTAATTTCATGGAAATTAGGTTCTTTAATGTTAATTGATTCGATGCATATTTCCAGAGATATGATTTTTTGAAAATGAATTTTATACCTTACCTAGTCCTTTTTTTATTTATACCTTTTTATTTATACCTTACCTTACCTAGTCAAAGAAATGTTTTAAATTTTGCGCGAGAAAAGACAAGGAGATTGAGGGCGCCAGCAGACGGTCTTGCTAGTTAACGCCTGCGCATGCAAATTTTAATATCGAACATGCGCGCGTGATCGAATTGTCCGTGCGCCTGTGTCGAAACGAGGCCTCGATCTCTTTCCTCCCTGGACGCCCGACCGTCAACATCGTGAGCTATATTTTTCGGAGTCTGTCGCTCTTGGAGTCCTCGCGGATATTCCGTGCCCTTTCTATACCTTTCTGGATGCTCGGAGTGGCCAGCTGAGTGAGCCAGATTATTGGGAAAGGATTTCCTAATGGCGTTTTGGATTTAATGAAGATATCCGACCCAGGGAGGAAATTGAGCCATCATTTTCTGCGAATACGTTGAAGGACTATAAGATAAGTGACCTGTCTATATCACAAGAGTTCTTTATTCAGGACTCGATTATTGTTTTTTATTTCATGGGCCAACTGTAGAATTTTCTATCCTCGATTTATTTGCATATTTCAAAATAATTATTAATGGTCCATAGTATGAATTTATGTGTGAATGAAAACGTTGGGTGAGATTTCAGTGAATATTTTTGTAGTGTGATCGATTGTAACAAAATTGAATATCGTGATTAATAACGGAGAAAAATAATATGTTCTCAAAATGGTATCGAACCAACATTAATAAATTGTTAATTGGTTAAAATGACATGCCAAAATTGTTGAGGATTTTTATTTGATTTATGTTGTGTCTTGTGCTTTATATCTTTTTGAATTTGTGTGTGTAAAATTTTAATTGTAAATTTATTGAAGAAAGATTTTTAAGAAAAAGGAGTAATAATATAATTAAATAAGCTTAAAGATCTAATAAATGGCGCCCAACTCGTGGCCACGATATTGTTGCTAAAATTAAATAATTTTGGGAATAAATATCGTGAACCGAAAAATTCCAGAAAAGAATTATTAATTTAATTTAAATAAAGGTATTCAAAGTAGATTTTTTTTTTAACGAGAATTTAACGTGAGGAATGGATGGATGATAGAGACGCGAAAAGATATATAACTCAGTCCGGTAGAGTGTCGAAACAAAAATTTACGAGTTATAATTTCTCAGGAAAGACGACAGAAAAAAAGAAAACAAACATGGTATTGGTACACGACAGCCAGCAACGCGTTGGCAATGACGACGCTCGGCGACTCGAGCTACAAACGGAGCAGAAAAATATAGCGAGAGAGAGACGCGAACTCGAGCAACTACGCAACGAGCTCGAAACAGAAAGGCGCGAGATAGAAAGACAGCGTCAACAACAGCAGCACCGTAATGAAGCAGAGAATTCGGGAACACAGGCAAACCAACAACAACAGCCTCGTGTGGTAGCAGAAAATTTGGGAGCGCAAGCGGACCAACAACAAAATCAAAGGTTGGAGGAAATAACGGCGATTGTGAGTACTGCACATAACATGAACATCGATTTAAAAATCCCTAAATTCAAAAATGAGATCGAGCGTAATCCAGCAGAGTTCATTGAAGAGTTGGAAAAATTTCTAAAAATAAAAAACATTCGAGATAATAGGAAAATGTTAATGATTGAGAGTGCATTGGAGGGAAAAGCTGCACTGTGGTTTGAAATTAAAGGGGACTTTAGAGATTTCGAGACTTTCAAAAAAGAATTTTTAGACGAATTTTATTCGATTCCGATCAGGGTATTATTCAAAAACGGATGGATGGCGCGTCGGTGTAATACGAACGAAGAATCCCTTCAAACATATTTTTATCGCCAGCTTCGCGATGCAAAATATTTTATCCCAAAATTAACGCCTTTCGAAGTCAATTACAACATAGTACAGCAGTACCCGGTATGGGTCAGGGAAGCTTTAGCAACCGTAAATTTCAGTGACGATACAGTAATAGCCCAGTCACTGGCAAGCCTTGATTACACGCGCCGAGATAGAGCAAAGGTACGCGATAATAAACCGTGGAACAACAATGAGGAGGGGCGTTATTCGGGTCCACAGAGAGTGAGGGCAATGCGCGTATATCGGCCCGAGTACAATAACAGAGACAATTACGGAAATCAATCGTCCACCGGACAGAGACAGTATTATAATCAGCCGCGATACAATTATGAGCGTGAAAATCGTAATTATTACCAAAGAAACGAACAATATCCGCGTGAGAGATTTTCAATGCCGGATACACGCTTTCCTCCACCTGGGTTGCCAATAAGACCACTTTCAAATCAAAATACGAGTAATTTAAACTAGGATGTGACGCGTTGGAGAGCGGTTCAACGACGCGTCATGATTTTGATTTTGTGAAAGACTTGTCAGGAGATATTGATGGAAAGATGGACCGCAATGAAGGCGAAGGCCTGGATCAACCTTTATCAATTTGCCCCCACCTCCGCGTAAAAGTTTTGGGAGTAGAAAGGGTCGTGTTGGTAGATTCGGGGAGTCAAATAACCGCGATCGCAGAAGATTTCTACAAAGAATTATCGCGAAAAACTCGAATGAGCACTCTCCCGGTATCAAATTTATACGTGACTACCGCGATCGGAAAAAAATCGACAACTATAAAAACACAGGTGTGGTTAGACGTAAATGTAGATGGACAAATATTGTCTTTTTCTTTCTTGGTCATCCCGTATTTAACTTCTGCGCTTATTCTGGGCAACGACTGGTTGCGAAGGCATAAAGCTGTGTTGAACTATAAAAACAACACTATAGAGATCGCAGGTAAATTACTCTCGGAATCGGCTGTAATGTTCGAGCGAGGGGCCTCGGAAACTCTCGTTTGTTCGCGAAAGGAAAAAGGTACTATGGTGTATGTGATCAATCTCCATAGCGGAGCAAATCAAAGTGAACAGGTTAAAGATAACAGCAAAGAAAAAATATCACAAATTAAAGATAGTGAATGCTTTAAGGGGGAAGAGAAGTTTACTTACCCGAGGCAGGACGAAAATAAAAACAAAGAAGAAAATGAAATGATAAATAACGTGAACGAAAAACAAGTAGCGAAGTTATCAGAGATAATCGAGTATCCGGTAGAAGAATTAGGACATTTTACTGGAGTTCAAAGTGATTATACGTCGCACACAGAAACCGAAGTAGGGAATAATTTCGCGAATGATGTAGAGTTTTTAGAGGCTACTCGCGCGATCGCGTTAACACTAACATTATTAGACGATTCACAGAAAGTAACGGTAACAGAATTATTAAAAAAATCGCGTACAGTTTTCTCTAACAAACCTGGGTGCGCAAAAGGATATGAGCATAGACTGAAGCTCGTCATGAACCGCCCCAGTCTTCGACACTCGTATCCAGTCCCTTTCCATCTAAGAGAAGCAACGCGTGCGTCAATTGAGAAAATGCTAGAGGACGGGGTGATCGAGAGAGCTATAAGCCAATATTGTAATCCCCTTCGAATTGTAAAAAAAGAAGACGATACAGTTCGAGTGTGTATAGATGCGCGGTTCGTTAACAAAATAATTGAGGATGACCACGAATCTCCACCGTTAATAAACGAATTGTTGCAGAAGTTTCACGGGGCAAAGTGGTTCACTAAGATCGACCTCACACAAGGATATTGGTAAGTTCCATTAGAAAAAGAATCAAGACCGTTTACGTCTTTTCTATTTGACTCAAAATTATATCAGTTTCGGCGAATTCCGTTCGGCCTTAAGACCGCCGGCAGCGGGTTTATGAGAGCTCTTAGTTACGCGTTAAGAAATGATTTTGAGGAATTCATTTCGTGCTATATAGACGACATAGTAATCGGTCCAAAAACATTTGAGCAGCACGTGAACGTACTCAGGAAAATATTTGAAAGACTTACCGAGTATAACTTTACGATAAAAATCGCGAAATGCCATTTTTTTCAAAGCACGGTGCCGTGTTTGGGATTCATAATTTCGCGTGAAGGTATTGCGCCAGAACCACGAAAACTAGAGGCGATCTTAGAGTTCGAAGAACCACGCAATAAGAAACAGCTGCAACAATTCATCGGAGTATGTAATTATTACCGCCAATTTAATGTAAATCATAGTCAGTCAATTGATCGCTTGAGGGATTTATTGTGAAAAGAATCTGAGTGGATTTGGACAGAAACGCATTCGATGCCGTTTAAAAAACTAAAGGAAGATTTTGCGAATTGTATAACTCTAAAGCACATTATTCCGAATGAGCAATTCCGTCTTCAAACCGATGCTAGTGATCGAGGTATAGGAGGGATTTTGTATCAAATAGATGAAGAAAAAAATCATAACGTTATTGGTGTAGTGAGCCGTTGTTTGAACAGATCGGAGATAAACTATACCACAACCGAGAAGGAATTGCTGGCTATAATTTATTCTATCGACAAGTTCCGCATTCCCTTGATCGGGATCCGTTTCCTCATCATTACCGATCACCAATGTTTAACGTTCCTAAATTCGGCGGTATTCCAAAATTCGAGGATATCGAGATGGAGTTTGTTCCTGCTAGAGTACACGTTTGATGTAGAATACTGTCGTGGCGTAGACAACATAGTCGCAGATTTCTTTAGTAGGAATCCAGAGGGAAAATTTGTTGAAGATATTCCGGATAGAATCATCATATCAGCCATGCATAGGGGTCTGTTGCCAGTGAAAAACCACCCAGAAGATAGTGTGATTCACATGTTGGCCGCGATACAATTTGATAAGCTAGCTCAAGAAGGTTTTAGAGATTTGTCGTCGTGGCAAAACGCGGATCAACAAATAAAAAAAATTCTTGACGGCGAAGATCTGACATCGGAAAAATCGAGATATATGCGGCATGACAACATTTTATTTCACCGGGACGAAAACAAGAAAGAGTGGAAAATAGTCATTCCTGCTCGGCTGCAACGCCCATTAATAACAGCGATTCACGAGAAATTAGGCCATCCGGGGGTCTATAAGACGACGCAACACCTTAAACGATTTTATTATTGGCAAGGATTGGGAGTGCAAGTGAAGAGGCTAGTGACAAAATGCGATTTGTGCCAAAGAGTAAAATATTTGACTATCCCAATGGAGGGAGAATTTAATTTCGTCGCGTCGGAAGGTCCTAACGATCTCGTCACGGTAGACTTTTATGGTCCTCTGCCGAAAGGGCGAGGTGGCGTGCAATACATATTTGTGATGCTAGATGCATTTTCTAAATATGTAAGCCTTTATCCGCTGAAAAGTGCAACGACGAGAATGACGTTACAAAAAATATTCAAGCAATTCATCCCAAAATTCGGGAAGCCAAATCGCATTCTGTCAGACCATGGTACTCAATTCACTTCACATCTCTGGAGATCGGAACTCGAAACTAATGGTATTAAGGTGTTGTTTAGTTCAATTCGGCACCCTCAATCAAACCCGACCGAGAGGGTTATGCGTGAATTAGGGAGACTATTTAGAACTTTATGCGCAGATCGTCACACCAAGTGGGCCGGATTGATTCCCGACATTGAAAAAATGTTGAACATTACAGTACATCAGAGTACTAAATTCTCACCTCTGGAGCTCCATTTTGGTCAGTCTGTCCAAGAAGAAATTCATAAATTAATCAAATTCCCTCCATCGCAATCTCAATCACACGAATATATGATAACTTTAGCTTCGGAAAATTTACAGAAGAGTTTCGAAAAACGGAAAAAAGACCAAAAATCAGTTTCGAAGGTTTCACTGAATTTGGGTGACAAAGTGTTATTAAAAGTAAGACATTTGTCGAATGCATATGACGGAGTAATAAAGAAATTTTTCCACCTCTTCGAGGGGCCGTATGTTATTGTTCAAAGTATTGGTGAAAATGCATTTAAACTTGCCAATCCCGAAGATGAGACTGTTATTGTGGGAATTTACAATCGCTCGAACCTCCGAAAATATTATTACGACGACGATGCTGCTGATGTTGACGCAGGGTAGAAATTATATTTAAAAAAAAATAAAAAAATAAAAAAATAAATAAATAAAAAAAAAATAAAAAAATAAAAACAAAAAATAAAAATAAAAAGAACAAACAGAATGACCAAAGACACAAAGAATAACGTATAAAAGAAGCATGCAAAATAAAATAAAGCTCGTTATATTTTCCTACTCATCAAAATGTATATATTAAAATAGTTGACTACTGATCATTTTAGACGCACACCTTAAAGTGCAAGAAGATACGACATGAGAGAGTGTTCTCAGAGAATAATGTAAAAAGATTAGGTGTACGTAGATAATAAGTGAATGAGAGAGAATAAGTATGAGTATGAGTGAGAGGATGCTATAAAAGTATGCACACAGACCACGATATTCGATGTAAAATAAAAAGAGTGTTACGAATGTTTATGAGGAGTTTCTGCAGTGCCCATGAGAATGTTCCCCGCCGAAAAAGGGGGATTTGTGAGAGTCAAAGAAATGTTTTAAATTTTGCGCGAGAAAAGACAAGGAGATTGAGGGCGCCAGCAGACGGTCTTGCTAGTTAACGCCTGCGCATGCAAATTTTAATATCGAACATGCGCGCGTGATCGAATTGTCCGTGCGCCTGTGTCGAAACGAGGCCTCGATCTCTTTCCTCCCTGGACGCCCGACCGTCAACATCGTGAGCTATATTTTTCGGAGTCTGTCGCTCTTGGAGTCCTCGCGGATATTCCGTGCCCTTTCTATACCTTTCTGGATGCTCGGAGTGGCCAGCTGAGTGAGCCAGATTATTGGGAAAGGATTTCCTAATGGCGTTTTGGATTTAATGAAGATATCCGACCCAGGGAGGAAATTGAGCCATCATTTTCTGCGAATACGTTGAAGGACTATAAGATAAGTGACCTGTCTATATCACAAGAGTTCTTTATTCAGGACTCGATTATTGTTTTTTATTTCATGGGCCAACTGTAGAATTTTCTATCCTCGATTTATTTGCATATTTCAAAATAATTATTAATGGTCCATAGTATGAATTTATGTGTGAATGAAAACGTTGGGTGAGATTTCAGTGAATATTTTTGTAGTGTGATCGATTGTAACAAAATTGAATATCGTGATTAATAACGGAGAAAAATAATATGTTCTCAAAATGGTATCGAACCAACATTAATAAATTGTTAATTGTTTAAAATGACATGCCAAAATTGTTGAGGATTTTTATTTGATTTATGTTGTGTCTTGTGCTTTATATCTTTTTGAATTTGTGTGTGTAAAATTTTAATTGTAAGTTTATTGAAGAAAGATTTTTAAGAAAAAGGAGTAATAATATAATTAAATAAGCTTAAAGATCTAATACAACATTGGCATTGCGTTTGGTTGGTAACTGCGTTTTTGACATTTCCTAAATAGCGTCTGAAATCGCAATGATATATTCATTGCGATTTACGACATTTCACAAGCTATGGAAGTTTCATTTATACTGACAGAACCTCATATATGATTTTGATGTTATAACATCAAAATCAAAATCAAGCAACGAAGATCATGGACATCTGTTTTTATCTTTTATATATTAACGAAATATATAAAAATACTGCATACACTGCATACAAAAATATTTATATTTTGCCTCGAAATCGGCTGAACTTCTAATGCTTATAACACTTATAATGCTATGTCTGCAACCTCGGCCTCGTATTCTTCGATGGCCTGAGCAAGTTTTAACACTTTCGGGTCATAACTTGTTGATTTGCGCTTCTTGCCCGATCGTTTTTGTCCACTCGTTGATGGGTTAATCTGCAGCAGTACCCTAGAATGAAAGAAGTTAAAAGTGATTAAGGAGTGATGTAGCCTAACTTTCACCTGATTTCCCTGTTTCTCGTGTATAACATCTCGAGTATAACTTCAGTTATTAACTTATCAATAACCACCTAGACAATTGACATGAAATTTGGCGTGGAGCTGTGATTTTTATTGACGAATATCCTCCAAAAATATGAGCGTTTTCTTATCATTTCTAGTTGATTATCCACCCTCCTTAAACTTAATGTCAGAGTCCTTCCAGATATGAAATAGATTTTGAACCAAAGAACCGCGATTGTGATGAAAAAATATTGATATTTTCACATTAATATCACAGTTTATAGATAATTTTGTTATTGAACAAAGTATTTTTTAGAATCTTTTCAGGTTTTTAAATTCCGGCTATCGATATGTCACTTTAAAAATATAAAAAAAATTCCAATAAAAAAAATGTGCAGTTTAGGGTTCAACTAAGCCTATACAAAATTATGAACCAAATCGGAGAGGTCGAGGGTCCGAGCCTGGTCGAAACGGTATGGAATGCCCCATAAATAAAACAACAAACCTCTGCAGAAACTCCAATGTCTTTGAGACTTCGCGAGGGTATTGGTACCCGAAAACGAAGTAGGCCGCGATGAGGATGAGAAATCCATCGAGACACCCTTCGGCGCTGACGAAAGCTACTTTTTCCATGAGGATCTTACAGCGCGCCTCATCGTCGTACAAGGATTGTCCTGCGAAGAATGTTTGTAGCGTACGTTAAATTAAGGATGTTATACAGCTTGACACTAGTCAAATCAGTGCTAAATTTTTAAAAGCGTTTTTACAATTCCTGATTGTTTAATAAATTGTTCCGAGGTGTTACTGACGTTACAGCATTAGTTCTTAATAGACAAATACATTTAAAGCCATGATTCGAATAGAAAGACGACTAATATATATGCAAATTCCCAATGTCATGTTTTTTCGCGCAGTCTTTTAAAAGAATAAACCGTAATAATAGTTCAATTATGACGAGCAATAGCTCATTTTTATTATTGGAAGACCCTTTATCGATTGACCGTCCAGATTTTTGATAGTATCAGTAGTTCAAAAGATACAACCCTTTGCTTATCCTATCCTAACCTAAAAGGCGACATACAAATGGCTGTATCTTTGAACTACTGATACTATTACAAATCTGGATGGTAAAGGGTCTTCGAATAATAAAAATGAGCTATCGCTCGTCATAATTGAACTATTATTATGGTTTATTCTTTTAAAAGACTGCGCGAAAAAACATGACATTGGGAATTTGCATATATTAGTCGTGTTTCTATTCGAATCATGGCTTTGAATGTATTTGCCTATTAAGAACTAATGCTGAAACGTCAATAACACCTTGGAACAATTTATTAAACAATCAGGAATTGTAAAAACGATTTAAAAAATTTAGCACTGATTTTACTAGTGTGAAGCTGTATAACATCCTTAAGAAAACTATAATAAAGGCATTTATGGAATGACAATAAGAAATAATTAAAAGAATACCTTTGATTATCAGAGTTGGATATGGTCCAGTTTGTTTTTTCACGTCGTCGTCGGAGATGTCATTCTAACAGAGGAACACAAAAATATATCACATGAATAGCGGGATACAGAGAATGTTATATTTTCTGAACGACAAACTCGTACCTCGAATACGCTGAACATAAACTTCTGATCTTCCTTAAAATGGTTGACAAGAAGTGGGAAAAGTACAGCTGTTTCTGGAACTGCGTTTCTTTCGGTACTTATTGCCATCTTTGCGTCGTCGATCAATTTCAAACCGTTCTTGGCCATTTGGAGAGCTGGTGAAGGTTCCTTTTCCGAGGCCTTTGCTTTATTAACCTGGTGCTTGTAGGTTACTTTGAAGTAACCAACGATCGTTTTTGCTCGTAGCTGAAGGGCGCCACTCCATGCTTCCTTTAATTCTTTGGACACCAACCGACTTGCATGTGCAACGAGGAAATTACCATGAAGAAGATAAGGCCAGTTCGCCAACAAGTGTTCCAAATTTCGATGCTTTGCAGTGATTGCGAGCCTTTGGGAGGAATACGTTTCATCCATCAAAGTGAGGCACTTGGCTTCATCATCTTTCTCTTGAGTCTGGTGAAGCTCAAGAAGCTGCGATCTTTTCTTCTCTTGACTTTCTTTGGTTTCGTTTTCTGGTAGAAGCGGCAGATAGTCTGTGCACCCGTACTCGTCACATTTTCTTGAGATCGGACATTCAGCAGCTTCATTAGTCTCGTCGTCGCTTCCTGCGTCTAGCATCGCGCTGCGCCGTTTCGGGACGAGGTCCTTCTTATACATAATAGCATTATATATCGAACACTTCAACGTCTCGTAACCAGTGCCGATGACGTTTCCTTTGATAGTTTCTTGGAACGATCTCGGATACTTTTCTACTATCTGCTTGGCGATGATGTCAACCGTTTTTCGGCGTATATCCTTAATGTCGTGCAGCATGTAATCCACTATGACGGTGATCATCGCTCGCTTGTCCAAAGGAGTCGGGGGCTTCGACTCGGAACACGCTTTCATCAAACTGATGGGGAATTTATCCCAGATACTCAAGTGATCAACAGCTTCGCCAGCATTCACGGACCTGGAGCTGTGAGCTGTACCTTTGAAGAAAAGAAAAAAGAACAAGTTCAAAAGAGAATAAGTTTTGTTCGATAACTTCACATTCAAACTTAATTCTTATGCACTATTTATTGGCGACATGTACATATTATTGTTCTATTATTCCGTTACTCGTTTACATCTACACTTTATATAGATTGTGTTACTCTGTCACATTTTATCTACGTGAACTTTTTCCGGGAGGACTCTAAACTTTATAATTATTTGTTATTACACCATGTGAGCACGAGTTTTAGATGGAAGCAAGTAAAAGAATAACATAATGGATTGCATTTTCAGATCGCATTATTTTGCATCTATTGCATAACTAATTTCAAGTAGATCTTTTAAATGAAATTATTACAAGCCGTTGGTCTGTTTACCGGATGGCCTGTCGACACGGTTTTCGTGATCCACAAACCCTTCCTTCGTCCAAAATTTGTCGTTGGTCAATATCATCAAAGTCGTGGTACCTACACTTGCTGCTAGTTGTACCAGAACGTCATCGTCGTCGACTTCAGTCCCATCAATGTCCAGAACTACCTACATTTAAACGGTGAAAGAATATGAGTGACGAAACGTAGAAACGATGTCAGTTCTACATAACCTGACTACACAACGGCACTTGCACTAAGACGCGATTCAACATAACCGCTACTAACAAAATACTCAATTCCAAACAACCGCCCTCTACACATGCCTTAATTCAATATGACCGCATCTCAACGTGCATCTCTACCCGGAAACAAATTCTGAACACCCCTGCTGTGTAAAAAAAGCAATATCATGCATGCGCAAAATAAAGTTTTAGTGACCTTAAAATCTTCTCCTGTCAAGTTTACTTTTGATTTTGCTTTGTCAATTAGCTGGTCCAACTTTATCGCCGTCACCAGTTTTCTATTTGCCCGATCATGGGGAACGATTTTAAAGACTGGCATTGTTAAGTCCTCTGTAAATATTTCAATGAATTAAAAAACATTGGTACACATTCTGTACATTCTATGACAAATACAGCTAATATTTATAGAGCCCCATCATGTAAGTAGAGGCTACATAATATTCGTGGAGGAAAGTAACTTATGTTTACAGTAAGATTGACTCGTATGCAATAGTTCTTATTGATCACGATGCGTGAAAATCGACCCTTTTCCATACCAAAGTAATTCATACAAATTCAATGTTAATAATAATACTGAAAAATAGTTAGATACACCGAAAAACGGAATAACGTTGTAGCTTTTTCCATAGCTGGACACGACACATTCTTACTGTGAATAGTTGAAGTTGTATTTTACACCGTTATATCTGCTAGAGTTTCTTAGATTCGAAATAATCAGTAGTCGTTATTGCTAAGCGTTACTTTATTTTTTCGTTGTCAAGTGTATCTATACATGCGTATAGCCCAAATTGTGCGGCTTTCTAAAAGGATATACGAACATATGGATAGCAATAAGTACTTTATGTCAATATGTTTTTCTATTATTTTGGGGTTTCATTGACACACAACAGTTTTGTATTCACCTTATTTGATATGTTTGTAGAATTACAAGCTGTGTCGAGTGAGAGCATGATTGGGCTTGACACATAGCATGTTCCCAATTTTGTAAATACGTAGCGCCTCCCTGCTTGACAACGAATCATTTAAAGGAAGACATTCGTATCGTACGCAAGATCCAACTTCGTATGCGCGGAGATGTGGACGGAAGACTGTTTGAAGGATTTCACAAACTACAAATACGCTTTCTTCGTCGCAGAGTAACAGGGAAATCCTTCCTATTTCGATCCCGTATTGGTATCCTTTTTGGTGAACAAACAGAGCATCTCCTGTTTTGTACGTGGTACCTTTTACTACTGTTTCGTCACACTTTTGGCAATCGTATTGTTGTATTTTCTTGAGAGCAGTTTGGATGGCTTCATTGTACATGCCGACATTTAGCATCGTGTTACCTTTCATCTCCAGAACTGACCTTATGTCTGCTCCGCACCGAAGAAAGCTTTGGAAGAGCTCATGCTTTTCAGACATGGACTTGGTTATGTTAATATAATTGCGCGAGAATCGCAGTGCTCGCTTGAAGTAAGCATGCTTACTCTCGAATCGCATTGTCCAAACTTTCATTAACGGCCCAAACTGCAGTATAAGTTCCGAGTAATGAGTTAGGTAATGATGTTTTGGTCTAAGCTTTGGCTCAAAACTCATCCGCAGTTCGAGATATTCCATTATGATTGTATCAAGGTATGGCAAATGACATTTATGGATGGCCGGGGCACATACAATTTCGATGATTTCTGTTAGTAACAGGATGCAGCGCCATACTTCCTTATCTGGGTTTATGCTTTTATGGTCAATTATCAGAGGGAATAGTTTGAGGAACATCCAAACCTGCCAAGCGCCTCCGACAATTCGTTGCTTTTTTTGTGAAACCAAGCAAGGTTTATCTCGACGATCTTCACTGCAGTATGGAAACGATTCGATTCGTTTATTCAGCGATGCATATGAGAAACAACCTTCCCTTTGCAAGTGATCGACATATAGTTTCATGTCAAAGGCTACTACACCCTCCAACAAATCGTGACCGAGACAGGGGGGCAAACCTGGAGTACAAACGTGGTAATTCGTTAAACCGTTAAAAGCGGAGTCAAATTTTATACCGTGATAACTTTTCGCTTCTCCTATATTTTTTAATGCTTCTTCGTATGACTGGACAGTTCTTGATTCATACTTTATCATAAGATTTCGTTTGTCATGGAATGCATCACGCGTTATTAAACAGTAACGACAGAAAAACGTTGACGTGCTGAAATTTTCAACAAATCCACCTAACTGATGGCTACCGAGATTGTCCCCTGTAATAAAAACAACTGCTCCTTTGATAATTTTGCCCGAAGGTAATTCGATGCCAACCGTCTCGATTTTCTTCAAGTCTTCAATTATTCGGCCATAGTTTTATAGAATTCACGTGAGATCTGGTATGATCATTCAGGTTTCCTACGCTCATGTAAATGCCGAGAAGTTTATGTTTTTGCACCGCGGTTCCAATAGGGTTGACAACTTCGAAGCCGTCTTGATACAGAATCAGTTTCAACGCTTCGGGGTTTTCCTTGAAAAACAAAGACTGCCGAAAAACTAAGCCGTCCGTAAAATCCCGTAGAATGTCAGAGTTCGAAGTGCTGGTTGTAGTGGTGAACTCACATGCAAGTGATGTATCCGAGAATAGTTGCTTCAGTGTCTCTTCTATAGGCACATAGTGGAAGCAGCTTTTTTCATTTTCGTTCTCTTCAATGCAGACTTCTATTGGCTCCACGTATGCAAATTCTTTTTTGTAGAATTGGCGTCGCTTGTACGTTGTGTTCAAAGTATTAAAGCTCGCTTCGAATGGGTCATTTTTGAAAACATCGTCCACTATAACGTTAACGTTGTCCGACGTTAAGCCTTCGATAAGTAAACGAGACTTTAAATTGTCTTTGACGGCTTCTTGGCTTAGTTCGTGGGTGCTGAATGATCCGGTAACGATATCCTGAATAGTAGAGAATGGGAGTAAAAACTTACATTCCAATTTTAAATACATCTGAGCTACTTTCAATAGAAATGGGTCCTTGCAGGATTCCGTTTGGAACCAATCCAAAACCTCGATAGCAGAGACATTGTCATGTTTTGGATCTTGATAATCTAAAAGATTTTCATCGTCGTCATCGAAGCAAGCACCTCGCCGTGCAGTTCGATCGCTTTCCTCGTCATGTTCTTCCTCCACTGTATGTTTTGTGCTGACTGCGGATACAGCCTTGTGTTTTTTAGTTAAATGACTGGTGAACGAATTCAAACGACTATACGTTTTCTCACAGCCATCATAAGGACACTGAACAATTTCATGAGCTGCAATATGACTTTTCAGGTGCTTAAAAAAATTATACCGATTGTCACATTCCTTTCGACATACTTCGATCGAGCAAACAAACTTTGCGTTTCGATTCTGTTTAACTGCAGGTTGTGCTGTTGACTGTAGTACAGTAGGGGTTGCTCGTAGATTATGTATGCGTCGCAGATGAGACCGAAATGAAATCTCCCGTTGAAATGATTTCGGACATCTATTGAAACCACACCAATATCGATTTGTTATATTGGAGTGGAAAGTCCGATGTTGTAGATACGGCTTCAGTCGGCAAGAGGTAAACTCGCAAAATTTGCAACGGAACATTGCAGACGGCACCTGAATAGCTTCCGTCCGATGTGAAAATCTCAACAACCTCAGTATCAGGTCCTGAAAAATGTACCATCCCGTCACAACGTGAATGAATGCACCGATGGAAAAGCTTTGTTTAAGAGCAATCACGAACACGAAGCACAAACAACTATCGGGTCAACAACTGCCAAGACGAAATGATAGGGATTCTGATCTCCATGAAAGCAAGTCAGACAAGGCGAGCATTCGCCAAGCGGTAGCAACAAAGCAAAGTATATGGATGATTCCACCAATTATTGACGAGTTTTTGTACCTCGACTTCTTAGATTCGTCTGTAACTTCGTAGGTCGTTAATACTTACTAAAAGAAGTCTTTGTGAGTTTTTTTCAGATTTTTTGCAAGCCTCCTGGATTAATTCACGCACCTATCGAATTATCGAGTTTTGCAAAACATTCTTTTATAATCACATTGTCGTAAGATTGACGATCTTCAAAAAAAAAAGAAAGGTCAAGACAAAACCTCCAAGGGTTCACAACGTATTCCTATTTCAAATAATAATTTAATTAATTTAAATTCATTAATTTAATTTAAGTAGTAATTTTATTACTGAAAATAGAAAACCGTTGTGAACCCTTGGAGTTGCCACTCTGAAAATGACATATATGATGTAAAAATAAGTCTCAGCTTAAAAAAAAAAAAAAAATTTGAATTGCGGAAAATCCTCAAATACGCATTTGAAGATTGAAAAGTCGACTTTCCATACTTTAACGAATATTGATCTCAATATGGATCTTTTTTTTTAAGTTGAGACTTTTTCACATAGGAAACCGTCTTGACATTTCTTTTTGCTTCCTCATAGAGGAAGCTTTGTTTTCGTGAAAAAACAAATTTTCGAGATTTTCATGTCAGTATGCTTAGAATTGTCCAAAACGTCGAGAAAAGTGGTCTAGAAAAAATGTCCGTATGTGTGTGTGTGTATGTGTGTGTGTGCAGGGCACGCAAGTAGAGTAGTTGTCCCCCTTTGAATGTTGCGATTTTTGACAAAATATATATAGTCATTAAGATTTTTTGTAGTTTTTAATTTTTTGAAAAAAGGGCGTGGTCGCTCTAACTTTCGTAAAAGGTCGCCGATTTAGCTAAATAGTTCTTCATAACTGGAGATACGATTAATGTTGTTTGGTATTGAATTTGGATGAAATTGGTAAAGCGGTTCGGATTTTATAGAAATTTGAATTTTTGGAAACAAAATTATTTTGCTCTAAATCTCGTCGAATCTCAACAAATCAACTGAAAAGTCTAGACTAAAAATAACATACATCGCTACTACGTACCAAATTTGGTGATGATCGGTCAAGTGGTTCGGATTTTACGCCAATTTGAATTTTTCAAAAAATTTTAATTTTCGCTCTAACTTCCACAAAAGATAAAAAAGTAAAACAAAACTTTGTACCTAATCAAAATGAGATGTAACGGTGCTTGTAACGATGTTTTATAGCCGTATGTAACATCGATTTTTTTTTTTAATTGTACAATTTTCATTTGTAATGACTGTAAGTATGAATATTCAATTGCCAATAACTCTCGAACCGCACGATGTATAGAGCTGAAATTTTGCACACAAGTGGTGTATTAACCCCTCTTCAGTTACTGTGATTTCTTACAAAAACTATGCATAGATATTATTTATTAAACTTGTCTGAAATTGGTACAGTGGTTTAGATTTTATGGAACTTTTAATTTTTTTTTTTAAATTGACGTTATCGCTCAAACTTTTGCAAAAAATGAGATAGGGGGCCCAAATTTTGTATGTAAACGAAATAATATTTAGCAATGATAGATATATAATTTAGTAACGAACGGTATGTAACTATTGATTTTATGGAATATTGGGGGTATTCCACGGGTAACGGGACAGGTTTTGGCCGCCGGTCTCAACCTTTTTTTTTCGTCAAGAATATCGTTTTCTGGTATCATATAAAAACATTTCCACACAGTTATTGACCCCGATAAAGTCATAGTTTTTGTTGAGGCCTAATCGAAAAAAAAAAAAAATATATTACCCGTACCTTTGATTGTGTGTCTTTTACGTGTTAACAGAGCAAAAAAAAAATCTGACCAGTGCATTTTAACCGGGAAAAAACGCTCTTTTCAATAAAAAAAAGCAGAATATTAATCCGATATGTAAAAAAAAGTCTACGGCCCAAAAACTGCAAAAAAAAACAGTTTTTAATTTTTTTCACCCCTTAGGGTCTACTGAATTTTATCGAAAATTTTACTGAACATAGTTCAACATGTTAGAAATGTTCGGTAAAATTTTCAAGTTGCCTTTTTTTTTTGTTCGCTGGCAATTAAATAAATAAGTTTTATCTTCATCAATAGAAATGCAATGATATTGCATTACGCAGGGATCCGTGAAGTAAAAATATGCCTCTCAATGTGAATATCAATACTGTACCAGTTCAATATTAGTAAAATGTATAAAAACTGTTAATCTGAATGGAAATATTGCCTGCGTTAGTATATGGTGGCCCTGAAAAGGGCCGTTTTTTGTGTTGTTTTAATGCTTCATGATGACTTTCGAGATCGGCGCAGTTGAATACGAATACGTTTTGAAGTTCATCCTTCCATCTTTGGCTGGTATGGCTGCATGAAACTTCAGTGTCCCGGGTACGGTTTTAGCCTTCGCATATCGTTCCTTCAAAAATTGGACTGCCAAATCGCTTTCGCTTTTCGCGCTAAAGTGGAAGTCAATCCCTTTGATATTCTGCGTGGCCCAATCGAAGAGCCGTTGTGGTGTTAAAATCTGACTTTCTGGAGGTAGTTGCAGGCTTGCACGTGCAGCAAGTCTCTTAACTGTGCCTGATATTCCGTCGCAAGCTCCTTTTCCATGCGCAGTGGCAAAGAAATGCCATTCAGCATCAATACCGAAGTCTTGTTTGTGATGAAGCAAGTTGATGAAGTTCTTACAATTCTTGTATTGCTGTGGAGCTCCATCCGAAAAGTAGTAAATTTTCTTCACCGAAAAGTGCGTCTTTAAGTATTGGACAAGAATCCGTTGAAAGGCGTACACTGAACTGGTTATGTGATCAAGACAATCAGAAATGATCGTCAGGTTTTTGTTGGCAATTCCATTCTCCGATTTATAGTAAATCACGAAGGGGTGAATCGTTGCCTGGTCATTATTCCAGTGAAATCCCTGAGAAGCATCCTGTGCAACGAATGCATAATTCTGGGCAAAGTCTAAATCGACAACAAATTCTCCTTCTTGAAGATTTTCCTTGATCGACCGGTGGTACGATGCTTGTTGCTTGGCGATAAAATCGTGAAAAAGCAACGTTGTTAACTCACAGCATAGCGTATCTACAAACTCATCCGTGGGGATCTCCAAAGTTTCTAACGTTGATCTGTCTACTGAAATCCAACGAGAATATTTGATTGTGTCGATTATCGCGTCGTCGAATTTCATTTTAAGCATCTCGTTCAATTTTTTGGTGCCGGGACATTCTTTGCACTTGCTTGAAAAACATTCTATCGTCGGATCCTTGCATACTATAAATTTTAAGCAATCCTTGTAGTCAGTCAGCGGGATGGTCCAGTCTGAAGTGAGCTGTCCGATTCTGCAAGCATCTAGCTTTAGTTTGACGTTGTGGTGTGAGGTACAAACGCACACAGTATGTGTGCCACTCTGACCCGCCAGAACGCAGAACGGTGGTCGAAGAGTAGCAAATCGTGAAAATCCAATTTCTATTTCCGGATACTTATCTCGAAAATTTCGATGCAACTCTTTCAGATTACAGAGAACTAATCTTTTCTGTATTCTTTCTCGTTGGCCAGAGGGTTTTTTAACGGAGACGAAATCTTTTTTTCCTGCTAGGACACGACTATTCTCGTCGTCGAGATAAAATGCTTGTACTGTCGCCGAGGTGGTTGGGTCGAGTACCTTTCCAGCTTTAGCAGTGGGTGTCGATATCACTCCTGTTTCTGAGTATAGCTGTTTAGCGATTTGTATCATCCGTCTGCTCGCAGCAAACTCCGACATTACCTCGTTTATCGACAGACTTTGCGGCAAAACAGTGAGTATTTGTATTTTATCTTGGCGAGAAGTAGTTTCCTTATCAAATTTGTCATGAAGTTGCTGTATCATCTCATCGTATAGCCGAGATTTCTTTTCTTCAACTGTTTTTGCGGACTCGTTCAAACCGGTTTTCAAAAATTCGTTTACCTTCTCATAAACTTTCTGCTTTTTGGCAGACGAGTATGTAACGGTCTGTTTACGTTTTTTCGCAATTGGTGACTCATCCACTAATTCGAGCAATCTTTCAAGTCCGCTATTGTTATTGGAAATCGCGAAACTTTGATAAGATGTAGTTGCTTCAGACTTTTCTTCCCCAACTGACGAATATTGAGAATAACCTCTAGGCTGACTTGTAAGGTTTTCCGAGTCCTTTTCATCTCGTGATAAAACACTAGAATCGCGTTTTTCTGAATGTCCGGGGTCAGGTTGACTCGTCGCGAGATCAAAACTATCCGATTTGTTGGAAGGTCCAGGTTTATCTAAAGCTCCAGATACAGTTTCCAGTTCCGGACTACATCGATTTTCTTCAATTTCGTCGTTCGGAACCGAAAGTGCATGCGGAGCCAGAGGCTTACCGTCAATTATCATACGACATTGTCTACAAAGATAAAGCCCTAATTTTAACGACGGCTCCCTGTCGATTTCGTGCTTAGTCACAAGTTTCACACGCGCACGTTTGTTTTTATGATTTTTTTTGTTGAATGGATTGTGGCAGTAATTTCTTACCATCGTGGATGAACCAAGTTAATAGTTTATGTTAAATAAATGTACACTTGTTCGGTTTGTTCATGAAACAGACCGTAGCTCTCTTAAACCTGCCGGGTAGTACGATTCACGCGGACCATGAAGAGAGACACTTCCATCTACCAGACCCCCCGAACAGGGCGCTCCACCCAATCACGTGCGATCTTAGTGTCCCAACCAGCGCACCAACGAACTCCGAGCATTGTCCCAACTATACACCAATCGGAGACGAGTGATGTCCCAGTTTCAACGGAGCAAGTTCCGATGCGACGGAAGTTTCTACTATTCACGAAAAAATTGCGCATTTAATTGCGAGCGAACGAAAAAAAAAGGCAACTTGAAAATTTTACCGAACATTTCTAACATGTTGAACTATGTTCAGTAAAGTTTTCGATAAAATTCAGTAGACCCTAAGGGGTGAAAAAAATTAAAAACTGTTTTTTTTTGCAGTTTTTGGGCCGTAGACTTTTTTTTACATATCGGATTAATATTCTGCTTTTTTTATTGAAAAGAGCGTTTTTTCCCGGTTAAAATGCACTGGTCAGATTTTTTTTTTGCTCTGTTAACACGTAAAAGACACACAATCAAAGGTACGGGTAATATTTTTTTTTTTTTTTTTTTCGATTAGGCCTCAACAAAAACTATGACTTTATCGGGGTCAATAACTGTGTGGAAATGTTTTTATATGATACCAGAAAACGATATTCTTGACGAAAAAAAAATTTTGAGACCGGCGGCCAAAACCTGTCCCGTTACCCGTGGAATACCCCATTGGTTTATTAAAAAAATATACGCTATCGCATTTACTTTCGGAAACGCTCTGATAACGAAATATAAACAACGAAATTACATGTTAATTTTTTATTTAAAACAAGGATGCAAAGTAGAACCTTGCATATTGCTTCCTTATTATTTTTCGCTTTTTACAAAGCTTCCTCTATGAGGAAGCCAAACTTGCCTAACGTACTTCCTCATAGAGGTAGCTTTGTAAAAATCGAAAAATAATAAGGAAGCAATATGCAAGGTTCTACTTTGCATCCTTTTTTTTTTAAAGCTGAGACTTTTTCACATAGGAAACCGTCTTAATCTTTTTTTTGGAGATCGTCGATCTTACGACAATGTGATTATAAAAGGATGTTTTGCAAAACTCGATAACTCGATAGGTGCGTGAATCAATCAAGGAGGATTGCAAAAAATCAGAAAAAATTCACAATGACTTCTTTTAGTAAGTATTAACCACCTACGAAGTTACAGACGAATCTAAGAAATCGAGGTACAAAAGCTCGTCAATAATTGCTGGAATCATCTATATCAAAGACCACAATATATGTGACTTTCTATAATGTAACATTTAAGAAAAAAGATCCTTTTAGTAATAATATAATTCAATAAACCTACAAAAATGAGAGCTGTAGGAGGACGATGGGGCAGAGTTGTGACACAAATGTATCAAAAGATCAGTAGAAATGAGAAAGTAATTAGAAAGAAAAAGTCAACCACATAGGAAAATTCATAACAGAAAATTTCCCAGAAAAACATACTAGAAGTTAATCACACTGGTAACTAAAATTACAAACAACCAAACACTATAGCGGAGTTCAGACCAGCGGTAATACATAGAGAGACTCGCCAATCTTGAAAATCGAGGAACGAGGCCGATACGACGATACGAGGACGATATTGACGGTCATCTGTGTCATCTGGCGATGCACAGGTAATGTCGAGCGAAAAGACCGCTACTATAAAATTGTAGTGTAGCAACATCTGAAGCATTAAGAACTCAGTGAACGACAGATTTGAAGCGCAGAAGGCAGACAAATATAACCAGGCACACACCGACGGCAGTGGGCGCGCGTTCGGTGTACGGCGTCGGCGATCTCCCATGTTAAGGTGCTCGACTCGCGGTCGGTACTTGGATGGGTGATCGCTTATCCAAGCACTGTTTTTTTACGTCAACTGTTGAGCGCGAGGCAGTTTTTCTGATTTTCTGATGTATTCTCATACAGCAGAAATTCAGTAAAAATATAGCTGCCTGTATCGCCATATGTTTTCCGCAGTTTCCCCGTGCCCTCGTGCAAATGCAATACAGTAGCGCATTACGAAAGAGTGGCTGTGGGTAACACTCTGGGGGAAACTCGAGGAATAAAGTTTGGAATGAGTAGACAGGAAAAACGTAAAAGCCTAAAGACGGTACACGTGTCGGAATCAAATTTAAAAATATAACCAAACACAGACATTCCGTATAATACAGAGCCAAAGGAAAAAGCAGCGAATGTCAACAATGAAAGACGAGATGGATGGAATGAGTCGGTCGAATAAAGTACAGCCGGGATAGCGCAGGTACGAAAAGAAATCACTGAATTCGGGGCAGAGGTGAACATATTTTAAAAAGAAAATTGGATAACTCAAGGACAAAAAGTCAAATGGAAAACCAAAAAAAAAAAAAAAAAGATAATGGAGTAATGGCTTACGCCAGAAAAAATATGAAAACACCGTTCATCGCATATTAGAGTGAAGTACCAACATAGGAGCGATCGAGAGCCTTTTCGAAAAGGTACTGAAGCAGTAGAAATCGACAAAATGCAACAACTAGGGCGGGATAAATGAATGTATCAAGTGCGTCAAATAGCTATAACGAAGCACATTCCTAGAAAATACCGCAAAAATGTAAAGCAGAATTTGTCACGGCAATTTCACTCCGGTAAAAGAAAGGTATAGCAAAATAAATGTGTCGAATTTGCAAGGCACAACAACAAACTTAGAAACACCTGTAGAATCGGCATTGCAAAATGCACGTCGGGTGAAGCATGGTATCCGCCATACACAGGAGATAGAAGACGGCTTTCGCCATGTGATCAACACATTAAAATCGAAAGTAATACGTAATAATCAATCAGATCGTATCCCACATTAATTTCAAACAGTACGATTGTATGGATAGGACTGACAAAACGTGTGATCATATGTGGAAAAAAATACATGCTGCAAACCAGGCTCGCAAAACAATATGTCTGTCGACTTAGTCACTTTTCTTTAAACGTCCCACATATTTTTTCATTGACATGACTTTACAACTACTTGATAGTAACAACCGTAAATGTTCTTATTGTATTTTTAGAGCAGTCATTTAAAAAAAAATCACATTTCACAATTAAAAAAGGTTTCAACAAAGCCACTTATAATTTCGCATGGAAAATAAATAAATATTATTATTAACGAGAAATAATTTTTTATATTAAAAGCCATACAAATACTTGTATATAACAACTAGACATAGTGGGTCGCGCGCTACGCGCGCTCCCATTGCAGTTATCTCAGCCAGGTGGGCCATTTGTTGCCATGAGGGCTTGGGAGATGTAGAACGATCCGTCTTGGGAAACTTACAATAATCTGGCCATGGAAATTAATTTTTTTTTGAAAATTTTGAAAAATCCGAAAATTTTGAAAATTTTGAAAATTTTGAATATTTCAAAAATTTTGAAAATTTTAAAAAATCCGGAAATTTTTGAATATTTCAAAAATTTTGAAAAATCCGGAAATTTTGAACATTTCAAAAATTTTGAAAAATCCGCAAATTTCAAAAATTTCAAAAACTTCAAAAATTTCGAAAATTTAAAAGATTTTGAAAATTTGGGAATTTTGAAAATTTTGAAAATTTTGGAAATTAAAAATTCATGAGCGAGCGGTGTCAAGTTGGCCATGACCTCGATTCTTGTACACGGCGGCGGTGGCGGCAAGATCTTTCATAATATAGAGAGATATACAAAATATTCAGACAAGTCGATTCTATATTATATGATTTATTAATCATATATTATAGAATCGACTATGGACAAATAATTGTATATTGGTACATATAAGTATTTGTATGGCTTTTAATGAAAAAATAATTTCTGGTTAATAATCAAAATATATATTTTTTTTCATGAGAAATTAAAAGATGCTAGATTGAATCTTTTTAAAATGTCAAATGTTACTGTGAGAATACAGTCGAATAGATCGATCTTTTAAAGCAAAATAAAATTAAAGCATAAAACGTTAAAGCCATAGTCCATTTTTTATCGCTTTCAAAAAGTTAAGAACCAAAATTGTTAAGCCAGGAACGGCAGACAAACCACTAATTCAGAAGATAATCATTAGTGCGTAGTGAAGCAGCGTGATCGCACAGTGGCACGACAAAACAGACGAGGCACACAATTTAATCGGTTACGCTTATTTCAAGTATTTCAATCTCAGTAAACAAAAAAATTGTTTCGAATTAATTATGTGATTTTTACGATTTTCATTATTGCTACCAAGTCTGTAATGTTTAATATTTTTGTTCCCGGAAACTATTTAGAAATTCGAAATAAATACCGCAGTTGAGGGGATACCCCCCTGCCAAATCTAGTAACATTATTTCTCAGGCGATCGCGACGAAATTCTTTTTCATCGCTCATCTTTTCATCTCAAATAAGAATATGAAGTCAACATTTTTTTTTCAAAATTCAAAAATCAAAATTTTTCTAATTTTTTTTTAAAGTGTATCGCAAATCTTAAACGTAATCTTTTTTTAATGTTATTTCGAATGTGGGAAAAAATTCTCGAAGAGAAAAGTCAAAATCTGCGATTGTGGTTCCTTGTTTTAAATTTTTTATTTAATTTGTTTTAACTTCTTTCATTCAAATTTTTTTTTTTTTTGAATACCGCAAATCCCAAACGTAATCCTTTTTTAAATGTTATTTTGAATGTGGAAAAAAATTCTCGAAGAGAAAAGTCAAAATCTGCGATTGTGTGTGTTCCTCTTTTTTTTTAATTTTGATTTCATTTTTTTCACTTCCTATATTGGTTGCAAAGTCGTCGTGTTTTTTTTCGTCAGTCATTTCATACTCAAAATATTATCAGATGCTGATTGTCCATGAAGAATGAAATTTTTTTATTTTTTGAAAACTCGAAGCGTTCGAATCATTCATGAAAAAAAAAATTCATTATTTATGGAGAATCTGCATCTGATGATATTTTGAGTATGAAATGAGTGACGAAAAAAAAAATACGACGACTTTGCAACCCATTGTAACGGAACGTCCATTACATAACAGGAAACCAATCGAGATATTGATTAACCTATTAATTAACAAATAAATCACGTTTAGCAGCATTGTGAAGTCCCCGAGACAACAGGGGATCAGGACGGGTAAGTTGGTCGCAGGACGGGGCGAGAATTCGGCAGGCTACCGGCCTCTGATGCAGGCCACTGGTCAGTGGGCGGAGCCTACTACGCGACGCTCAGACCACCCATAGTGCGACCATTACTAATGGGGCAGGTCACTAGCGCGAGAGCCTACCTGTCGTCTTCCCAAGACGGGCCCTCCCGCGTGCGCCGAAATGGAGATCGCGAGCGAGCTGAGCTAGGTCCGCCCGCGCTCTACTATTTAACGTAATTGCAACAATACAATTACAACAACAACAACAAAAATTATTACTACCACCAACAGAAAATCGATACAACAAGAATAACTGCCTAACAACAACAAAATACCAACAACGCCCAACAACAATAACAAACTCCTAACAAAAATTAAATTAATAATTAATAACAACGGAATTCCCGAGTTAGAAATAACAAAACAGGAATTCATTCTTAATTAAAAATATGTCAGATTTAGGGCGCTACTCGGTCAAAACTTCGCAAGCACGCGTGTTAAAGCGGAACGACTATTTGAGAAGCAAGTGAGCACTCCGAATAGAATGAAGACGATGCGAGCTCGCTAAAGAAACTTTGCCGATCCCAAAATAACCCAAATTAATTAAGATCCGACATCCGATTAATTTACAAGTAAAATACCTTTTTGTTCAGCAGAAAATGACCAAAATTCACTAACAATTAATACGCGGGAATTTTGAGGACACCAGGCGAGCTCTTCCAAATATTAGGAGCAGAGCAACACGCCACATTTCCCCTCAAAATCATTCGATCGCGTGACATCACGTGATGTCACGCCACCCGGCGACCTGCGAATCGCAAAGATCCCCGTGAATCACGCGATATCACGCGAGCACCCCTACATTCCTCCCTCCAGCAAGACGCAGCAGCAGTATAAATTGGCGAAGCCACCCCGACAGAGGCACTCTCTCTTTTGTCACCAACATAGACGGGAGCATATTTCGCTGAAAAATCAGCAAGTTTAGAATTACTTTATTTTTTTTTACTCATTTATAACCACTTAGAATTTCCACCTCGGTTGCTGGTTCCCACGCATCGCGCCGTGGCCGTCAGAGACCGAGATACGGAATTAGTAGGATACTCTTCTCAACAACGACGATCCCCACGCACAGCGTCGTGGCTATCTAGCTGTTGAGAAGTTAGGGCATTCTCTTTTTTTGGGTCCCCACGCACTGCGTCGTGGCTATCCGAAATTAAAGAGAGTGAAAATTGGCGAGACTTCGTACCCCGAGCACAGCGCATCGGCTTACGGACTCACCTCACGCATTGTGCGGCCCATCTCTCCAACGTCTTATTAAACGAGGAGAAGCAATACCAACCCCGCCGATGAACTTCCTCCTACGATTACTCTCTTGGGTCATAACGACAATTATTGCTATTTTTCGAGCAATTAATTGCTGTTCTGGCTGCACGTCAGCCCGAGAGAGAGATCAGGATGACAGTGAGGCCGTAGAGGTATCGCTATCCGCGCCGTACAATGGAGTGCGACAGCTAGCTTCTAGCGTAGGAGCGAGCGAGAGCGCCCGACACCTCGAGTAGGCGAGCTTCGACGAAAACAACCTCTGCTCAACTCATAAGAACAGCGTAAAGGGCATTCCTCGCGTAATAGCCCCATGGAATGAATGTCGGGGTACCAAAGGGGAATAATCCGAATCGAGTAGTTTAATTCTCCTTAAGAGAAATACAATAACACGAATGAAGTACGACAATTAAAACACCACCTTTCGCTGTCCAATGATTATCCCACCGACTCAGAAATAAGCCCATGATTATTTCTTATTGAGATCGCGGATGAGGACAACCCTTCGGGGATACTACAGGGCCGCGCTAGATATAATCGTCAATAAAATCTTTTCTTTTAAGAGCACTACACAGTGACACCAGATCACTGTGTAACCTCATAGAGTCAAACCATTTAACTTTCACTTATTAAACACACAGAGTTGATCTCACCTATATGAACCCATCTTTCCATTCATTGCGACATTTTCCAACAAGGAAAACTCCCAGCGGGTTGGACCCGTGATCGTCAATAAAATCTTTTCTTTTAAGAGCACTACACAGTGACACCAGATCACTGTGTAACCTCATAGAGTCAAACCATTTAACTTTCACTTATTAAACACACAGAGTTGATGTCACCTATATGAACCCATCTTTCCATTCATTGCGACATTTTCCAACAAGGAAAACTCCCAGCGGGTTGGACCCGTAATCGTCAATAAAATCTTTTCTTTTAAGAGCACTACACAGTGACACCAGATCACTGGGTAACCTCGTAGAGTCAACCCATTTAATTTTCGCTAATTAATCACACGGAGTCTATCTCCATTATATGAATCTATCTTGTTATTCATAGATTTGTTTGAGGAAGGCCCAAACAAATCCATAGACCCCCACAACCTAACCTTCAGCTTAAAATCCTCGTTTAACCAAGAGCCTATGATGAGGAAGGTAAATCTCGTCTACGGACATGTGAGATAAAACCAAAAATACTCCACTGAGGCCTCATATATAAAAAAAAAAATAATAAATAAATAAAATTAAAAAAAAAAGAAATAAAGCAAAAATTATATATATTCAGAACGATCCACGGATTCCAATCATATCTCATCCCGGTCCAGAGCACGATCCCGTGTAAAATATTCTTTTCGCGTAGCCGCGGAGAGCAAAAAAGGTTGTCGGGAACGAATTAATTATTAATAATAAATTCGAGAAAATCCGAAACGTTTCACCATATAGGCGTCAGGAAGTGAAAAAACTGAGATCAGAATTAAAAAAAAAAAAAGGAACCACAATCACAGATTTGGACTTTTTTCTTCGAGAATTTTTTTCCACATTCAAAATAACATTTAAAAAACGATTACATTTGGGATTTGCGATACACATAAAGTTTTTTTTTTCTTCAAATTTTGATTTTTGAATTTCGAAAAAAAAAAAAAAAATTTTTTGACCTTATATTCTTATTTGAGATGAAAAGTTGAGCGATGAAAAAAAATTTCGTCGCGATTACCTGAGCAATAATGTTACTGGATTTGGCAGGGGGTTATCCCCTTAATTGTACTGAAATAATTAATTATTTAATTATGCAATAAATGCTTATTGAATCAAGTAAAAAAAGGCTCGACAATTTGTGTATATCCTTGTGCCGCAAACAACCAGTAAACATGAGAGGTTAGATTCGACATTATTCACCAATTTTCGTGACATTCGCTGTGCCACACCGAGCCCCGTATCACAATGTACCGCACTCTCTCCAATATAATAAAATATAACTTACATGAAACGTATTTGTGACGATCGACGTCCGAGCGCGACAATGTTCACGGGCGAGTCTTCCACTTCGCGATTACCGGTAACTGTGGGTCCTTGCCTCTCGTGCGCGATCTGGATGGCACTGGCGCGCGTATCGAGACAGCGTGCTCGCGCAGGCTCAGGACTGTACAGACGAAAGGAAATACTGAGATTAGCTAAATTGTATAGCATATTTCAAATATTCGCTCTCAGGCAATAAAAATGTATGCTCTATTAATTATGCTTTTTAAGTTTTTATTCTTGATATCTATTCCGTTATTTCTATCTAGAAAATGTCAATGGGATTTTCCGATTTTTTTTCAGCAATTATTTATAAATTCGAAATAAAAATTACAGAAAAAATTATTATTTTATTACCCGATAGATGCCCATTTAATTAAGAAAAAAGGATCAAATTTTTGTATGTAACGTCGTGCCACGCGGAAACCGGTGTCGCATAAGAGGTTAGATTGGCCCATGACATTTTTCACCGTAATCACGATGTTCAATGTTTGACCACAAGAATAATTTGCGTTGACTCGATAGAATATCTATATTGTAAACGTAGGGGAAACTGGGATTCAATGAGACATTGGGCACTGTGTGGCACGGCGAATATTACAGAAGTTCGTGGTGTGTGAATTGTGTGGTGTTAGATTGCAATTTATTTTGTCCGACGAATTGCAAATGAACTGTTTAACGAGCAACACACACTTCACAATTCACGCACCACGAACCTCCGTGATATTCGTCGTGCCTACACCGAGCCCCGTGCCACAATGAACCGCACTTTCCTCTACATAATAAAATATAACTTACATGATACGTGTTTGCGTTGATGGACGTCCGATCGCCCCGGTGTTTACGGGCGAGTCTTCCTGTGTCGTGTTTACCGGCGAGCGTGGGTCCTTGCCTCTCGTGCGCGATCTGGATGGCACCGACGAGCGTAGCGAGGCAGCGTGATCGCGCAGGCGCATTTTGACACAAAATGACGGGTGAAAACCGCAGATTCAAAAAATTAGTCGAAATTCTGAACGAATGCATACGTATTCAGAAAAATCCATAAATAATTGTCATTAAAAATAATTATAGGTTGCCATATAATTTGTTAAACGATACACAATTTTATTATGCAAAATCACTCTTTGCAGCACCTCACATATGAGGCATTCCACGGTACTCCAGCCAACCAAAAAAAAAAAAAATTCTGAAATCTTTTCTAAATATCGGGTTCAGTTGTATCTATAGATGCAGCAAATTTCAAAATTACAAAAAAAAATTGGCCGAAATATGCCAATTTTTCGTTTTCCATTTAATATGTAATATCTCAGCAACGATTAATCGTATCGAAATCATTAAAAAACTAAAATGTGCGTTTTTTCATGGCCAGAGGGAAAAAAAATGTATTCAGAATTAATTGTGTAATTCCTGGACACATTTTATGAAAAAAAAACAAAATTATTTGTTAAAAAAAGTCAAATTGCTATAACGTCGAAGCATTGGGCTATGCCATGAAAACAAAAATACTCAAAATTCGGCGATCACTTAAAGATTTCGAGGCAATTTATCCCATGAAAAAATCGGATGGGCAACTATAAAAAAAAAAGTTGTTTTTTTTTTCATAAAATATGGTCTGAAATTGCACAATTAATTCTGAATACATTTTTTTCCTTTTGGCCATGAAAAAATGCACATTTTAGTTTTTCCATGATTTCGATACGATTAATCGTTGCTGAGACATTACATATTAAATGGAAAACGAAAAATCGGCATATTTCGGCCAATTTTTTTCTTTTATTTTAAAATTTGGTGCATCTATAGATACAACTGAACCCGATATTTAGAAAAAATTTCAGAATTTTTTTTTTTTGGTGGCTGAAGCACCGTGGAATGCCTCATATGCCTAATTTTTGTCAGAATTTAATGTCATTGCGAAAACGAGCAATCGAAAATGAAATAAGATGCAGAGTAACTGGCATAGTTTTTACGTTCATTATCAGTGGTACAACATACTAGGATTTTTAATACAATTGTTTAAAAATATTATACTTGCTGTAAGGGGGAGGGGCAGGGCGGACGCGCCATTTGAGTTAGCTGATAGAAATAATAATTTTTAAAATCTAAAAAAAATCACCCACATGTCTTTTGTTTTTGTTGATAACATTTTGCAGCAAAAAAAAAAAAAGATTTTTTATCACTTGATTTTTTAAGTTACATTCATTTAAGAGTCGAGTGCGTTACAGCTCCAAGCCTCGGTTCGTTGTCTATCGTTTAACATTTATTTTTCACAAGCTATTCAAGATTATTTTAAACAGTTTCTCTCGAAAACAGTCAATAATGGCGCGCTACTACTGCGGCAAATTGGTGTCCGAAGCGAGACCTTCGCGTGCTGTGGTTATAGAGAAATCAGGGTACCCTCCCCTTGTCTGACAGCGTCGAAAGACAACTATAGGACCTCGACGAAAATCATCGCTAATAGGACAAGTTGATTACCACTATTAAAAAGGAACCAAATGGAATGTTAAATGTACTTACCTTATTTGTCGTTAATAAAAAGACCACAATTCCCCGAAAACATCAGGAAAAAGTGGTTAATCAAAAAACTTTTTTCTTGCAACGTAATTTGTGGTTTAAACATTCAGAGGCACTGGCGGAAATTGTCGCTGTTTCACAATCACCGCAAAAACTGCAAACAGTCAACTCTATGTACAGTGATCAGGTATCTGACACAGAATGAACCGAACAAATGAGATGAGTTTCTCTTACACGTTATAACGTGCATGCCAATTGTTGCTTATTTCTATAAATTTTTTTAACAATTTCAAATTCTAAAGTCCGGTGTATTATTTTAACACCACAAATATATAAGTTTTCAGCAGTACGCGTATGGATGGTACGCTTGTGTACGAGATTTGTAAATTTTTGGCTTCTACATACATGTCATGTATCTAGAAAATATGTACATTAAAAATATGTGAAAATATGTATGCACTTTCTCGAAAATATTGATTATATACGATGAGAGCATACATTTTCTGCGTTTTTTTTATTTTTTATTTTTGTACCAAATAAATGTTTTGTATGTAATTTTGTATTAAATAAATGTGTTTTTGTGTCAAGTATATATATGTATTATGGATTCTCTGTAATTTTCAAGTGGCAGTGTCGAGGAAATGCAAATGACGACCTCGGTCGACTATTTAAGTCCTACTAACTAAAATTTACGCAACGACGACGAAGTACCTTTAAAACATTTTTCTGTGAATTTCGATGATTTTTCATAAGTTTACAAAACAGTTAATTATTTTTCATATCTCTGTTCATGAAACAATGCTGTAATTGACAAGTTTTGTAATTTTCAATCATTTCCTTCAATGTTACCACGCAGGTACTTGGAATTCTGCAACAGGTTCTAAATTTTAATACACACGGATCGAAATGTAGGACCGGGTGCTTGAATATTAGAGATTCTCTGTAAATTTCAAGTGCCAGTGTCGAGGAAATGCAAATGACGACCTCGACCGACTGTTCAAGTCCCACTAACCGAAATTTACGCACCGACGACGAAGTAACTTTAAAACATTTTTCTGTAAATTCCAATAATTTTTCATAAGTTTACAAAACAGTTAATTATTTTTCATAACTTTGTTCATGAAACAATGCTGTAATTGACGAGTTTTGTAATTTTCAATCATTTCCTTCAATGTTACCACGCAGGTACTTGAAATTCTGCAACAGGTTCTAATTTTTAATACACACGGATCGAAATGTACGACCGAGTGCTTGAATATTAGAGATTCTCTGTAATTTTCAAGTGCCAGTGTGAAAAAAATCTAAAATGCGAGCACGGTCTATTTTTCAAGTTTAACTTGCTGAAATTTCCCTAACTATGAGAACGTAAATGTATAAGTTTTTAATATAATTTTCATTACTTTTACATTAACTTTCATAACCGTGAATGAATTTTCAAAAAAGTTCAGTAATTTTCATGAATTTTTCCATGAAACAATACTGTCATTATCAAGTTTTGTAATTTTAATATACACTTTTGTTAATTCTAATGCCCGGTGCATTAATTTTAGCAAACATTTGTAAATTTACCATGCAAAGTACATTAAAATTTGTTTAATGCACGGGTTTAGTAAATTTCACATTCGATGTTACATTAAATTTAGGGATTTTTTTTACAGTGTGCACGCCAGCGAATCACCGATACAAAGACCATTACATCATATTTCAATTGGGTCCAAAGTGTTTGCTTTCTTACTTTAGTTTTGAGGAAACTAGACCGAAAATGTACTTTTTTAAAAATTCAAAATGGCATAAAATCCGTCTCACCGGTTTTATCGAAATCAATGGCGAACAACATCGAACGTACCCGCATTTGTAAATATTTTTTTTAGCTAAATCCTCGAAATTTTTCGAAAAATATAGTGAATACGTTAATTTTTTGAAAAATTCAAAGTCACGTAAAATTCGAACCGCTTTACGGTGGGCCACTAAAACAAAAATAATCTCATAATTTCGAAAATCGATATCTATATTTTTTCTCGACTGCGTTGAAATAGTAGTAGAAAAGTAGCTGAATCCTAACCTCCACCGGTACCGATGAGCAGTTTGGTTTCATTACTTCATAGGGAGATAATCGGTTTATTGCTGCCCACGACAGTCACAAAAGCCGTAATGGTGCGCACGCGTTCCCATTATAGATTAGAAATAAGCAACAATTAGCCCTTTAATGTATACAAGAGAATGTTTTTCAACGGAATCGGAAAAAAATAATAGTATCCTATGAGGACAGAAGCGTGATTTTCACTTCGCGTGATTGCTGCTCTCGCTTCGCTCTGGTAACGTACCTTTTTTGTAGAGTACTGCTAACCGATTCGTAACTAACGCCCTCAAAAACCACAGAGTCCCGAGTCTCATCGGTATGTAATTAATTTTTATTCCCGACCACGCTGTAAAGTCCACATTACATACCTGCGAGGCGGGTGGAAAATGACCGATTATAACCCAGCGGGCAATAAAGTGAGGCAGCGGGCAATAATGTTCTACATTATTGCCCGCTGCCTCACTTTATGTCCCGAAAGATTACTTTACGTTTTATTAAACAGATTTCGGTACTTTCCGAAGAATGCGTTCAAAAATCACGTGAATGGCGCCAAAACAGTTTATTTAATACGCCTCAGGCGTATCCCGCGACGCTAGCGCGCTCAAGCGGCCACTGAGTGCGTAAGAGGTGCGGCCACGGAGTGCCACTGAGTGGCCACTCGAGCGCTAGCGTCGCAGGATACGTCTGAGGCGTTATCCGGCAGATGCTCTCTAGTCGTCGGACATTGTTCGTAAAACACGTGTCAACACGTGTGCAGCGCAATAAAAAAAAATCTAAGTAGTATCATAAAAGAGATAAGTACAAAAATGAGTGATTCGAGCGACGAAGAGATCGTGGGTACGCCTCCAGAATTAATTGAAGCAGCTGAGCAACTCCGTGGCAATTTATTGCCGACCAAATCTCGAGAGAAATATCAGAACGTCTATAATATTTTTCTTGAGTGGAAGGCGTCGAACAAGGTCAAACACATTTCGGAGAACGTAATGCTAGCGTACTTCAGTAAGCTCGCCAAAAAATACAAACCTTCGTCACTCTGGTCGACTTATTCGATGCTACGTAGCACCATACACATCAACGACAAGATCAACCTCGAAAATTTCAAACAATTACTCGCGTTCTTGAAACGACAATCGAGCGGCTTCACACCGAAGAAATCAAAGGTTTTCTCAGCCGCTGAAATGAAAACTTTTCTCGACACAGCTCCAAACGATGAGTATTTAGTCACGAAGGTAAGCACAACTTCTGAGAAAATAATTTACTCACAAATTTTGTGCACTCATTAATTCTATCAAATTCTACCTATAAATCTATTTATACAATTCTAATTACAAATCTTTATATACAATTTCATTTACAAATCGATTGGATTCTCAAATATATTACAAATTTTCAGGTCGTCCTTATATTTGGGATTTGCGGAGCGTGCCGCAGAGCTGAGCTCACGAACCTCACCGTTGATGATATTCGTACGTGCGAGAACGTTATGATCGTCAAACTGAGGGATACGAAGAACAAAACTACCAGAAACTTCACCGTCGAAGGCGAATTTTTGAAAAAAGTTCTTGCGTACCAAGCTTTGCGTCCACAGAAGATGAACACCAACCGCTTCTTCATCAACTACCACAAAGGATGCTGTACAAAGCAAGTGATCGGCAAAAACAAGCTAGGAGCAATGCCAAAGGGAATTGCAACTTTCCTGAATTTGTCCGATCCACAACTGTACACCGGACACTCGTTCCGACGTTCGGCAGCCACTCTTTGTGCTGATGAAGGTACGTACAGAAAAAAAATTGCTTTAAAAAAATTAAAAAATAAATATTGCACAATGCCACGCACTCACACCAGCACTTTGGCTGGCTGAGAATTGGATTTAAAAAAATTGTATTCAATACCCTACAAATTGTAATTATTATTTCCTTTTAATTACCTATCTAGGCGGAGATATAACCGAGATCAAACGACTCGGGGGTTGGAAATCAACTACTGTAGCGGAAGGCTATATAGAAGACTCTATAGGATACAAAAGGAAGACCGGACAACAAATTTCAAACGCCATCGGAATGGCATCAACATCGGTGGAATCCCTGAGATCGGAACCACCAGCAAAACGGCTGTATTGAGAAACGGATCGGTGACACTCAATATTACGAATTGCTCGGGTCTTGACTTCAAAATCATAAATTGATTCACAGACAACGCGATGAGAGTATCTGAGAGTACAAATGTGTAAAGATTTTTTCCAAGAGAGTTGTTGATTTCCTTATTTAAAGTATTATTTGCGATATATGAGTTAAGGTAGCTACAGCGAGTAAGATTCATTTCGCCTAAATTCGAGAAATTCGGTCGAGAATTACAAATACTTTTTTTTCTAATGAAAAAGAAACGAATCATTTTCATTAGAAAAAAAAGTTGAGTTACCGCATATTATTAAGAATAATTTTTTTAACAATTTGTTAACAACATTTGGAAATTATTATTATGCAAAATTAGTCTTTTCAGTGCCTATATCAAGTATGATTTTTTTTAGATTTTTATAACATCGGGAAGTGTTTGTAATCCTTGACCGAATTTCTTGAATTTAGGCGAAATGAATCTTACTCGCTGTAGCTACCTTAAAATTAAAAAAGACTATAGACGGCCAAAAACAAACATTGTTTTTTTGTTATTTGTAATTTTTTATTTTTGTACCGAAGTAGAGTGTAAAGTATGTACGATAAAGGCGTAACATTTATTGTTAAAAAATATATAAATAAAATATGAATAAAAAACAATTTGAAAGTATATAGTACATACGGGGGGGCCTGCGCCCCCCCCTACCCCCCCCGCTTAGTAGCACCACTTTTGGCGATTGTTGCTCGGGCGCTGCGCGCCCTCGCGTTGACAGGTGTCCGTACGCCAAATTAAGCGTTTTCGCCGTCGCAGGTATGCAATAAAAAACTTTATAACGTGGTCGGGAATAAAATAACGTATGCTACTCGGGAGGAACGTGTTTTTCACGTGATAAACACGCACTTTCCTCCCTTGTGGCATAATGTACTATTGCATATTCGTTCGTTATATGGATCCGTCATTCTGAATTTCTCAGTGTTATGTTGAGATTCAGAACCAGTGAATTGAAAAACCCCGGTGTAGCAAATTTTAAATAAATCGTGCGAAACGAAAAGTGTATAGCACGAAGAGTTAATGACTCTGAAACTTCTTATGTGTAATGTGAAACTTATCAATGAAAATATGTCTAAAATTTGTATCTTTTCAATGTTAAAAGGGGGTCAAAAAGGGACTATGAAAATTTTGGGCTTAAGGACACGAGGGGGGACTTCGAAACACTCAGAACTGGAGGCTCAAGGGGGTTCTTTCAAACATTCGGGTTTGGGGGCTCGAGGGGGCACCTCGAAAATTTAGGCATGTGGGCTCAAGGGAGTTCTTTAAAAAATTCGGGCTTGGGGGCTCGAGGGGGCACTTCGAAAATTTCGGGTTTGGGGGTTCGAGGAGGAACTTCGAAAAACTCGGGCTTAAGCGCTCGAGGGGGCACTTCGAAAATTTCGGGTTTGAGGGCTTGAGGGGGCACATCTAAAAATATGGGCCTGAAGGCTCAAGGGGGACTTTAATAAGTTTGGGCTTGCGGTCTCGAGGTGGCATTTCGAAAAATTCGGGCTTGGGGGCTCGAGGGGGGACTTAAAAAATTCGGGTCTGGTAGCTGAATTTCGAGTTTAAATAATGAGTGGAAAATCACTCGGTATTTAAACTCGAAATGAATGATAAGTGGAAAACCACTCATTATTTAAATTCGAAATAAATGATGAGTGGAAAACCACTCACTATTTAAACCTGTATTGAATGATGAGTGGAAAACCACTCATTATTTAAATTCGAAATGAATGATGAGTGGAAAACCACTCAGTATTTAAACTCGAAACGAATGGTGACTGGAATACTATTCATTATTCAAGTTCGAAATAAATGATGAGTGGAAAACCGCTCATCATTTAAAATAAGAAAAATAATGAGTGGAACACCACTCATTATTTAAACTCGAAATGAATGATGAATGGAAAACCACTCATCATTTAAATTCGAAATGAATGATGAATGGAAAACCACTCATTATTTAAATTCGAAATAAATGTTGAGTGGAAAACCACTCATTATTTAAACTCGAAATGAATTATGAGTGAAAAACCACTCATTATTTAAACTCGAAGTGAATGACGAGTGGAAAACCACTCATTATTAAAACTCGAAATGAATGATGAGTGGAAAATCACTCATTATTTATACTCGAAATGAATGATGAGTGAAAAACCACTAATTATTTAAAATAAAAAAAATAATGAGTGGAAAACCATTCATTATTTAAATATGAAATAAATTATGAGTGGAAAACCATTCATTATTTAAAGTCAAAATAATGGTGAGTGAAAAACCATTCATCATTTATACCTGAAAAAATTATGAGTGGAAAACTAATCATTATTTAAATTTCAAATAATGATGAGTGGAGAAATAATCATTATTTTAAGTCAAAATAATTATGAATGGAAAACCACTCATTATTTTAAGCGAAAATAAATAATGAGTGAAAAATCATTCAGTATTTAAATGGTGTATTTAAATACTTTTTCATTCGAATGTGCCCATCCCTGCATGGCACACAGCCAACGAGATATAATATATATATATATATATATATATATATATATATATATATATATATATAATACTGGCACCTGGTCGAGCGGCTAAAGCCATACGGACAGAATATATATATGTATGTATATATAGTAATAGTTCGCAAATAAATACAGCATCCAGCTGAAACGGCTTTTTGGAGTTATAGTGTAGTAATACAGTGAGCAGCGATGCAGTGGTCTATTGTTTGTACATAGATAAAGTGATAAAAAGTGATAATTTGCTCGATTAAATGGGTGAAAATATAAAACAACCCCTCTTAAATGCGTTTAGTGGTGCAGTGTGTATTATAGGTTTCTCCTATTAGTTATTTTTCGACATATTTTATTTTTTATTATACATAGAGCAATGTTTGGTGTAATTAACCTAAAATGTGCAAGCTATAAATAAAGTTTGATTAAAAGCGTTTAAAAACTTGCATTATATTTTACTTATATTTTTAAAACTTGTGACTGTCATTTCAGCAAAAAACTTTAGAAAATTCTGACTTAAGGGGGTCGAGTCAGCAAAAGAAATTATTTTCAGAGAGTTATTTTTTTTTATTCCAGTCAACCGATGAATATGAAATTCATATATCTCTTAAGAACTAATTACAAACTTAGAAAGTAACGAATTTATAAATTGGTGGATATCTTCTGAATTCTTCGTTTCAGTCTTTAAGTGAAATAAATTTCATATTCTTCATCGGTTGACAAGAATAAAAAATGGTACTCTCTAAAATTCTGTTTTTTCTTGCTGATTCGCCTCCCTTAAGAAAATTCAATTATAAGGTCTGATTTTCTAAATTTGCTTTGAACTGATCTAAAAAAACTCAAATAGAGTGAAGAAATAGACAAGTAGAAGTTAAGATTTGTATAGAAATTTGAATTTTCTTTTTAATAAAGCGCTATAATTCATGAACAGTTCATGCATCTGTTCCAAAATTTACATGTAACTTGAATAGCTCGTATGCGATACTGACTTTGGAAAAAATTGATAATGTGGTTAAGATTTTATAGAAGGTTGCATTTTCTTTTTTTTTATAACGCTATAACTGAAGTATCGGTTCAAAAATATTGTATAAAACTTGAATAGAATATATCATTGCTTGATACTGAACTTGATGAGAATCCACCAAAGGGTGCATATTTAAAATAATTTTCAGTTGCGGTTGTCCATGCTTTTTATTACAAAAGTTATGCCACATATAAGTGAAAACAGGTGTAAAGTCAGGCATTGTACATTGCTTACTTATTCACACACTTTTCACAAGATTACTCCTCTGTGAGGAAGCCAAATTTGGCAATCACATTACCTTTTAGAGGTTGCACTGCGAAAGGTGGAAAATGAGGAAGTAATTGATATGATAATAAAAATTGAAAATTAAAAAAATAAATTTATAATAAAAAAATTTTGAATTTCTAAATTTGATCACTGATTAATACTAAATTAGATGAAATCGATAAAGTAGTTAAGATTTTATAGAAATTTATATTTTCATAACTGTTTTTAAAATGATATAACTGAAGAACGGGCAACTGATCTAAATTTTTGCATAAAACTCGAATAAAGTGTGTCTATGTTTGATACGGAATTTGGGCAAAAAAAATATTATCTAATAATTGAATGTTTCTCATTATATGGCAAAAATTAAATGCGATATCATTTTTTTAAATTCAATTACGCAACATATCGTCGGTCTCTCTCTGATTGCTACAAGTATATATGAGGGAAATAGCTGAACCGTTCGGAAGTAAATTCCTCTGACACGGTTGATCTTTCGGATAAAAGATAAGAACAATAATCTGCCGAATTTCGAGACGCAGTCTCAACTTTTTTGACAAAAGGCGAAGATGTTCGCCTTTTGGTAATTTTTATAAAATCCATTTCGGTAAGCAGAAGTCGAATAAGAGGAACTTTATATTTATTAATACCGTCGTGCTAATAAATATGCATGCTAAATAATATATAAAAAAGTTAGTGAATTGCGAGTTCGTTTATTCTGAATTGATCGGTGGCAAGAGTTTTAAGCAGCTATGCAAAAAGTAGTGAAATCCCCCAAAAAACTCTCACGGGTAAAAAAATTGAGACAAGTACATTTACGTGAGTGGTATCCGATTTGCCTCAAAAAAGAAAACAGTGTCAGAAACTTGAGCAGTAAGCTACGCATAAGTACAAAAAGTCGCGAAATAAACTAAAAATATGTGCAGTATGTCAAGTACATATTGTTCAACAGTGATATGGACACAGTATTTTTTATTACAGACTAATAAATATCTTGCAGTCGAAAGAAAAAAAATTTAGAAATGAAACACAAATTCTTGCCATTAAAATTTAAAAAAAATGTAACGTACAAAAACCGAAGAAAAAAATGGTAAAATAATTCAAGAATGTTTAACATGAAAAAAAAAATTAATCCACAGTACTTGGCGAGTTTATATGCTAATATGAAAATTCAATGATAAACAACCATGTGGGTACTTCGCAAACTCACCAAGTACTGTTGATTAATTTTTTTTCATGTTTAGTAAAAATCTCTCCTGATTGAAGATGCCACAAGATGCCCGAGAAGATCGACCGAGCGTTTGTCGCCACTTCGAAATAGTCGTCGATTAGACAGACCTGTATTATTATCACCAATGTTATCCATTCATCCAGCTGTATCGTTATGCCACAATACACTTGTGCAATGGGAACTTTTTGCACCATAACCATAATTCAAAGTGTCTCTAAATATGTAAGCGTCAAGCGTAAGCATTATTCGGCGGAGATACGAGCTTTTGATTCAGAAACCGATTGACTTGATCAAACATCGAGTGCATTAATATATTAATTCTTCGGCCTTGCGCTTTAAATTTTCGCCTGTTTCGCGTAGACGTGTTTTAATGGCCTCTCGAGACTGCAGGCCATTGTTCATTATATTGGTGGCAACATTAATACCTGAACGAAGCGCTTCTTTACCAACAACGCGGACACCTTGCTTAAGTAACGGTATGATTCGCCAAAACAGGCCTCCGAGGAAACTACCGATATCGTGTCCGCGCAGATTTGGCGATCCTAGGTGTACATGACTTACACCTCCGTACCTTGTCTTGACGCCGACCCCCGCGGAAAAGGGTAGTCTTGGAAGAAATCTTATAAGGGTCGTGGAAAGTGTCGCTCAAATCTTGGAAAGAATCTGCCGAATCTCAGAAAGAGTCTTTTATATCCTGAAAAGAGTCTCAGAAAAAGTAACGTATACAATCCGGAGCCGTACTTTTTCTCACACTATCACTAGGACTTAAGAGTTTTGGTCATAGTCTCAGAAAGTCAAAGAGTTTTGGTCACAGTCTGAGATAACAATCTCGACGTATTGTTATTGCTATCTCGCTCTATCTGTTTCTCTGTCTCGCTTATAGAATAAGTTATCCTCGCTTAAATATCTCCGAAATAATTCGTATTATTCGGGATTAACGATTTGTGTTACCTATGATTTCTGCGTTTGGGTCTCTATCGGTATTTTTGGCTATAGTCGGGTAGCTCGCTATCTCACGTATAGCTACCCGCGCTTACTTATTCTCTCCCCCTGATAATTTCCCGACATATCTGCTACCTATTATTATTATTATATATTGTGCAAAAGGGGCCGACCGACCCTGCAGGGCTCCGACACACCTACAGGACGGGCGGGCTAATAAACGTTATTCTGCCTGACTGCTCCTCCAACACAGAGGTAAGCAGTCAGTTCAGTCCAGAATACCCAAGTGGAAAATTTTTATCAAGATTCTATAAAAAATGTATATATGGCGTTATATAGAAATTGAATAAGGAAATGGACATATACAATTTCTATATACTATATATATAATTTTGAAAGAATATATAAAGTGGAAAATTTATATTTATACTGATGTTTAAAATTAATCACATATAGTCTATATATACTCTATATATATATACTTGATATAAAATCGGTATATAGTTTTTATATAGATTCAATAGAAAATGTATATGTGTAATTCCATATACATCAGAGTATATATATTTTGTATATATTCTATATATTTTTATTCAGATTTTATTTAAAAAAAAAAAATATATATATATAAGGTATATATAGAAATTGCATAAAGAAATGTACGTATATACTTTCTATACACTATATATAATTTGTATACAATATTCAATGGAGCAGCATGAATATATTAAATTCTTGTAGATTATATAGATTTTTATATAGTGCACTAATTTTCAGAATCTTATAAAATACATAAAAATGTGATACGATTTGTCGACGTTTTTTTTTAATACAAAAATAAAATGAAAATTAATGAGAATCTATATCGCCTGTAGAAACAAACGTTTTTCAAAGAAATGTAAAATGCCATAAAATTTGAACATCCTTAAGGAATTCATGACAGAATCAATTCCAAGAGTTGCTTAATGCCAATTTACGTGTTATCCACACTTGAGCGCGATATCTTTAAAATTGCGATCGCATTGTGCTAACAAGATCCGAATATCCACGCATACGAAAATTTTTCACAAAAACAAAGCTTTCTTTACGAGGAACCAAAAAATGAATATATTTTTAGGTATAGAGTTTATACTATAAAAAGTTTTATTGAAGGAAGGAAATCGTGTGGTGTAGCGAAGTTTTCATAAACTCTGAATACATAAAGAATAAATAAATTGGTATTAGTGTATAACATAAATTGTGCACGATAAATAAGAAAATAGAGACATAATTATTTGTCTTTTGTTTTGAGGGCCACATTCAAAGCGTGTTGACTTCTCAGTTCTGTCAACTTCGCACGTAGACTCGTCTTCACAACTTGATCGCTGATTGACGGCCAATTGCTTTTCTCTGCTTGCTTACGAACATAAACTGCGAGATCAAACTGTCTGAGTATGCAGATCGACAGAGTAAAAAAATCATTGATTTTTATATAATTTACTTATGAACTACCGAAAACAAATGGTGTAATTTTAACTCTACTTCTCATTCTTAAAATTTCATATGTAACAATAATTGTTTGATCATCAAATTTTTTTTCTATTGTATAGATGAAGTTGTAAAGACTAGTAGGACAATTCCTCACGTAAAATGCTATTCATAGCCTCCTTGTGAAGACTGGGTCTTCGTATTACTCCTTCAGCGTTCCGACCTTTGCCATTTGCTGATCCTCCCGACAATGAACATTTTAATAATACCTCCTTGGTAAAAACTTCTTCCAAGAGCATGCGTGCTAATGTCGTCTGGTTTTGTGCTCCGGACAGAATGTTTGCCAAACACACTTTCCGGACGTAAATTCCCGAATTTTTTATGAGCTCTGCCATCTAAATGTAATATAGTAGAGAGTAATACACGTATTACGCTGAATATGTACTTTCAATACGGTAGCATGTCAATACATTTTCTTTTTCGTTCGCCGTATGTCTCAATGTCCAAAAACCATCCTTAGCATTATTCAGCATACAGTCTTCATCGACATCCTGTTCTTGTTCATATCTTTTGTTCAAAGCTGATGTATGAACTGCAATCTCTTGAGTCATAGTACATTCCCTTTGCGGTAGAGCAGAATTTTCGGGTTTCTCAATCTTTGAATTTGACAGGGATTTCTAGGAAATAGATAAATATGTTTATAGGCTAATGTACGGCAAGAAGATGTAACACGAGATGGCCTTGTTGGCAAAGAAAACAAACTCATTCTTACGTTTTGGCTTGAGTTTAATTCCTCCTCCGAAATGTATTATATACATATAATAAATGTGGATGTTAAATTGATATGTAATACAAAAATAATGTATTTTTCTAAAACATCAATCTATTAAAACTGGTTTAATGAATTAATGCTGTACACTTTTGTAAATTGTTATTTTTGTAAAATATTACAGTTCACTATGCACATTTATTATATAAAATACATTTCTGAAGAGAATTCAGACCCAAATCGACACGTATTACAAAGAAAGAGGTTTATTTCCTTTATATTTTCATTTTTATACGTTTCCGTTCCCAATGGTCTTCCCGAAATCTTCATCGTCTTCATCTGATGAGTGTGATATGTACGATACGAGAGCCATTGATTTCTTGGAAGATGAAGGTCCAATTTCAATATTTACAGTTTCTTTTAGTATTTTTTCTGGTCTGTTTACATAGATCTGGTTCTCCATAAACTTCATATCACGTCCAGGAGTCTTTCCGAAATCTTCATTGCCTTCATCTGAAGAGTGTGATGTGTACGATACGAGAGCTATTGATTTCTTGGAACATGAAGGTCCAATATCGATGTTTTCAGTTTCTTTTTGTATTTTTTCTGGTCTATTTACACAGACCTGGTTCTCCATAAAGTCTATATCACGCTCAGGAGACATCCAGCATTTTGACGAATTTTCGGTTCGCATGTTCAGTCGAACATTCGATCGTTCGATTTTTCCGACTTCTTCATCCGAAACTGCACTAGGATCATTGTGTACTTCTTTAAGGCTGGGCATATCGGCGAACGGCGAATCGCAGCATAAATCAAATATAGGAGTAGCCCTATCTTCCTTCGAATTATCTTGTGTACAGCGCAGCGCCTTGACAAATTAATAATTTTGTTGTATTATCACCAAACAGGTAGCGTACCGAAGATAGTAGAGTCACATATGCATATTTCATAATACTTTTTTTATCTGTCCGAGAGATTTTACGAGTGATTCTGCTATGGCAAGAGCTCCGTTGACTTTTATATCCAGTTTGTCTAATATGCTGTGTGTTGTTTTCTTATCAGCGAGTGCTTCAGCAGGTCTGAACGAAGATTCTAATTTAGCAAGTGTCCCCTTTGCAGCAAGCGTAGCAGTAGTTTTTCGTTTCTGTTTCTATCATTCAATTATAACATTTACTTATTTATTAACAGTGGATGGTACAAGCCTTTGAATAAAAAGAATCACAATAATGACTTTCAAAAATATCGCGATCGATGATTTCTTATTTACAAAAAGAAAATGAAAAAGAAAAATAATTTAATATTATACAAAACCGAACCAATTTACTTATGATATAATAAAACTACAGAAATACAATTTATTACATAATTCATTCGAACACATAATTTTACGTAATTCATAGGCATTTACTCTGTCAGAATCATTGTCTCGTATCAAATATAACCGATAAACAAATATAACAAACCTCTGTTTTATCCATCTCTTGAGGTGCAAGCTCTTTCAGTTTTTTTGTATGCTCCCCAACATCCTCTTCAAATTCGCCATCCGAAGGGTTTTTTTTACGTTTTAAGCGAGTATTACCGACACTAGTTGATTGAGTTCTTGTAACCATCGCCTTCTTTTCTCTTTTACGAATAACTTCCGTCATACGGGCAGTCAGATACGATTCTTTGTCTAACGATGAATTTTAGTTGTGATATTAATTACATGATCATGTTAGTACTTATTGTAGCCTATTAATTGTATGTATGAATGGTTCATAATATTTTTCACGAATATCCCAAAATTTAATTTAAAAACTGTAACTTAATTAAATTAATTCAATTAAGATTGTAGCTCCACTTCCGGAAGCCGGACGAATATACGGTTGTTATTCATCCGGCAATTGGCTAAATTCATCTATTTTTTACTGCATTCTGTTTTTAATGAAATATTTCACGTCTTTTTTGCTTTCCGAAAAATTATTTTCGATTTTTATTCCTTTTTAGAGTGACATTTTTTTATTTTCTTTTTTTCGATGATATTTTTATGATAAATTTTTTAAACAAAATCATATCCATACGATTAATCGTCTGGAAGAATGAAAAAATCGTGAATAGTCGTGTCCGGACTAATAATAATATGCAATTAATCGTCCGGAGAGACATAAGAATCTTTGAAAATTTTTTTTTTTTTGAAAAATCAAAAAACGTCATAAATCTTTTTTAGATTTGGCTCACTATATAAAAAAATAATAATAAAAAAAATTAAAAATGTTATCGAAAAACATATTGCAACAAAAAATTGATGAATTTTTTTAGATGATGAACCACTTCGTTAAATTTAATTAAAATAACATATATTCAGAAGTTTAGTACGACACCCTACAAATTAGAGTCGCAGTAATATTTGTGTAGTAAATTCTTTCATAATTATTCGAGAGTAAGTAGTGACAATTTTAATTATATTTTTTTGAAACGATATTTTTTTATGTAATTTAAACAAAATATATGCAAATCGTTGTACAGAAATATTGCGTGCCACTTGACGACGCCTGGAAAATAAAGTCCTACGAGGGTAATAAATATTCACTGCATTTACTTGATAGTTCGAGAATTTTCCCTCGATATCTCTTTTGCTTAGTCTTGGCAGCGTTTTCTGGATATAGGAATGTGATATCCATGTCCACTCCCAACTCTTCGCAATTCTCGTCGAATATGATGGACCATTTGTGCAGGATATAAAGGTACCCATCCTCACAATCTATGAGGTATTGATTTTCTGCCATTAATCACAACGGAATTAATCGAGATCGTTGACATAAAACGACTATGCAAGGCGCTATGTCTGAGACAAAATAGCTGTCGTGATACGTTTCTATGGCAACGCAATACATCTGCCGTGAACATGGTCCGATTAAACTACATAAAAAATGTAGCCGCTCGATGACACTTACTTCAATGCTGAGCTATCGGGTATCGTTACTAGGCAACAAAATAATTTATATTCACTGTGAAGAAGAAGTAAAAATAATGTATGAATGTAAGGTTGCTTCCATTTGTTATTGAGTTTAGCATTGTGGATAACGAGGGAAGCTTTCAATTATGAAACGACAGTACCGAAGATATATATATGATGATACGGTAAATGGGAAAATGCAAATGGTGAGGAAAATTATTAGACGATTTGTATTCTTAATTATTGTTTTGAAGTGCGAAAATGTACCGAGGTCAACATTAAATCGTTGGAAAAAAAGAGCTTATCAACCGGTAGCCACTTTAACTCAAGACGAATATGCAGTTCACGAGGTATGATTAAAATGGTATTATTGAACAGAGTTGTGTCCATCCCATTACATTCTAAGTCATTCTATTTGCTTTCTAATACCATAAATAATTTGATTTTTTTTCGAATATCCTACCATATTGGTAAGAGATGTAGAAATATTTTATTGGACAAAAGGTTCCACATAAATTTGTTTAAAAGTATGATGATAAGAAAAGTAGGAGATAATTGAAAATAAAAACAAATAATGGGCCGTTGATTTCTCTATTACTTTAATTTTCATGGCATATTTTAATGGATTTTTATGGAAAGTCCTTTTTTTAATTTGAAGTAAAAGGTTTATACATTTTTTTATTAATGCAATAAGAGTACACTAAGAAATCAATTAACCTCAAATTATTTATGCGACAATTAGGAAAATGTAGCGTTAGAAAGTATTACCACTATAGTACTTAACCCTCAATTGACAATTTACAATAGAACGGTAATAATGAAGAAGAGGAAATAATAAGTCCTGGATCGTCGCCATCTGTCAGTGATACTGAAGCGTCGTCATGTGATAGGGACGATTTTGACTGTTCATCATCTAGAGGATCATTTACAACCGACTGTGACGAAGATGACGCAGATTATACCTTCGAAGAATTTGAAAAGAAAAATGCAGCATGGCTCTCTCAGGCTCTCTACGAAAACTCTATGCATACCGTTGGCGATGCAGTGGAGTTCATCCTTGACTATTATTTGCGAAATTATCTAACGAAAAAAAGCCTAGATGAATTATTGCGATTGCTAGTAGTTTTTTTGCCAAAACCGAATAATATTCCAAAGAGTAAGTACTTGCTTTCGAAGCTACTAGACGAGATAATGCCTTCGCATTCCAAAGCTATACAAAAACATAGATTTTGTGAAACTTGTTCGCATTACATAGGGGATTGGGTTGCAACTTCTGCATCGAATGTAGTAACTTGCGATGCATGCCAAAGTTTCGAGATAAATGGCATGTTTATTCAATACGATATTCGATCTCAGTTAATTGACGCCTTCGAAGTGAGAGATCTCCATAGCCTTATAACTGCACATGAAGGATCAATGGCCAATAATTCTGATGAAATTATGGCTGATATAACTGACGGCTCAGCGTATAAAAATCTTAAAAAATATGCAATTCCTGGCAAATATGACTTGTGCCTGTTGTGGTGTACCGATGGGATTCCAACCGCGAACAGTTCGAAAGGCCAACTTTGGCCAATCCAAATGCAAATTTTAAACATCCCGCCGAAAAGTAGACGGGGCTTTCAGTTTGTATGCGGGTTATATTATAGCAGAGAATCGAAGCCTATCATGACTACTTTTTTAAAACCATTTTCTATTGCTTTAAAGGAACTGTATGCGAACGGGATTGATTGGCGCCATAAACGAACGGGTGTAACGATGCACAGCAAAGTGATCGCTCCGATAGCTACTTTAGACTGTCCAGCCAGGGCTGCAGTGCAAAATATTATGCAATTCAATGGGAAGTATGGTTGCTCATTCTGCGAGCACCCAGGAAAAACTTGCGAAACAGGATTGGGATATAATCGCGTTTATCCACCGTTAAATTATGATCCTCCCTTAAGAACAAATGATGGTATGTTAGCCCAAGCAGCTGAGGCAATAAACAGTAACGTCGATCACGTTAGGGGAGTGAAAGGCCCAACTATTGTTTCAACAATACCATTTTTTGATATTTCAACTGGCTTCGTCCCAGATTATATGCACGCAATCCCTTTAGGTGTAATGCGCATGTTAATGTCATGTTGGTTTGACTCAAAGAATAAGGAACGCCCATTCTACGTAAAAAAATCTTTACAGATAGAAATTGATGAGGCTTTAGTAAGTATCAAACCACCAGACTGCATAACACGATCCCCAAGAGGTATTAAATACAGATTGTTTTGGAAAGCATCCGAACTGAGAGCATTTCTTTTATTTTACTCCTTGATATTATTGAAGGGTAAGCTCCCACGCGTATATTATCAACACTATTTATTGCTGGTACGAGCTACTCAGATTCTGTTACAATCGAAAATTGATGTGAATGAAATTAATTTGGCTGAATCGTTATTATACCTCTTTGTATCTGACGTACAAGAGCTGTACGGACTTGAAAAGTGCTCTTTTAATGTTCACCAGCTGACGCATATGGCCCGTTTCGTACGAATTTGGGGCCCACTTTGGGCTTGGTCAGCCTTTCCCTTTGAGGATGGTAATGGATATCTTCTTAAAATTACACACGGGCCGAATAAAATAGACACCGAAATATTCAGCACAATTAAATTCATAAGCGCTTTGCAAATTTTAAAACACACATCGCGAATTCCTTCAATCGCTAAACGTAGTCACGACAGCAAACCTCTTGGAATGCCTATAAGAAAATCTTTAAACGACGACAGTAAAGTAGCTTTACAAAATGTAACTCACCTGAACGCAGCAGACATAGACAGTATGCATGCAATAGTTTATTCCAGGGTAAAAATAGATAATGTAATTTTCACATCGAGTCTTTATAATAAGCAAAGAAGACGTGATAATGCTTCTATAATTTGGAACAATGGAACTTTATTCGGCATTATAAAATTCTTTGTTTCCATTGACACATATTTAATAGCTATTGTACAAGAGGTTATCGTATCGACAAATAGTCAGGAATCAATTATTCACACAAATATTGGAATGAATTTCAACATGTACATCAAACCAGTGCGAAAGACGTATTGCATTCACGCCGTGTCTGTGGAACAGATTGAGGGAAAGTTCTTGCTTGTCGATAACTATGCGTGTTTGTTCCCAAACGACTATGAAAATAAATAATGCATATGAAAAATTGAATTTGTAAATATCATTTGTAAATTTATATAGAAAATCTTTATTTTTTTCCTATCTTAAAAAGTTCATGAGCGACAAATGCGAAATTCATTGTTAGCGATCTATTCGTGCACTGATTGGTCGTGATCAGACACCAGGACCGTGACCAGGTTCATGCAGTGAATTTTTTTCATTATGTCAAAACTGATAGGAGACCGGGGTGTTGAAGCGCCCGGGTCCGCCTAACCTTAGTTCTATATAAATAGTATGAAAATTACATGTATTTTGTAAATTAACGATAATGAGTATATTGTATAAAAAATATATATATTCTACAAAAATTGTATACTCTGATATATAGTACATGCAATTAGTTATATATATTTTGTATTCAATCTATATAAAAACTATGCACAGATTTTATATAGAGTATATATGGACTATATATGACTAATTTTAAATATTAGTACAAATATAATATTTCCACTTTATATACTGTTTTAAAATTATATATAGTACATAGGAATTGTATATGTCCAATGCATATGCATATACAATGAAAAAAAAAAATAGAATCTATACAAAATATATATACTCTGATATAGTATACGGAATTAGTTATATATATTCTGTATTCAATCTACATAAAAACTATACACAGATTTTATATAGAGTATATACAGACTATATATGTCTAATTTTAAATATTAGTACAAATATAATTTTTCTACTTTATATATTGTTTCAAAATTATATATAATATATAGGAATTGTATATGTCCATTTCCTTATGCAATTTGTATATAACGCCATATATACATTTTTTATAGAATCCTAATACAAATTTTCCACTTGGGTAGTGTGACCTAAGTAGACGGAGCGAACCCAGAATGACCGCCTTCTGCATTCGACCCGCAAGTGAGTCGACTTTTTGCCAACAGGCGGGGATGATCCTCAAGTTCGTGACAAACGACGGTTTCATTCCGCCGAGAACGCCGATTATGAGGACCACCAGTTTGACCGTGCACCCTCGGTGCAGCCCGCGAAACTCGAAAAGGAGATCCTGATACTTGAATTCGATGACAAAGATGGTGTGCTTCTCGTGGTCGAAGACAACAATGTCAGGATTATTGGCTGTTATTTGCCTGACAGTGAGAAATGAATAGTGCCAGTATATCCGACACTTCTCATTTGCCACGACAAACTCAATATCTCCAGGAACATAGGGCAGAATTAGAGTCTCGTCTACCCCGTAAGAGTGCCGAATGTGGTACTACAACACTTTTAGGGCTGCGTTATGGGGATGGATATAGCCAGAGACCGCGTAGGTAGAACATGCAGATAGTATGTGCATAAGTGTCCTTTTTCGAGTTTGGTTTGTCCTATACATGTGGAGTCACAATTCTCACAATCAATATTGCAAACAACGTTAGTTTTCTTTAATGTTTCGGTTTTATCTTTTGTGGAGTCTATAATTGATAAAATGTTGTGCTTCTTATTAGTGACCAGTGAGATGTCAAACACTTTACATAGTCTATACATTTGATGATAAATCTGTTCTGCATAGGAAAGGTTTAGTAATTTGGATGTGTCAAAAGGTGTATTTGTGTTAGTGTTGTGTGTTCTGTTTAAAATTTGTTTCTGACTTTGATTAATTAAGTTTTCTGTGAAAAATGGTGGATAACAATTTATTAGCATCGTTTTTTTTATTATATCTAAATGTTCTGTGTGAAAGGATGGGTGTGAAAGTTTTATGGCCCTGTCGATAAGCATATAAACTATTCCTTTTTTGTGATGTAATGGGTGGTGTGAAAAGTAGTTGATGAACCTGCCGGACCATGTACGTTTTCTATACCAGTTAGTGATGTTAGTATTGTTTTGGTGTATCAGTAGGATGTCAATTTCGGTTTGATTCTATTTCGGAGGTGAATTGTAGTTTTGAGTGATATTCGTTAAAGATATAGAGGGTGGGTTGTATTTGATTAGCAGGAAGGGCTGTGATGATATCGACATATCTTTTATATATCGGAATGTGAAAGTTTAATTTTTTGAGACAACTTTCCTCTAAATCAGCTATGAGAAAGTCACAGAGAATGGGGGCAAGTGATGAGCCCATAGGTTAACCAGAAATTTGTTGACAAATATTGTTTGAATGTAATGTGAGGTCGTGGATGAGTGAGGAGAGGATTTTCGGCAAGGAGTAGCCAACTCGGCTACGAAGCGCGGTTTTTGGAGGGACAAAACTTATTTATTTCTGAACGTACTTTACACTCTAGATCTCGCAGAGTTACTGACTACGGAGGTATCGCGGGAAAACATCTATGGGAAAACAGACACAAGTGTGACTGCGTTCCAGGAAAAGCGACTAGTTGAATAGGCGAGGCGTGTGTGGGAAGGAGGCGATAAAAAGGGTCGTAAGAAAGAAATTTTGGGGGAGTAGTCACGTAGGCGACACAAGTGGCCGGATAGAATGCACCTGTCAGGAAGTGATAAAATAAAGTGTGGTCCGGTAAGCTAGAGGTATGAAGAGTCGGTGGGAAAGGAAAAAGGTAGGCAGAGGACAGAGTCTCGTTACACCTCCCCCCTTATTTTAGAAAATTCATAAAACAAAAAAAATGAATTTTCTTAACGGTAGAACAACTTTGGTGGTGCTTATAATTTAAATAATCCTAACATGTTAAATTACATTCGTGTCGGAGTAACAATTACAAGTGTACAAGAGTTTACAGAGTCATAATTGAGTTTTACTGGGATACAGAAAGCTTGCAGCTCATTACTACTATGAATAGTGAGAATCCGTAGAATATTTGGATTATATTTTCAGTAGTTCTGACATTGGATGCGGTATTATTCTATTGTCTTGATTCGTTCGTTTATGCAGGTGTCTCAGCAATCGTGGACGGGTTGATCCAAGTATCTTCACGATACGAGTGGGAGATGTTCCAGCATGCCTGGTCCAGCAAATACTCTAAGGATGATTTGGTCTGCATGTTGTTGGACTAGACTTGTTGAAATTAAAATATGGTCAGTGAATAACCGGTGACCTGAACATAAAGCAAATATTAGTTTCGGAAATATGGTTTGAGCTTGTTGACATGAATTAATTTTCTCCTATTTCTTACCAATATCTCATAATTGACGTCAGACGTTCGCTCGAGTATTATTGCGGTGCCTTCCCACTTCGGAGCGAGTGGAGATTTATCTCGTTCTTGGGCAACGAGAACTTCGTCACCCTTATTGAAGATGGGAGCAGGTCGATGGATGTGAGCGTCTTGGTTGGCTTTGTAACGCTTCTTTGCAGCAACCAGGTGGTCACGTTCTTCAGAATTCGTTCGTGATCCGCGCGTAGTCCCTCGAAGTATTCGTCGATGGTGGCATTCGTTCGATGAATGGGGATGCTGTTCGGGACGTTTGGTTTCCGTCCGAACTGCATCTCAAAAGGTGTGACTCCGATGCCTTCTTCTTTCGCCGTGTTGTAAGCCATGGAGACGAATTTTAATTTCTTGTCCCAATCTTCGCGGTGGTTGTGAATGAGAGCCTTAATTTGTTCCTTAATCGGTCCGTGGGCTCTCTCTAGACTTCCGTTGCTTTGCGGGTGGAACGTAGTCGTGGTCATGTGTGAGATTTTGAAGAGTTTCTCCAAGTGTTTAAACGTCTGGCTGATGAAGTTGCGAACTCCGTCGGTGAGAATTTTCTTTGGTGCGCCGTGGATATAAATAAAATGTTCGACGAGTGCATTTACTGTAGCTTGTGCATCTTGCGTCTTGAGAGGGATCAACGTGATATATCTTGTCAGTTGGTCCTGTACTGTCATGATGTATTTGTACCCATCGGCAGACTCGGGAATGGGTCCCACGAGGTCCAACGTGATCTTGTCGTTCGGTCGTTCGGGTGTGTCCGTAATCACGGCTTCGGCTTGAGGCCGCACGCGCACCAACTTGATCTTTAGGTAGGTGTCGCATCTTCGGATACAGTCTTCAACGTCTCGCTGGATATTCGGCCAGGTAGCAACGGCCCTTATCCGGTCGAGAGTCTTGGTTATACCAAAGTGTCCGGTGGCCTTTGTCCAATGATGCTCTTTCATAATGACGTTCTTCCTCCGTACCTGGCTCGTGGAGATCCTTGTCGTACAGGTATAATAATGGGCGATCCTCTCTGGTTGACCAGATGAAATTAATCATCAGTTTAATCCGGTTTTTATAACCCGATGGGCCCGGAGGTAATCACAACCCAGGTAAATTCTCGTGGTCTTCTTCACTTTCATTAAGGCTGCTGTGATTCGGTTGAACCAGTCGATTTCGTCCTCGGAGAAATCGATGAAAAGTCGATCCTCGGCGTCGCTTCGGGCGTCCACTATTTTTATGGCGGGAACGTCCTTCGGTGGAACGTCCTCACTGATTTCGAGGACTACCGGGATGTTTTCCCACAATTTAAACTCGATATACAGCGGTGCATCCTCCGCTGCGAGTTCTTCTTCTTGCTCGACTATATTGTCATCGCCGTCGCTGTCGGTGTGTTGAATGGCTTTATTTTCCTGTAACCGTTGTTGACCTCGGGTTGTCACTGCGTAAATGCGTGAAAGGGCGTCTGCGTTGGTGTTGAGAGTGCATTTTTTGTAAATGGGCTCGTACTCGTATTCTTCTACCTTCATCCGTAGACGCATCAGTCGGCTGTTGGTCGGGGGGGTCTGTTGCCTTTAAAATCCAGATCAGAGGTTTGTGATTTGTGATGATTTTAAATTGTTTTCCGTAGAGGTACTGACGGAAATGTTTCGTTGCCCAGGTAATTGCGAGCATTTCCCTTTCGTTGGTGGAGTAGCGCTGCTCGGCTTTATTGAGGGTGCGAGAGACGTAAGCGACGGGCCGATCTTTTCCGATCGGTCCCTGCGATAGCACTGCCCCGATTGCGTGATTCCTGGCGTCGGTAGTCAAGACGAATTTCTTCGTGAAATCCGGGTATTGTAGCACATGTGCGGTCGTTAAAGCGGTACGTAGCAATTGAAATGATTGTTCCTGTTTTTCACTCCATGCCCACGTGATATCCTTCTTTAGTAATTCCGTTAGTGGTTTTGCGTCCTTACTGAAGTCTTTAATAAATTTTCGGTAATAGCCGGCAAGACCGAGAAGTTGTCGAAGGAATTCACATTTGTCTGGCTGTAGTTTCAAGTCCGATTCACGTAAGCGATTGAGAACATGTAACAATTTTTTGTTGAGTTCCTCCAACGTGTTACCATAGATGATGATGTCGACGAGGTACACAAAACACGTGTTGTCGATTAGTCCACAAAGTGCGTTGTTCATCATGCGTTGGAAGGTAACGGGTGCATTCTTTAATCCAAACGGCATCCGGTTGTAGTGGTACTGGCCCGATGGTGTGGAAAACGCTGTCTTCTTTTTATCGCGTTCGTCCATTGGGATCTGATGAAATCCGGAGGCGAGATCGAACGCGGAAAAATATTTCGCTCTTCCTAATTGATTCAAAATTTCATCGATGCACGGCAATGGGTATGCGTCGTGGGCGGTCTTCTCGTTTAGTCTCCAGAAGTCAATGACAATTCGCCACTTTTTCTTCCCGGAAGCATCGGATTTTTTTGGTACGACCCACAATGGTGAGTTGTATGGAGAGTCGCTCGGTTCGACGAGTTTATTCTCCAGCATTTCGTTGACTTGCTTGTCGATCTCCTTTTTATGTGCCGGAGGGTACTTGTATTGCTTTACGTGTATAAGTAGATCGTCGCTGGTGATAATGCGATGTTTGACCGCTTTTGTACCTGGCAGTGGGTCGCCGGGTAGAGCGAAGACGTCGGGATAGGACGATACGATGTCCCACACCTGTTCCGCTAGCTCGGGTGGCACGTGCTGCAGGCGCACATTTTCTTTGAGTGTTCGGATTCTGTCTACCAAATTGTGCTCCTTGATGTGGTGAATCCTTAATGCGTCCGCCGGTGCGTCTTGGCGCGCCTCCGCCGGTGAAGGGGTAGGATCCTCAAAAGGCTCCCACGCACTAGGTCCACGATAAACCGTTTCGGTTCTTCCGAGTCGATTATTACTGGCACTCGGGCTTCATAGTCCTTGGCTTCGAACACGCAAGGCACTATGGAATCGGAATTTTCTTCGCTTGTAACGGCTGGTCCGTTCACGATGTTTGTTGGTACGGTGATGATGTGAACGGATCTCGCCGGGACCGTGATGGTTAGTGGTTCGAAATTCAGTCGTTTTCCATTGAATTGCAGAAAGTTGTCTTTTTGATAGCGATGAAAGTTTGATATTTTTCCATGAAGGGAACGCCATCTTCTTCCAAGGGAAAATCATCAGGGGCGACGTGAAATATTTGCTTGCGGCCCTCGTATTCCTGCTGCGTGACGAACAACGATTTGCGTAAATCGTTGCCCATCCTAAATTCGGTACTAACGTTTTTGTCGACGAGGGACGTACCTTTCAGACTGCCTAATTTTATGAGGTTGATGGCGGCTCCGGTATCTAGTAGAAATCTTCCCAGTCCTCGTATATCTCGCATGGAGAGCCTAACGACTCGTTTTGCGGTTCCAACGGCGTTAACTCGAGGGGTTGCCCCGATTCTTCGGTCTCGGCTGACTCCGTCGCAGTTAGGTAGTTGGCTCGTAGAGGGGGGGCGAGGTGGAGGCATGTCCTTTCGAAAACCCGACTGCTGCCTGGAGGGGCTACCTCGGTTCTCTGAATCTCGTACCTTGGTGCGACAATCTCGTTCGATATGTCCGATGCGCTTGCAATAATTGCAGGACATTTGAGGCCGCTGTGTTCCGGAAGGGTGTACCGGTGCCGGTCTCGGAGTTGGAGGCATCTGGTGACGTGGAGCGTTGGCAGAATTCCTGTCGGCGATGTTGAGGTTGTGTGTCATCATTTCGCGGGTGTAGTCGTAGGCTTCCGCGGCTTGAGCCTTGGCGATGGCTGCTCGGATGTTGTCGCGCGGTCGTTGTGCGCGCACTTCGGTGGAAATTTCTTTTCGAAGGCCCATCAAGTATTGCTCGAGGTCTTGCTCTCTCTCGGACTCGATTATCAATTTCCGCTTACTTTCGTTAGGGGTCGAGTTAGAGAGGACGGCTAGCACTTGGGTTTGCACTTCGAGGAATCTATTGGTGAACTTTGAAACGGTTTCGTTCCTTCCCTGGAACATGCGCGAGTGTTTGTCACGGAAAACGCTAACTGGCTGTAAATTACCGAACAAAATACGGAGTCCTTCGTACAATCGTTCGTAGGTGTCGACTTCGTATTCTTGTAGCTCGCGTGCCGCGTCACCCACTATTCTTTTCGCGATTATCAAACGACGCAGATAGTCCTGTCATGTCACTTGTTGTCGAACGTCTTCGATTGACGCTATAAAGGCTTCTGCACCGATATTTTTACCATCGAATTCTTTTATGAGTTCTATAGCCTCTCTTGGCGAGATTTCTTCGAATTGTTCTTCCGATATAACACTAGCCGGTCGCGAAAATTGTTCCTGTTCACGCGGGGCCGCATCTTTATCACTTTGTCGGTCAAACACTTTGTTTATCGCGCTTTTTAGTGTCTCGTTTACGTTGGAGAGAGACATAGTGTTCGTGTTTAAAGAACTTGAATCGGAGTCAGTAGTAATGACGGACGGTTCACGGTACTGAGTAAATGAATTTTTACTCACCGTTTTGTTCTAATGATCCAGCGTTGATTGTTGTGGTCTTTGTAGATTATCTGGTGTTCTCTCGTCGTTCCAATGCTTCTAACACTTAGAGTTGGCGTACCCCACACTTAGCACCAATTGTGACGTCGTGGATGTGTGAGGAGAGGATTTTCGGCAAAGAGTAGCCAACTCGGCTACGAAGCGCGGTTTTTGGAGGGACAAAACGCGGTTGACACGTGATGAGAAATAACAAAAGACTTTATTTCTGAACGTACTTTACACTCTAGATCTCGCAGAGATGAATCGTGGGAAGATGGCAGTGGTGGGGAGGATTTTTGGGACGGAGTCTGGAAACTTCTATGGGAAAATAGACACAAGTGTGACTGGGTTCCGGGAAAAGCGACTAGTTGATTAGGCGAGGCGCGTGTAGGAAGGAGGCGATAAAAAGGGTCGTAAGTAAGGAATTTTGGGGGAATAGTCACGTAGGCGACACAAGTGTCCGGATAGAATGCAGCTGTGTCGATAGCTGCATTTTAGGAAATGGTGGAGATTAGGTATGCGGCGTCGGACTGAGCCGCGGGTCAGGAAGTGATAAAATAAAGTGTGGTCCAGTAGGCTAGAGGTATGAAGAGTCGGTGGGAAAGGAAAAAGGTAGGCAGAGGACAGGGTCTCGTTACAGTAAAGTATGTGGAAGACATGATGAATGTAATTGAGTCTATGATCTCTTGAATGGGAAATTTGTTTGCAAATAGTTGAGCTCGTTTTTGTAAACTAGAAATCACTAAGTCACGAGGAACATTGGTATATAGAGAAACTACATCAAAGGGGACCAGCAAGTAATTGTTAGGTATGTTAATATTTGAAATAAGTTGTTTTAGCGCAAAGATGTCTTTATGTGCGTTTTTATTTTTATATTGTCTATAGGAAACCACAAAAATATTTTTTGTTAATAATAGCGGCTTTAACTTTTTTATTTTATTTTTTTTTATAAACCCAGCCACGAAACATTCTATTCGTATTACCTTTGTATAGGCTAAAATATACATTCTGAACACCCGGGACCACACCCTTCATGGTTGGAGCTGTTCGATCGCAGCCACTCAAGGAACAACTTCTGTTACTATCCTCGAACACATATCTCTGAATCTACTAATTGAAAATCGCTTAAAATTATTCCTTTTAATTTAATAATTGATGTTTTAAGTCTGCAACAAAACTCATATTTTGCTTCATGCATATTCTTTACAAGAACTGCTTTACTTTTTTCATCTCATTTGAGTGACTACTAAGATAAAACAATACAAATTAATAGGAGTTGGTGATTTGTTTTGAGTTTCAATACAAAAACTACATTTCATTGTTAGAAGATAAATTTCTTTGTGATCCATGGGCTCCTTCAGATTTTTTTTTGTATTGTAACGCGGCAAAATTTTGGGTCCCCGAGAATCCTGCAGAGTTCCACCCGTTTAGACAACTTCAGGCAGATTCATAGGATCTCAATAGATAACTTAATATAATTATTAATTATTGTTTGATTATTATCTATTTTCTTTATGTACGTCGAGCGATGGTAGATTGTGAGAGGGAAGAATTTACGTTACACTCCCGAAGCTATTTATTCCCGAAGACGTCCTGTGGGAGGGTGGCATAAAATCCCGCCAATGGAAGAACAACGGACAGTAAGTAAAACCTGCCTGAATTAAGGACGCTAATCTACCCTGTCGTACATCTCGATGCGCTGCGTTGCGAGTTTTCTATTTAGACTTTGCGCGCCTAAAACACCAGCAATTAGTGCGTTGACACCCACTTGCGGGATATCAGAGCTGGCCGCCTGATTTCTCGTCGCCAAAATTTAGGGAAGAGTAGGGATTAGATGGCTCGTGTCCCCGTGAGTGATGGATCTCAAGGCATTCCTGTGGATAAAGTCTAGGCGTGTAGAGCTCGATAGTATATTCCCGCTGACAAGGAAAGAAAAATCGTGAGAGAGAAAAATCGCCCTGTCGTTCGACATTTCCTTCCTTTCTTTCTTTTATTGTATTTTTTATTTATAAATTGGCCGTGACAACGATTTTCCGTATGGTAGAAAGCCCGCGAGCTATTGATTGGTGTCATAGATGGTAGTCCAGCGTGGCTGGCCACTAAGCGCTGTCCGGGCAGTATTGTTAGCTTATTATTGTTAAAAAAAGAAAGGTAAAAAAAGAAAAGAATTTGTCGGGAGTAAATTCCCGGGAATTTGCCATTATATTTAGTTTATCGTACTTCTGTGTGCGGCAATAGACGGTTTAACAGTGTGAGTGTGGTACGCGATAGTATTTTATTGTTTCCCGGTGAACAGAGTAGCCGGCAATTGTTCGGGGAGAGATGTGTGACACGGTTCCCTTGTATAGTGCATGACTTCGGGAGTGTTCACTCCCGCTATACCGCGTCTAAGTATGAGAGAGAAAGAGGGACGGTAAATACCGTGTCGTTTAGAATAAAGAAGCGGAGAAACGTGCGATCTTTTATTTCTTTTCTAATATTAATAGCTTTTTTGCGTCTAAACACTGTAAAAAATAAAAAGGTGTAAACTGGCAGAGTGTGCGGGGTATAAAATTACGGTGTTAGTAACAACACCGTTATAGAGTAAAATGTACACGGTGTAAAATGTAGAATTAGAATCCGGTTTTTCCTTTCTACAAGTTACACTGTATGGTGTGACGGGCTCCTCGCACCAGTATTTCGGAGTCTGGGGGAGGGGAAGCCGACTAAATATAATGACGCCCGAATTTTTATGTTTTCGTTATTAATCCTCACTATATATATATTGTAACGTTTCAGTTTTCCGCGTAAACCGTAATTTAATTAAGCTAACTTTACGCGGTAAAAGATGTGTTTTGTTTGAGTTCGTGCTCGGGACCGGGACTTTCGCGTAATGAGAGTGGAGAGCGGTAGTTCTTGCTCGGACAGGGATTTAAAAATTTTCTCCTTTTTTTTTAGGTCTCAGTTAGATTTTTATCCACAGATTCCTGTTCAGGGATTTATCCTTCATCATAGACCTAGTCAAGGGGAAGGATAAATTTATAGTCGCTGTGGAAAAATTTGATTTGTTATTTGGCTGGAACAGGATGGGACTCGAGCTTGTTTTATTGATGTCTAGAATATTTATGCCTTGATTGGGAGGATTGAAATGAAGAGAATTCTATCCTAGGCGTGAACTGTTATAACTTATTCTAAACGAGTTTGAGTGGTTCAGATCTATTGTCTTGGCGGTCTTTCACAAGACGAGTTCCTGTGATTCGAGAAGCGAGATTGAAATGAATTTATTCATAGATGGACGTGTTGTCGCGCATCTGGAGCTTTACACTCAATTCGTAGATAGAAGTCACGATAAGCGTGATAATTCAAACAGGATAAGTTCCTGAGGTCGAGAAGCGAAAGTAGATAATCAATTTATTCATACACGGACGAGATGCCTCGCATATGGAGCTTTACACTCAATTCGTAGATAGGAGTCACGATAAGCGTGATAATTCAAACAGGATAAGTTCCTGAGGTCGAGAAGCGAAAGTAAGATAATCAATTTATTCATACACGGACGTGATGCCTCGCATATGGAGCTTTACACTCAATTCGTAGATAGGAGTCACGTTAAGCGTGATAATTCAAATAGGATAAGTTCCTGAGGTCGAGAAGCGACAGTAAGATAATCAATTTATTCATACACGGACGTGATGCCTCGCATATGGAGCTTTACACTCAATTCGCAGATAGGAGTTACGATAAGCGTAATAATTCAAACAGGATAAATTACTGAGTTCGAGAAGCGAAATTAAATTTTATTATTTCCACGTGAAGCGTGCCAGCAATAAGAGTAAAGAAAGAATTTAAAATTAATAAGTTATCAGACTCGTGAAGCGAGCGCGTAGCTAACGGAACGGTATACTGGATGACCGGAGTTGTTTTGATATTACGTGTAGTCGTGTCTGTGTCGGCCGACGCGTGTGGATGTGTGTATGTGTGCGTGTCCACTATCGCGACGTGTCACGGGCTTCGCTACAGTAACCTCGATACTCCGAAGAGCTCTCGCTCATCCGTCAACAATTAAAATCGTAGACGGCTCGGAATATCGACAAGTTACAGAATGTTAAATCTCGTCTTTCAAATCTGCCAGGCGATGTGCAAGGGAGTCTATCAAGACGAGATTTCCTAGCTCTGAAGGAAGAGTCTGCCGGGCGCTATGCCAGGGAGTCCTTCGTTCAGAGGTCCGTTGTTACAAATATATTTTATTCGCAAATATTTCTTATAACGATCGCAGAATACAGTGGCCAACGTCGTGCGTGAGAACTGATTCCTTGAGTCGTCTTCTAACAAAGAACAGAGAGTTTATGAACAAATACGAGTGCCAACTAGGCGTTTTAACAATACAAGTAGTTTTAAAGCCGAGTATCGGCAGAGTGACTCTTGTAATAACGATCGATTTCAAAGAGTGTCGAGGGCTTGTTTGCCGCTCCTTATATACCGTTGGCGTTGGCTGCTTCGAGGGGTAGTCACGTGACGGGTATCAGCACCAAAATTCGGGTGGAAAGAGTATCGCGTGATGTGCTTGACGTCACGAGTACTATAGTATCTGCACTGTGCTATAGTTCTTTTGATTTGTTAAAATTTAAGATATTTTAACAATTCAATTGCAAAATTATGATAGCTAATTTGGTCGATACCTCAATTAGTTTATTGTTTATTTGTATGTTATTTAACGTCTTGTTGTGTTACCTGAATTTTCCGTGTGGCGTTAGATATTGTTCGTTTTTCCTGTTTTTTGTTGTCCAACTATCGGTGAATTGCCTCTAAATATTTATTTCTTCTCGGATTTCGTAAATTGTCATGAAAACAGTCTTAATTTGTTAATAGATAATCGGCAAGACGTATCGATTATCTGATCGATTATCGGTGAGCTGTATTGAGTCTCAGTGTCCCGCCTAATTCATGATGGGTGCCAGAGTAGGTGTCTGAGCGTCGTTCAGTGACCCGCCTAATTTGTAATGGTTACCGAAGGGTTGACTCTTCGAACGAAGTTTTCGCTGTAGGCTCCGCCTACTTTCTTCGTCACTCAACGCGACACCCCACTGCCTGCCTCTGACCCACCCATCATGCCGTGCACGCGCTACTCTTCGTACGGCTTGGGATCCTGATCGATTGACTCGGTCTTCAGCCTTTATTTGTTGTTTTAATTAAAATTTTCCCAGTAACAATGGTTCAGTCTGCCTGCATTTTATTTTTATGTTAATTTCTTTCAGTTGGTGTTATTAGAATGTTATTTGTTTTATTTGATTACTTTTATCTAATTAATTTATTAATCATTTATTTATAATTATATATTAAGTAATTCATTTATTCAATAATAAATTTATTTATTAACTTCATGTAACGATTTCGTTCCGTTACAATATATATATATATATATATATAAAGGTGTGCAATTCGGGGGCATGCAAAATTAAATATTCAAACGCGTGATTCTAATTAAATAACAAAACAGTAGTTTAGTCGATTAGACGATTTTGTAACAAAATGAAATATAGAATTTACAAGGTTGACTTGAGTCCAACGATTACCGCGGTTAATCTCGCGCGCAATATTAACATCGAGTCTTTCTTTTTTTATCATATGCCGGAGAAGCCGGTTTTACCGAGGAAACGACTGTACAGAACACGACTGATAATAAAACAATGGTGCACCACGTGCGCCTACCTTTTCGTCCGTTGCTGGCTGGTACACTTGTCCTCGTCTACTCTCTACGGCTTTTTTCCGATTCGTAGTCTTTGTAATATCTATCTGATTAACTTTCCCTACTAATTTTCCACGGCGAAAGTCCTATCACCGGTTGATCGCTTTTATCGTAATCACGAGACTCTCGTGAGGACGTTGCACACGTGGATTTCGTTGCTGGTGACCAGATACGCGAGAACTCCTCGAGCGTTATCCTCCCGTATATTTTACGTTAGACTTGAGGTCCTTACTCTCACTCGCTAATTTCCATACTAAATTCTCTCTCCTAAATCTGGAGCACTCTGTCGGGTAACGCGTGCCACGGACGTCCGGTGTGGGGGTCACGGCCCTGCTATCGATCGACTTCGTCTATCGTCGCGTTGTTCCGCGTTCTTTCTCCTTCTATCCATCCTCTATCGTCGCTAGCGTTTCCCTGGCTGGCGCTCTAATTCCGAGAATCCTGTAAGTGTAATATTCACGGCAGTCATACTTTTGTAATACATTCCGAGGTTCGACGACGAGAAACGATTCTAATGCCACGCTGATTTTCGGGCGGCCTCGGATCACGAGCACCCTAGGCCCAGCGCCTTGATGGCAGTGTGTGCTAACGTCTCGTCACAATGGATTTGTAGCTATAATGAACACTGTACGGGGCGTAGCATTGTCAAGATTCGGTGTTAAATTAAATACTTTCGTGTAACACTGCTATCGGTGTACACATAGATCTATCATTTCGGTGTTAATGTATTTTTTAGCACTTATTTATCCATGATTCTATCAAAATAACGTGAGACCTGAGTTCGATGCACTGACCGGTGTATGCTTTTGTTGACGTAAACTGGAATTTAGAAATTTTATTCACGGTGGAATCGCGTTCAAATTTTCTTAAGTTCTTGGTATCGAAACGCTATCGTATCTCTTGACCTATTTCCTAACCTCCACATGTCTCAGCGCGAAGAAATACTAAACCGTGTCAATAGCCGGTGTCAGTTTATATTGTAAGTTCAAGACTTCCAACACATTTCCCTCGAAAACAGGTAAACTAAAGTCAACGAGATTTTTCGATATTATTTGCTCCGTAATTCCGCATTGTATTGAAACGTTTTCGGTTCTTCGATTTTTCGCGTCGGGGAGAATATCAATCAATTCACCGCGATCGAGTTGCAATTTACCGATATTACGCGTTTGTATTATCCCCGGTGGGAGGGATCGTGTACTGGACGCGAGCGAGTGGGTTCTTTTTTTTAGGTAAGGAAAATAATCTCAGTATCCTCATATGCCACTAGGTGAGGAAAATGCTCATCATTGATTATAAGACGAGGATAGGACCAAGGATGAGGATCCACTGAGATAAAAAAATAAACAATAGGACTCCCCGGTCTAGCATCGGGGTAACCCTAGTTGTAAATTTTTCTTGTAATTAATTGACGTAAGAAGTTAATCTTGAAAAGTGAAAAGCAATTTGTTCGGACTCGAATGTTCACGTAGTGGACGGATGCCACTACGAGGAGCGCTGGCTCATAAGCAAGAATTTACACTGCGTGAAATAAGGACACGCACCCTCTTTATTATGGTGACTAATTGTATTCCTCAGCGAAAAACACACGTGTTACTTCGACCTTGCCGTTATTTTCACAGTGGACTCAGTATACGGCGGATTAATACTTCGACGAGGTTCACGAGAGATATTATCATGCAATTTAAAATACTCGATCGGAGTTGTTTCTCGGAAGGAAATAATACTGCAGTTTCGTGAGTGTAGACCGGCTAGAACAGCTGAGATAATATTTACCAAAAAGGATTAACCTAGTGACCAATTCTGGCTCGTGAGAAGGAGGGCAAATCTATAGTTCTAGATTTCATTAGACTGTCGCGATGTATTTTAAAGAGAGCCCGAACGCGTAGCGAGGTCTGACACGCAAGAGCAAGTGAGAAGGAAAATCTAGAGATATAGTGATAGACTGGGCTGTAGCGTCGCGATGGGTTTAGAGAGAGCGCGCGGGCTTCCGCAAGTGAGACGGCGAATATATAGTAATAGACGCGATATAACGCCTTGATTCACTTGAAGAGAGCGCGAGTGCTCTTACCGACGCAAAGGAGTAAGCGAGATCGCGAGCAAATATGAGAAAAATACAGTGATTTATTCGCATAAGGCAGACAGAGAGGATGTTACCTGGTATCTCGCTATAGTGAGGGAGATACCCTGTAAACACCCGAATAGCGAGACTGATTATTCTCTCGTCTTCCACGCTATTATTGTAGTATGTGTGCGTGTGTACAGTGCACGCGGACCTGTGGAAATGCTATTTTCGACAGGTGTGCCTATAGAAGAATATAGACGACGCGGGCTGCGTGTGAGTGCAATCTCAGACGAGCGCGCAAGTGAGGAAAGGATTGCGTTTGTGTTTATTTCGTTTAGATGAATCTCATAAACGAAATAAACCTCTGGGGGCTGTCTTTAGATGGCCATGCAATAAGGAGACCAAAGGACGGCAAGATTGATTATAAGTAAGATTATTAATGCTACAGGTAGAGCTAAATTACGACTTATAACTAATTCTTACAACTAAGGACCGTCTTTGGTACGAGATAATACACAGGGGGGTGCCTGCGCTATGAGGGATCCCACAGTGGAGCAAGGATTCCCTCGGGGTTCTCGCTACGAAAGACAGTGCAATACTGTGTGTCGTTTTGAGTCGGAGACTTTGACTTGGAGAATATTGAAAAGGTAATGAACATCAGCTTCGAGCGCCCGGCGTTTATATAGGTCCGCCACCACTAGAGGGATGGCGAGAAGAGCGCGGAGTGTGGTGGCCGGTACGGTGACACGCGGCAGGTGATACTGGTGGCCCCCCTACTCTCCCCCTAGCCCCCCTACTCTCGACGACGCGCGTTGGACGGATAGCGCTTCCTTCAGGCATTTCTGGCTGGGGATAAGCCGTTCCGTTACAGTATATTAACTAAATTTATTCATTTTATCAACTTATCCTGAATTTGAATGGGATGAAAGTTTTGAGATGACAGATGAATACTTTTATCACCCTTACTTTTGGACTTTCAACACTGAGAAAAGTGTAACTATAGACACCGATATTAACTCGTCGAAAGTTCACACCACCAGTTTTTAACACATTGGATTTCTAACAATACATTTTCATTCACCACTCACCAGGAGTATAGGTTGCTGTGAATCAAATGGACTTGCTTATTTCACATAAAGAAACTCGTCTTTTTGTTACGCAGTACAGACTCTATTTTGAGATTCAACATTTCGTTCCGTATTCAGCGACTTTAATTATGTTTCTAATACCCGAATCCTGAGTCTCATCCAAATCAATTAAGTTTTTGCATTTTAGTCCGCCATATTGGATGGGTCATTTTGAATATCTAAATTTTGTATTCAGATTCGTAATCAGTGAGCACAAAAACTATGAGGGCTGGGTTTTATCCAAATTCGTCTAATAGCCTTGGGATTTGTATCTTCGATACATAGTTGTTATAGTGAAAAAGTATATGGAATTTCTGTAGTCGGTTTGGTCTAGTGGGTAGTATGCGCGTCGTTAGCTTATTAGGTAGAGTTAGGTAGGTCGATAGGTCTTAGATTCGAATCCCGCAGACATCACTTCTCGGATAATATTATGAAATACTCGTATTTATGGGCAATCTATTTTTTTTTTCTTTTTCTATATTAATAAAATCATATTCATAACATTATTTACTGGCAACCCGCTTTAAAACATACTTTCTGAAAGTCATATTTAGTTTACATATACCACTAATTCCGCCAACTAGATCATTTCCCTGGGTGATGTCAAAATAATCGGCGTTAGTTTTATAGTGTTAAGTAGAAATTAACACCGCCATTTTGACACAGCCTCTTTACACCTTAGCAGAGTACATGGTTTACACCAAATTGATGGACTTATATAGAGACAGTGAAGGTGTTAAAACGGTGTTAAATTAACACCGATTTTTTACAGTGAGGGAAATGTATTTTTCTATTAGTTCCCACGTCGAGTACTTTGAGGAAACGGGATGAGCTGGATATTTGCTTCCTTCTAGGAGTGACATTTTTATCTTCCTGAGTATAAATTCTCGGGAAGATTATATAAGCTTTCTTTTTTTTATCGGATCTGGGTCAATTATCATTGATTCGAAACCATCCCGTGTTAAATTATAGTTCTGTTAGGTATTCATAATAAGTAATTCCCGCTCTCCCGTGTGATATTGTGTGCGTGACGGTGTGTGAATGTGTGTATGGCGCGAGTAATTTTTCGCGGTGACTCGATTTGACCGATCGAAGCATTATTGTATCATTTTGTTCAATAAACATAACATTTTGCGGGAAAGTCTAGCCCATTGACATTTTTCTATTTTAAATAAATATTTATTTGTGATTCCCGCAATGTGATATGATTAGTTTTGATTTTTTTTTACTGCACGAGTCTCGATACTGAATCCCGCCACTTTATATTTCTTGATGGCTGCGGCTAGCTCGAAAAAAGCAGTTTGGTCCGTATAACATCAACAGTTCTTCCCGGCGCGAAAGCACCTAGCGCCCATTACAAATAAAGAGGAGAACTCGGACTTTAGCTTTGCGTTGTCGTAGGGATAATTTGGAAAAAAACACTACAATATTTTCAGACAAATTTCTTTTACAATGTTTATATGTCATAAAAAAAATAATAACTTTCGATGCAGACTATGGACCGGATCAAAATTTGTTGTGAAACTTTGATGAATAAAATTTTGTGACATATTTTTCTTTATCTCGATACCGCGAGTTTAAAAGTAACAAAATAATTCAACCAAAAAAAAAACAAAAAAATGGAACCGGAACCAAACTTAAGCTCAAACCGAAAGGGAGAAAAAAAAGCAAAAAAAAGAAAACACGAAACCGAAACTTACGTCACCTTCGGCCGTTTGCATCCGTGAGTGCAACGAGATCCCGGGGGCGCCAGTTAATTTTTATTTCGCCGGTATTAACTAACCGGACTAAAACTGGAGATCGGTGGAACCGGCCGACCTCCGCAAAGACGAAACAGACACGAAAACCTAAAACTAATCATCGAAGGCACTCGCGAGCGCAAACGGTTGCGGAAATGCACGGTTGCTCAGGATGCAGATTATGGTAGAAGGGTCGCGATCCTCTCGCCAATAAAATAACTAACGAGGACACACACGACATCGAGAAAAATTATTCTGAACCAGAACAATTATCTTATGTTGACTTAAAAGTCACGGAATCACATCTAAATGCATCGAAAACTGCTCAGCCGATCGAAAGATCCAGGCGAGCATAACGAGAACGTATCTCTCCGTACGATCGATAAATTATCTTTTAAAAGAATAACTCACCGAAACAGCAGAAGATATTCCAAATAACTCGACGGGATCCGTATCTTACGATACCACGAAAACTACACTTGATCACTGCAACACTTGGAGCAGTAATTAATGCATCCCACAAGGCACAGAAATCAAAGAAAGAATTCTTTCAGAATTCTCACGAGAACGACACATGATTATCCACGAGTCGAACGAGAAGCACCCGCGAACGCGAACACTCGTGGCAGGTAGGAGATACCATGAGCAAGAAAGAGACAGCGTATGTCTCTTTCCCGAGCGCGAGAACAATAGGGCCGAAACCACAACACACGGGAACGCGACAGGGGTCCGAGTTGCCTCGACGACAGCTCTCGGTAGACTAATTTGTCTACAGGAATCATCGAAAGCAATTATTATCATTATCATAGGAATCGTGACCGATAACTACTGCCCTCTCAACTATTTCACGATATCCTCGATACGAGATTGATTGATTGATTGATAAGATTTATTGATGCCCTAGCGAACTTTTCGGCAAAAGGTGTACAAGCATAGAATGATGAAAAATTAGATGGAATACAGAGAAATAAGCAGTGAAAAACAATAAGCAGATAAGAATAACCAGAAAGCAAGAGTGCGACTTATAACTAAATTAAACATAAAAATATAACGTTAGAAATAAAATTAATATTGATACTGTGAGTACAATATGAAAACATAATAACAAGCATGCTAATAATGATGCGGTATAGAACATAACAGGTATAAAATAAACTTTGAAATCTGTGTGCGAACAGGCTTACAACTAAGGTGAAAATAATACAATATAGACTGAAAGTAAAGAGTAAAGAATAAAAAGCTCATGAAATGCGGGTATGAAGAAATAAAAATAATAATAATAATAATAATAATATTTCGCATGACGCCTGCTAGTCAACTTCCTCAAGGGACAAGAGATGGGCGTAGAGAATCTTCTTAAAGATAGGAAGAGTAGGAGCCGACGTTACCGAGGTCGGAAGAGAATGCCAAAGGTAAACCGATGATAGTAGGAATGAGTTGCGGTACGTTACTGTCCGATGCGGAGGAACTCGGAAAACTAGTGCAGGTGCAGTGGATCGAAGCGGTCTGTCGTTGGACTGCTGGATAAAGTCACGGCAGATGTAAGACGGCGTTGTGAGATTTTTTACTTGATAGGTGTAGCAACCAAGAAAGTAGAGTCGACGCGATTTCACGGTGAGCCATTTTAGCTGTCGACGAAAAGGGGTGATATGGTCGTCGCGTCTCAGGTCGAAGATAAACCGGATGGAATAATTTACTAGACGCTGCAATTTAGTGTTTAGCTCTTCCGTCAGATTATGGTACACAAGGCAACAGTAGTCAATGATTGGAAAGACCAATGATGTGATTAATCCTGAGATCACGAGACAAGGATTTTTTGTGGAATTTGAGCCTATATATGGTGTGGTGTACTTTCTGAGAGATACCTGAGACGTGACTCTTCCACGACAAGTTGGAGCAAATAATTACACCGAGATTCCGTGCTTCAGATGCAAATGGTAAGCTCACTCCATTTATCGTGATCGGAGTAAGAGAGCTGAGATCGATTCCAGCGACAAGCGGTGTGCTTCCAAGAATCATTACTTTGGATTTTGACAGATTCAGTGATAGTTCATTACATGTTGCATAATCAAAAATGGCTTGGGCCTCACGGGAGATCAGATGCAAGGCGTGCGACAATTGTGATGGGTGACAACTCAGGTAGATTTGAGTATCATCAGCAAAGATTATGTGGTTTGAATATTTCAAGCATCTAGAGATGTCGTTGATAAAGAGGGAGAACAGCAACGGACCCAACACCGAACCCTGCGGGACACCTGCAAAGATCTGTTTCTGCTCTGACTTATTGTTTGCCTCGTCAACAACTGTCTGTGATCTCCCCGTAAGGTAGGAGAAGAACCACTCCAGCGTCGACGGTGAGATGCCTAGATGGTAGAGTTTGGCAAGAAGGCGCGAGTGGGACACTGTGTCGAACGCCTTACTAAAGTCAAAAAGTATCAGAACCGTGAGCTTTCTATCATCAATATTCTTCCTGACATCGTCGCAGACTCTGAGCAACGCCGTTTGTGTGCTGTAATTCTTTCGATAGCCCGATTACTAAGGATCCAGAGTGTTATTGCTTTCAATAAATTCGACCAGTTGCTCATGCACTATTTTTTCAAAGATTTTGGCGGGCTCAGCGAGATTTGCTATAGGGCGCGTGTCGGATGGTGTGAGTGCGATGGTGAGATGGTGTGAGTGATGAACCGAGAATCCTCGGTTAACCTGTCTCTCGTGTCACGATAGATAACGAAATCTAAAGCAAATTTTGAGCGCTTGGCTTTGTGGTACAGAGAGTCACGATACCTCATCCTACTTTTGTAAGCTTCAGTTAGCCACGGCGCGGGGGGTCTAGTGGCTTTAAACGTCGATAGTGGAGCATGAATATCAAGCGCCGAGACTAGTGTACGGGAGATAAGGGACGCAAGGATGTCGACGTCATCTGGTGATTGACAATTAATATGCGTGACAAGATCGATTGACGACACAGTGGCTTGCACGGTGGAGCAGAACTTGTCGTGATTGAAGTCTTTAAATTTCCTTCGGACTAGATTTAGAGGCGCGCATTTCGAAGTGTCAAAAACGTAAGTCAGTTCGAGAAGGTCATGACCGACAATGAAAGGCGCATCAGACTTGGAGAAATTCAGTACATTATCGTTGCAATCGGTGATGAAAATGTCGAGAAGTGAATCACAAGATTGGGTGTGGAAGGTCGCTTCAGTGTTGACAATATGTAACGACAACGAGTAAGCAAAATCGCGCAAAGTACGAGATTTATAGTTGTCTACGAGGAGATTACAATTAAAATCACCTGCCAGTACAACGTTGCGATATGAATGCATGTGCATAGTGACAGTGGCATGCAATTCATCGAAGAAGCGGCCTTCCGGACGACGATAAATAGAGCCAAAAAGCAAAACGCCTTTTTTCTTAGAACGAATGTCAAGGAGTAAGAACTCTAAATGGTTATCAAACTCGTTTGGTGACGCCGCCACTATGTTTGCAGTGAGGGATTTATGAATGTAGCAGGCGACGCCACCACCCCTTTTTCCGATGCGGTCATTTCGCATAAGAAAATAACCGGGGATACGTAATAGATCATCTGGTATCTTCGGGTCGAGCCAAGTTTCAGAGATCGAAATTATGTGAAAAGTGCTAGACTCGAATTTATCTCGAACGTGGGTATGATTCTTAACTAGCGAGTTGGCATTAAATTGTGCAATACGCAAATTGGGCGACTTATCGACAGGCGTGTCTGGAGCTGGGGTAACCTTTGAGGACGCTCGCAGTCAGGTAACGTTGACCAGGTCTTTCTCCGACTCAATGGTCAAAATGGGGTGGTTATTATCCTTGCGTACGTAGATAACACCTGAGCGAACCCAGGCGTATTTGAACGACGACGCAGCGACCTTGGACTTGGTGCACTTGAACAGGTTGTATACTTCAGTGGATAGAAGCTCATTGACGTAGATAAGTCCCAGTGCATCATTAGAGAAGACTTCACTGGCTTTAAGACTAGGCTTACTACGCTTCTTTGAAATAATGTAATCCCGAACCTGGGGTGACTTCAACGTAAGTACGAACGAGATAGTGTTTGGTGGGCTTTGGACGACATGGGCCGAAGTTGTTGCCTGCTGCGGGACATTCTTTCGTGGGAGGGAACGCACTCCCAGAATGTCTGATACAAGATTTGCAATCTCAAGGGCGTCGAAAATTTTTTGCGCAATCTCAAGGGGAGTGTACGTAATATTGCTCGGAATTCCCGCAAGTACCAACTCAGCCGCGACGGTGGGCGGGGCAGCCGACTTGATCGTGTTGGATTGACCTGCGATTTTGTCGGAGAGACAACGTACATCCTGTCTAAGGTCTTTAATTTCCTCGTCGTGCGCGCAAAGTTTAGCTCTAATTTCCGGGATACACTCAAGGCTGGCTTTAATTTCATTATTAGTTTGAGTTTGTTGCTCAAAAAACGAGGTGATCTCAGCACTAATCGCGGCGTAAGACGCTTTGATTTCATTGTTAGTGGCTGATTGCTGACCGATAAACGTATCGAGTTTGGTATTGAGTTTTACATTTGAGTCGTCAATTTTCTCTAATTTCTGAACAATATTCGCGAATAAGTATTGAATGCTTGGGGCATTTTGGCGAACTGGCGGAGTGCCTGGAGGAGAACGCGTTAAATTCGGCATTTCGATCGACGCGCGCGACTGACTAATAGAAAGCTCGGATGGTGGAGAAAAATACAATACACAGCATCTCTTCGCAATCTTGTAAGTGATGTAAACTAGACTACAGCCCGGATGAAAAGAGCTCGAACATGTGGGGCACGAAACAGAGTCGCGAGCTATGCTCTTACTACATTTAACGCAAATAGCTCTAGACATGCAGAAATTTTCAATTGACAGCCAAAATAATGCGTCCGCCGCGATCGGACGCGAGTGACAGCTACCTGAGATACGAGCCAGGCGAGTGGAAGTATGCGCGTGTGTATGTCGGTGTGGATGTTGGAGCAGTGTTGGTGACAAAGTCGTTGGAGAGTGCGAGCTGTTGTGTTGTGTCTCGCTTGAGGCCGGTGGTCAACAAGGTCGGTCGATTCGCAGCACACAGTAGAGTACAGGTGACGAATGAGATGGCCAATCTGGTGTAGACGGTGGGGGGACCAGGCGAGCGCACACGACGGAGCGTGTGAACGCGCCAAAGTAAGTAGAGCCGTGGGTGAACACAAGCGTGGAGCGCGGCGTGCGCATGCGTTGTAGAGCAGGGACTCAGCAGGCACGCGATGTGGTGGTCCAGCGACTTTGGTCTGTCACCACGTACGCGATGACCAATCGTGGAGCACGAAATTGAGCCGAAGTGCGACAGTGAGTTCCAGGAGAAATGAAGACCACCGATGAAAATTTTAGGTTAGCTTATATGTCCGCCTTTTCATCTAATTTTGCTGTCGTCGGCTTGTACTGGTACGAGACAAATAAACAGGATGAAAAAGCTTTTTGTGCGCTCGCTTTCCACTGTAACAAAAACGCCCGGAGGCAAGCAGCGGCAGAGAAATTCGGAATGATGACGGACGGAGTGACAGACAGGTGCGTATAGCTTTACGTAGATTGATTGATTGATTGATTGATATTTATTAGCTTTCTCAGCTATTGTTGTTTACATTAAATTACATATTGCTTTTGTATACAGTATTTTTTACTTAACTACCGATGACACAAACTCCTTTAACATTCTCTTGAATTGTTCAAGCTTCTCACAGCCTTTTACTTCTATCGGTAACGCATTATACATTTTCACACCTTCATAGAATATACTCTTTTGCGCACTTGTCGTTCTCCTGAACTTAATAGATATATCGCCAGCTTGTCGCGTGACTCTATCGGTCCTTGAGCCCACCACAACAAATTTTTGCGTTATTTCTTTTGGCAACAAATTCTTAACCGCTTTAAAGATAAAAATACATACGTTATAGTGAAGCCTCTGTCGCACTGACATAAATTGCACTGCGTGCAGCATGTCATCCACCTTCGTATACCGGCTGCACTGTAATATGACCCTCATCGCTCTGTTTTGTGCTATCTGCAGTTTATTCAACTCCGTCTCACCCATATCTACTAGTAGTGTTGCACAATACTCGAAATGAGGTGCTACGATTGTCTTATATATTACACATCTCGTATACGCTGATACAGATTGTCCTATCCGATTTAGAAAACTTGTCTTCTTCCCGATTTTCTTTAACATGTATTCACAATGGTCTTTGAATCTCAATTTGTCGTCTATCATTATTCCTAAATATTTCACGGTTTCTACACGTTCTAATTCCACTCCATCCATACATTTTAATACAATTTTTCCTTTTATCTCTCTTCTCACACTCCTTACAATCATAAATTTGGTTTTTCCTGCATTCATTTTTAGTTTGTTCCTGTTCATCCATCCTTCTACAATTTCTAGTGCTTCATTCAGCTTCCTTTCCAATTCTTCACTGCCATCTCCAGTTACATATATTAGTGTATCATCAGCAAACATTTTTATCACACAATCTTCCGGGCAGATATCAACTATATCATTTATATATAGTGTAAATAATAGCGGACCCAAGACCGAACCTTGCGGCACTCCGTATTTCGTGTTAATTATTCTCGAGCAATTACCATTGAAACGTACTTGTTGCTTTCTATTACTTAAATACGATTTAAACCACTCTAAAGCTTTACCTCTGATTCCATATTGATAAAGTTTCTCTATCAATAAGTCCCTATCGACTGTCTCAAATGCTCTTTTCAAATCCATGAAGATTATTCCTACCATTCTCCTCTCACTGACATTGATTTTCCACTCATCGATAACAGTTTGAATTGCAGTTTCACACGAATATTGTTTTCTGAAACCTGACTGATGTTCTGTTATGATTTTGTTTGTTTCCAAAAAATCCTCAAGTTGACTTTTTACTATTAATTCTAATACCTTCTCGTACAGTGGCAACATATTAATTGGCCTAAACTCACTTGCTTTACTCGCTTTTGCTATCTTTGGGATCGGAATGATAGTGGATGTCTTCCAGTTCTCTGGAAAACACCCCTCTATGAAGGAACCGTTTATTATATCTACAAACTCCTGACCTATAGCATTAAACACCATTTGAATTACTTCACTCGAAATACCCTCATCCGTACCCTTCTTTTTCGGGAGTCCATTCACAACTTTCTCAAGGTCCTCTAGTTCAATGTTCTCAAAAGTTTCCAACGTTCTATCGTTATCTATACCACCTCTCAACAAGATTCTTCTTCTGTCAGGGCTGCCACTCCCATCACTTTGTATTGACTCTACTATGCTATTGATACTTTCAACATAGAATACGTTAAATTTATCAGCCATACTTCTTTCAGTTCTAACATCTATTGCTTCAAAATCTATACTTTCGATATCTCTCGCACACGACGCTTCTCCTTTGATTAATTCTTTCAATGTTTTCCACATTTTTGTCGGATCATGCTTATTACCTTCTATCATATTTTTATAGTACTCTTTCTTCTTATCCCTTAATAATTTTACTACTCCATTCCTTAACACTTTGAATTCACACCAGCTATCCTCTTCATTATCAAAAATCGCTTTTCCGTATGCGATATCTCTTTTCCTTGCTGCTGTTCTTATATCTTCTGAGAACCATAGTTTCCCCTCCCATGCACTTTTAACCTTAATTGTTTTTTTTGGCGCGAATCTATCCAGCATATTGACTACATTTTCAACAAATGTGTTTACCCTGGTGTCTAACTTCATGTACTTGATTTGTATTACACTTTCTCTCAAGGCTTCTGTAAATTCCTGCTGTTTAGTTTTTAGTTTCTTATACTCTCTGATTTGAAATTCTCTAGTGTTTTTTTCCAAAATGTTTTTCTTCAATACAATTTTTATCCAGGCATGATCTGTTATTTTTGGTTGATATTCTACTTGTACATTGACGTCCATGTTTGCAAATAGCAGATCAATAGTTGTCCGGCTATTCTGAGTTACTCTCGTCGGCTTATCTATATATTGCTTCATTCCAAGACTTACCATTCCTGTCAGTAATTGCTTTTTGTAAAAATGATTCTACCGTAACATCTATGTTAAAGTCTCCTATTATTAAACAATCACCTTTTAATGTTAATTCATCCGTCACATCCTCTAAATGCCTGATAAATTCCGCATCTGACGCACTTGGTGAATGGTACACGGCCATTATCACTCCTTTATATAGGTTATCGTTAACCTCTATCGCTACACTCCAACAGTTATATTCGATTTTCGTTACCATCAGCAGTTTGTATTTAATCCCCTCTCTTACGTATATCATAGCCCCTCCGGTATTTCTATTTTCCGCATCGCACCTGTTTACACTGTACCCTGGTATACAAACTTCACTGTCTCCAATTTCCGCAGTCACTCGCGTCTCCGATAACACTATAAATGCAGGTTTCACTCTATCTACTAATTCATGTTGAATCTCATCCTTATGCGCTAAAAAACTTTGAGCATTCGTGTACCATATCGTCTCTTCTATCAGTGGTTGCTAATCCGTCCATCCTGCTCTCCTCTTCTCCTCTTGCACTGCTCTTAAGTAGGTCGGACACTCACGATCGAGCGCACTGTGCTCAATGTCGATCTTCAGGCCGTACGCCTGATTTTTAAACACGCAATTTACGCACTTATTCTTCCTTGCTGTACACTCTCTACCGTTGTGATTTCCCGCACACTTGTAGCATGACTCTTCTCTGTTGCAATTTTTCGCTATGTGATAGTAGCTCCAGCACTTGTAGCAACGCTTGACGTTGATGTGGTTGTAAACCGGACACTTCCTCCATCCCACGCTAAGTTTTCCCTTGTTCAGCAATTCCTCATGTGTTGCTTCATCCACTTCCAGTATGACAGAGCCTTCACCCGTTCTTCTTCTATCCCGTGCTTCCCGTTCATGCTGTCCTCCTTTGTTTAATCTTTTTACTATCTTCATCTCCCTTCCGTCGACTTCTTCCATTCCATTCTGCTTCTTGATTGTGTCAACTAGTTCCTCATCAGACAGCTGCAACTCTTCTTCCTCCACGTTTACAATTTTTAACTTCGGTTTGGCTTGCGTCGACTCCGTTACTTTGAAGTTCGCACCCATACTGCTTTGCACTGCCGTCTTCAGTACCTGCATCTCTTCTCCCGTTTCACAGCCTAGTATTACGGTTCCCTTACTGCCCTTTTTCAGTTTTGATACTCCAACACCAATGCTTTTTATATCTATCTTTTCTTTTATCACCTTTTTGGTGGTTTCGCTCTCCTCCTCGACATTTGGTTTAATAATTAAAACATTCTCCTTTTTCTTTCCTTTGGCTGCCTCGCTGTAGCTACCTTTTACCTCCTTTGCTGAGTAGACACTACTTCCTTGAATCAGCCTTTTCAGTTCTCCGAGCTCTTGTTTTACTTCTTCCAATGCTCCCGCCACTGCTTCTTCTACGATTTTCTTCACTTCGCTTTTGCACGCGATTTCATCCTTCATATTTCTCACTGTTTTTATGAGCCACTCTATCTTTGCATCAGCTATTGAAGATGTACTCGTACTCTTTCCTCCACTAGTTGATCCAGTTGATTCCAATCTCTCTCTGCTGTGGCCCCCTACTGTCGGCGTGAGGGGCCTCGGCAATTCTACCTCCTCCACCATGAATTTTTCCAAAGGACCCTTACATGGGACCAATTCCTGGTTCCTCCCATAGACTCGATGTTTGTTCGCACATCCTGGGTGGTAAAACAGCTTCGGGCATGATTTGCACCGCACTACCTGGTTTTTTATCGCTTTTTTGCACGCTGAGCATTTATACTCATCGTAATCGCCCGTACAGTCCATGATTTTATTGCGTTAGCA